>OY987315.1:3198125-3798125 GCA_963920655.1 Geranium rotundifolium | reverse complement strand
CTGAAGACGTGGATACCCACTCTTCTTCACATGATCCTTGTATTGCTTACAATCCCTTATTCTCGTGTCCTGGCTCATTGCAGTGATAGCATATCTCCTCCAATTTGTCCTTAGAATTCACAGCAGTTTTGGGAGCTGCTTGAACCTTTGGACGCTTGGGGTGTCTGATCTGCCCTGCAAGGTGCCCAGGAGCCTTACCCTTACCCAGATCAGTTTTCTTGAAGCTGACCTTCTTGTTGACCATAAGGACCTCCTTGGTCTTGCCCTTGAGGTTCTTTTCAGCGGTCACAAGCATCCCATGAAGCTCTGTTAAGGACTTGTCCATGTCATGCATATTGTAATTTACTATGAAATCACTATATGTATCTGGAAGTGACTGCAACATAAGATCTGTAGCCATTTCAACCTAATCATCAAAACCAAGTCTGGTTAGATGTTACTGAAGACATTAAATCTTCGTGACATGGGGACTAACAGGGCTACAGCCTTAAGTTTGCAGGAGTTAAGTTCTATGAAAGTATCATATCTTTTGACACGAGCTTTCTCCTTGAACATTTCCTTGACCTCGGCCTTACAGGTATGAGGGTCATCTGAAACGTTCCTGAACTGCTTCTGCAACTCTGGCATCCTACTGCCCACTATAATGCATGACACGTCAATTTGGTTACTAAGGAACTTTGATAAGTATCCTTAGTGCCCTAGCAGCGTTCAGCGGTGGCTCAGCAGGAGGTTCCTTGGTAAGGATATACTACTTGGGTTCATGCTTGAGTACAAGCCTCAAGTTTCTATTCCAATCTGAGTAATTCACGCCCTTGAGTCTGTCCTCAACCTGGACTCTCAGTGCGCTATTACTCCTTTGTGTTGTGTTTGCCTTTTAGTTCTACATGATAAAATTAATTAAAATTCAAGTTGGAGATTAAGTTACAAAACACTTGTCTGATTCTAACATTAGAATCTGAATCAGGATCCCATCATACTCTCAATTGAAGTGAACGAAAGCTCACTGCTCCAATTGAGTGCATCAAGGTAGGAGTGAATCCATCTACAAGACCATGTAGTTCCTGGCTAGGGTATGTACTTGTTAGTACGTGGCATACCCTATACTGATACCCTAGGTCAGCCCTAGCTGACAATCGTAGACAAGTCTACCAAGCTTGAACTATGGATAGAACTAATGTGACTACTACGCGGAGGCGCACGCACCCACATAGAACTACCCATCTCATCCAGACTTTTTCTCTATGAATGTTACGCGGAGGCGTACCGACATCCATAGGGTCAAAGCCCTTTTGAGTGCCCAAACTTGGATGGTATCACGCTTGACTTGTAATTATTTGCGTTTAAGTGAATTATAAAAGTCTGATTGTATATCGATACAATCTTAATCTGAAATCATCAATTGCAAATTCATGCAAAGATGATCCCTTAGCAGGTTACATGCGAGTCTGATTAAATTCCGATTTTAATCTTTGCATGTGGGTGATAGCAAATCATACATAAACTTGTATATTTAAACTATCATACATTAATACATTCAAACATACAAATGTAACGATAAAATATGCATAGCTAAGCCCATCCTAAGTTCCTAAGAATCTAGCAAAACCGATCCTAAAGACATGGTCTTCAAGATCCAAACTTGCTCCATTCTTGTGAACTCCCACTGGTTTCGAGCCTCCTCCAATCCGAGTCTCCCTCTTGACTTGATTCTTGTGTCGGTCTTCGTGATTACATATTAAAATAAATTAAATAAAATACAAATCACGACACGCAGGCCGTATTTACTACAACCCAAAATTAAGCAACACGCAGGTTGCAAAACCGAAATTAAAATGCAAATCTAATGGGCTTAGCTAGCATCATGTGGAAAACATCATGTGATCAAAGATCATATTATCAATCAATATGCTGATCAAACAAATAATTTTTCCAAATTTTATCTTTCTTAAGTGTGGAAAAATTCCGGTTTATCGAAACCGGACGGTTTAATCGATTAATTGAATTTTGGACCGGTTCTCGCTGGTTTATCGAAACCGAACCAAATCTGAAAATTAAATTTTTAGGGTTTCCAAATATCCTCGCGAACCAACCGGTTCAGCTCGAATCTTGTCGAGCCGAACTGGCTCAACCGAAGGTCGCCCGCGGAGGCAACCACGGTGGCCCGTGAGGGCTGCCGAGGTCGACCGCGGGGCTGACCGTGGTCGGCCACGGGAACGACCATGGTAGCCTGCGAGGGCAGCCATGGTCGCCCCTAGGGCAGACCCTGGTCGCCCGCTAGGCAACCATGGTGGCCCTCACGGGCTGCCATGGTCGCCCGCATGGGCACACCGTGGTCGTCCGCGGCAGCGACCATGGTCGCCCGCGAGGGCTGCCATGGTCGCCCGTAGGCCACCCTCGTCGGCCCATGGTGCTGACCATGGTCTGCCCTAGGGCATTCCATGGTCCACAAAGGGACTCGACCTGGTCGGCCATGGCTAAGCCGAAAAACCCCAAAAAAAAATTAATTAATTTTCCAATTTCCAAAATCAATCAAATCTGAAAAAAATTTCGATTTACATGCATGCTAATGATGAAGAACACATATAAACATAAAAAAATATCAGATTTAAACATATACAAATAAACATAATAACCATGCCTCTGATACCACTGAAAGAGATCACCACGGGTTCCAAACGATTAATATCATGCAGCGGACTTTATGTAACCGTGGTGATCGTAAAAAGCTAAGATCTTAATGCCATTTGAACATAATTATAAATCTGATATTTACCTCTTGTAATCGACAAAAACACAAGTGTAGTGTTCTCTCTATCAAGTCCACACAAGCACCACAACCGAAATGATTTTTCACTCAATCTTTTGCTAGAAATTTTGAGAGAAAACAAGAGCAACAATAGAGGTAGAGAGAGAGCTGAAAATCAGCAATGAGGGAGAGAGAAAGGAGAGTAAGTTGCTGAAAAATTCAAGAGATAATTAAATAGATATTATGTGATTTTAATTTGAAATTAAATTGAATTTCAAAATTAAAATTGCATTATCTATCCCTTTATTCTTTCCTTTTTGCATTTGATCCCTCTCTTATCTTAAATCCCTAAATGGGCTTTAAGCCCGTTTAACTAAAACCCAAATTAAACCCATTAACTTGAGTTCTAATTTCGGTTTAGTCAAAACGGCTCAATTTCCTCGAATTGATTTCTTCAACCGTCTGGTTAAAACCTTAGGCCAGAAAACTACTTAATTGTTCTCAACTCTCATCCATAATTGTTGTCATGTATCGTGCTTAATGGGTGTGACCCTCTAGGCTCATGAATAATTGGCAGACTGGTAAAATTACTATTTTACCCTTTCCATCATAAGTGGCCTCTAGCAAGACATTATGATTATCCAATATTCGTGATTATCGATTATTCGACTTAACCTGTTATCGTACATGTCACTGTTCTTTTATCAAACCGATATCCAGATTGATTAATAGGCATAGAATGGTCACCCTAATTTATCAATCACTGTTTTTTTATATCTGAGATGACTGAAAACTGATACTAAGGTATCACCTGCATGACCATGCTCTTTCTTCAGTCATACTCATCAAGTGGCCTAAATGGATATCTTTCTCATACCGAAGTATGAGTGATAAATCCCTCAGACGCCTTTCGAGTTCACTAGTGCAATAAATGCCAAAGCCAATCGAAGCCGTTATAGCTACCCTTTTACAGATAACGTTAGACTAGGTCAAACTTAGGTATTCGTTACATAGTGTACACAAAAACTCCTTGATCTTAGGATATAATGACAAGTTACGATATGTGAGTATCTCATGACTTGATCTATGCAGCATACTCACAATCGGGTTGTCTGATATCATCGACCTGATGATATCTATGATATAACTCCGGCACATACTTTGCCATGATCAGTAGAGCGTGATCACAAGGAGTTAGTCTCATACTGATCGCTTCAGAAAGAAGCTTAGCTGATCAGGGACTCATCAAATGTAATTCTTTCTGATCTATAGATCTTCTATTAGTGGTTACACACATAATGACATAGATCAAATTACATTCGATATATTACTATAACACATTAGTAATATATGCCGATTTATTTATTCGGAAAGATGATAAAACATTACATCTGTAGATCACTTTTATATTGGACTGAGGCATAACTCTAACATCGGCGGCAGCATGGAGAGTGACTTCGAATCGCGACGGAGGAGACTGAAATGAGGGTTCACATGGCGGCGACATTTGGGTGTAAATGTAAATCGATGGAGAATCGATTCGAAGCAAAGGAAGAGAAAATATCGAGAAAATATTGGTCGTGGAAGGGGCGTGATTTGTGGAGGCGACGGCGGATCCATGTAAATCCTTAAGAGGTGGGCATGGGTTTTAGGCCGGAGCGAAGGTCGGAGAAGGGAGCGAGCGACGACCACCGGTGTGGAGGTGACCAAGACCAGAGAAGACGTTCTGCGATTTGGGGGTAAAATCAGATATGGATCGGAAAGAACGTCTTCGAAGAATTTTGGAAGGGCGTCTCGGAACTCAGCCCTTCTGGCGGCAGCGAGACCTCCTCCGCCGCGGTAGAAGACTCTCAACGGAGGGAATGATATGCGATTGTGTTGAGTGGGAGATGAAGAAGACAGATGATGTCATCATATTTGTTTTTAATTTTTAATGTTTTTAAATTTTATAAATAATATTAGTATTAAGGGTAATTTGGACATTTTATGTTAAATTTAACATATTTATGTACGATGACACTTAAAAATACATTCCCGTATTGAACTGACACTTAAATAAGTTCACCGTATTAAAGTTAAAATGCGTCCAATTTCACCGTAGTGAACATGAATTATCCCGTAAATGATTAATGAGTGATCAGTCTAAGGGAGAGCAATTTGGGCCTGGACTCGGGCCCATCCCGGTAACCTCGGAATTCACGGGCCCAATTTATGAGTTTCCGGTGGTCGGGCCACCCCGAATTTGCCCTAATAGTTCGAGTAATAAGATAAGTTACCTAAAGTTTTTATCTTTTAATTTTGCAAGCTACCTAAAAGTTAATTGGGTTGTAATCAATTTCATCTATATGCTTCAAAAGCAAACCTTCAAAGCAATTTTAGATCACACGATTGAGCATTTAGATGGAGATGTTATTTTGGTCTTTTAACCCAAGATCTTCTCTCGCGAAGTTCACCCATTTGAACCCAAGATCCTAATTACACCTTCCCCTCGTTACAATCGATTTAACATCTCGTTATAATACTGAAAAAATGAAATATGTTTCAGAAATGTAGAACGTATTTCAATAAATTAAATTCAATTGTTTGAGTTGAAATTATCAAATCTATTGATTAATTTTTTCTTTGTAGATTTATTAAAATATTTTTATTATAAAATAGGATTTAATCGATAATTATAGATTTGTATTTGAAACATGATTTGTAAGAGAGCGTATAATTTTCGGTGCATATCACGGGTTGGGCAACATTCGACTTGCTCTAACCCAATGAACACGACCAAAGTCTCCTTTAATTAAAAATATATATGAAATTGTATGTGACTCAATTGAACAGACATTTACACTCAATTGAATGATGATCACTAAACCAAATGTATAATTGCAAGCTTAAAGAGGTTTATGTTAGTGGACCGATAGGTGATTCGGTGAGGTTAAACATTAGGTTCAATCTGAAGTATTTAGTTTAAACCTAATAGAGTTATTTAAGAAAAAAATTGTACATAATGTTGTAGAATTTTCCGATTTGTCCAATTATTTTCCGATTGATTATTTATAATCCTCGGTCAGTTTTTTAATTCAATTTATTTTACGAGTAATCTCTGACTAATATCTGATTATTTTATAGACAACTTCTACGACTGACTAATTTATTTTACAATAGTAGTTGAACGACATAGTTTTTCATCACGAACTCAAATTTTAAATAAATAGTCAAAAATATATTCATGATAATACGATTTCAAATATATTAAGAAAGAATATCACACTAGCAAGGCAATAAACTAGATTCCTTACAAATAAATAATATGAAACAAATACAACCAAAGTATTTTGCGGTACGTGCGGTATTTAGACTTGATTCACACCCCGTGTGCCTACCTAAATTAGTGTGACTCTCGCTATCCCGATAGTAAGAGTCAAGCTGACTTATGCACACACGATGTGTGAATCAAGTCTAAATATCGCACATACCGCGAAATATTAAAGGAAAGTATTGACAGAATCGTTAATACAAAACTTTGTTAAAATTGACAGAATCGTTAATTTTGTAAAAAATGCAAGTATCGTATCTTATTTTGAATTTTTTATTATAGCTAGGGTAAACTACAAATTGCGTCAGACTAGAATGGGCAAACTGTAATTAACCCTAATTTATTTCTTAAATTAAAGTATTCTAATAAGTAGTTTGAGTGATTGAATGTAAAGGTTTGTATGTGTCATTTAAAAGAGAAACTAACATAAAGAAATTGAAAAATTAACGAACTTTAACATAATAACATTAAAATTAGTTGAGTTAAGTTTTAAGTTATTATGTGTTAAAAAGTCAATACTAATGTGTATTTAAATGTTATTTTCCCTTTAGTTCTTTATGTGTTAATTTCGAACTTAAGAATCAAGATAAACACTTTCTATATCTTGACTTTTTTTTCTATGAAAATACTACACTTTTCACTTGTGACGTTTAATTAATAAAGATGATGTATTTGAAAAGAACGCATCAATCTGTAAGTTCCAAACAAAATATACGGCGCAGAGAAAATGGATTATGAAGATTCCATATCATCAAGCCCACGATATGGTTCAAAAGTAACCATTAATGTCAATCCCTTCAAATAATTGCTCATAAAAAAAGTATAACATAAACATGAAAGAACAAGCTGCGATCAGAATGTGTCAATGCTTTCAAGTAAAGGAGACGACAACAGACTTAAATGAAGAATCAAATAAATGATATATTATCATGTTTAATATTGTAGTGATCACAAGTTCTAAAACTGAAGTTCATATAAATTGCATTCCCATGTTCCATACAAGTTTTTCAATCCGTATCTACAATGCACACCAGACAAACCTGACGTTACGGGAACCATAGTATCAACAAACACGAATCAGAACGCGTTAACAGAAAACAAGGTTCCCGAAGCTAAAATTACATCGTTCGAGTCACCTAGTATCGTTTTCATTTGCAGCAGGAACGGCCGTAGGGTACTTGGACAGGTCCATGTCGATGAGGGTCATGTCATATGGCACAGACAAGGAAATCGATGTATCGACTAGTAGAGTGGATTTCATTGTTTCTGAGCCCGTGGAATCTGGCGCGGCACTTGATTTCGGGGGAGTGCTTGCGCCAGATGATGACTGGCTGGAGAGCTGAATGCCCTCGAGCTGGGCTCCGAAAACGGTTTTATCTTTTCTCACGTTATCCATCATTTCCTGCCCAGTTGGCACAAATGTGCGGGATCGGTACTTCCTTGTTCCCTCATCGCTCTCGCTGTGGTTGTAGAGTACATATTCATGATATGTTGGTGCAAACTGCAATAATGAAGAAATTGTATATGCATTATGCAATATAAAAAGAACGGACAATAGTATTTAACAACACCTAACTATACGCCATTTTCACATGACTACACGTAACTTTAAAAGTCCGTGTGGATACCGAACTTTTCTTACTTCTCAATTGACTATTTTCGTTAAATTTAGGGATTAATTATTTCTAAATGACAAAAATACCCATCTGCGAGAATTCGAAGCTCTGGCACTAGTGCGACTCTTAGATTTGTGCTTGCCACCTGCGACCTCCACACCATAATCGGCTGTTTCACTCAAACCCCATATTCACACAGAACCCAACCCTAGAAACTCAATCCTATCGTAGATATACTATTTTCAACGTGTTTTTATACTTATTTTCCCAAAGAACAAAATTCAATAGAAAATAAAACATGTGGGGAAGATTGATTTAAACTTTTGCAATATGAGAGAATAAGGAGTGAAAAAGGTTAGTGTGCATTCCTTTTGGAAATGATGTATAGTTAGGTGTAGTTAAATGCAATTATTCATAAAAAAGAAAAAGAAAAGGTATAATCTTATCTTATGGAACATCTATGAGAGCAGTAAATGATGTAAAATTCACCTGGTGGACTGTGTCGTGATAAAAGTCATTTAACTTTACGGCATGTGCAAGGCTTCCAGTAAAATCACGGGACCCGCCGATATTGGCACCTGCGTACTCCTTGTATGGGAAGGCGTAGAAATGACCAATAGCAGCTATAAGCATCTCGACGCATATTATGAAGTTTTGAAATTGAGCAGCTTCATCTGCACTCTTAATGAATCCCGACTTTGCAGCAAGGAAAACCAAAACACCCTACAAGAGAAAAGATCAGTCGAGTAATTACTGATAAACTGTAAGCCTAGAATTCTATTTCACCACTTAAAGGATCACGCCAAGAGGAATCATGATCAGTTTAATCCAATTTGAATCGCATGCCCTGTGTATGGCACCTCCATGCACCTATTTAATTTCAGACTTCTCTGGTTTGCCCCTTACGAGTGCCTTATTACACAGATGTAAATTGATTTTGTCTAAATTAAGTATGAACGATGCAAAATGTTTGAGCTCAAACAGATAGACCAAGACTCCAAGAGATCTTTTGATCAAACAATAAGTCATTCAAACCAATGAACCAATTGCATAAAAGGCAGATGGTATGGGGACACATTTAACAATGTTCAGAATGCATACTGAGCTTATCACCAACTTAACAGTTACACCGTGACTAGAGTTTATCATGAAAATAACATAAGCATCTGCTACAACTATTTAGTCTATTTTATTGCAATTCTTGCTTACGAGCAGTAGTTACACAGGTAAAGCAGAACACACTAGCAACCAAAAGTCAACATTCCAAACCTTTGCATCTAAACACACAAGAAGCGGTCCTTCTTTCTTGCTCTTAATGTGTGAGAATTGATCTAAGAACTAGGTGTTTATTGAAAATAAGTGGAGCTCTGAACAAGAATTTGAAAATCAGAATCGACTCATAGTGAAGTAAGAAAACTTACCTGCCAATACGTTAGGAACACAACAGATTTGATGATGATGAACTTCGGAACTGGATTGAATGGCTTAAGTAGATCCTTGCAAGCCATGTAAAACAATGCCAGAGCATAAAGAGCCATTGTGTATGAGAATGTATAGATTATAGTAAGATACAAGTATGACTGCTTTGGATTGAAAATTCCATCTTTATATTTCCCATTTGCATAAAGTATCAGTGTAACAGCGACTAAAATAGGCTTGAGAATTACAAACTGCAGACAGCCTTGCTTGCATCTCCGAATGAAGCGCCTGCATTTAATATTTCCCAAATACTATTTATCAAACATCAGCTAAGATAATATTTAAACATTAACATTTGGGTTTTGCCCATCCTTTCCACTCATACCCAAAAGGCCAAAACAGAAAGAACATTTTTTTAGATCGGCGAGAAAGAACATTGCCAATAATTTAAAATTTATGCACAGCTCTAAGGGAATGTGTTAAGAAAAGGACGAGAAAGTAAAGAAAACTAATAAAAAGAATTGCTATCCAGCATTCATTTGAAGAATAAAAAAGTTTCTGATATTTTACTCTCTTCTCTAGAGCAGTATAAAATTCCAAGACCTTTTCAGGCACATAAAACCTCTGTGCTCAAGAAAATTAAAGCTTAACTTCAGTAAAAACTCACCCATCTAAAGGAATGGGAGGAAAACAGCATGTCATAAGGCACATAGATGGCTTCAAAACACGACCGCTTAGACTTAGCACAACAGCTCCTGGACCGCCAACCCATGCCAGGCACAATGACAAGAAATTGTATATAACCCAAGCTTCATATCTGAAAAAAGTAATCAATCAATCAGCTAAAACGGGTAGTGCAGAACAAAAATAGCTTCTTGATGGTCCTTTCAAGAATCATTACTTCAAAGTAAAAGTTCCAAAAAGGATAACCAATAAGAGAAGAAGACAAGATTTAACAACTGTTGTGGAGCATTAATCACCATCCAGTACCAACGTTCCAATACAAAAATATTATGCAGTTCATTGTTGTCACGAGAAGCTTATTATAACTGGTAATAAATACAGTACTATTAATTAATTGTACATATTCGCCAATACAGAGAAACACATCTAACACCAAAATACTTTATTACTAGAAAGACAGACAACACATCACAAGCACCATAAACATTGTGTGCCAAGAAATCTGTGGATATTAAGCAAGAACGCTTGCATTAACTGCCGAAAGTAAACAAACCATGCACTCAAAAAAAAATTCATATGCCAAATGATACTGGTAAGAGTTCAATGAAGAATAAAGAGAACTTACACTTCACGAATGGAATTAAAATATATTGAACCATCAGGTAAGACAAGGGACAAGAAAGACATCAATGCATAAACCTGTGAAGCCAAAAAAGATTAAATATATCATGATATAATCACAAATATTGCCAAAATCACATCAGTGCTGCAAAGCTGATAGAAGAATACAGATGGGTACAAGGAAAAGGAGTTGCATGAAACTATATATACACAAAGGACTAAAGAGGCAGTAATAAACGAAATATTAAGAAACACTAGAATACTTTAGTTAACAACTAAGGATACTTTAAGGAATAATGGACTAGCAATCAGCAAACTAAGAGACCAAGTCAACCAAAAATGAGAAAGTGAGAACTCGAGTATCAGCAAAAGAAAGATCTTTGCATGCAATTGAAGGAGAAATAATCTCAAACCCAAGAAAAAAAAGGGGACCCGTCAATTTTCTTTGCTACTCTTCCTGGATGGTTCTCTTCATTAAGTTTTGAAGAAATAATTCAGTATTTAACAAAAGAAGCATCATCTAAGTATCTCAACAGTAAAGATAATTTCTGGATATGCATTAGCGTCATATGAACTTCAAACCTTACTCATTTAAACATCAACATTCCGAAACTCTTCTCTAAAGTTCATATAAATGCAAAATCAACTTCAATAATTGGTGAGTTGCTATAACTTTTAACTTGCACAAAACATTTAATTACTTTATGGTCTGTAATTTTGAGTTCCATAACATTCTTTAAGAAAGCGTAGTAGTCAAACTGTAGCTAAAAGTGCTACGAAGTATGTTTGCAATGCTTTACAATGTATCCACAAACTATAAACTTATCAGCATTACACATAAAGAAGTATACACTCACCGGCACCATGAAGACGATTCGAACAATATATCTCTGATAGGTAGGCTCAGTGTAGTTCAAAAGATGCCTGTAGATATGAAAGATGGCCAGAGCAATTGCCACAGCAGTGCAAAGAAATGCAATTGCAGTATAGTAAATTGGCATCATCTCCGCCATTATTAACCCTCAAATTCCCTATCACACCACAAATAACAATCGGCTGATCAAAACCCACAAATTAAAATCAATTACGAAAATACCCACACAGAAAAAAGCACAATGCTTTACAATTCCAATTTCCAAACGAGAAAGAGAGAGAAAAATCACCCCAAATGTGCACCCTCTATGATAAGCACCTAGCTCCAGTTGAATTCAGCAGGAACTGGACTCGAACTGTTGATCATCCATGAAATCCTGAACCCAAATCCAAAATGAAGAGTGGAAGAAGCAGTTGAGTACTGAAAAAGCAACCAGCTGATTCGAAGTCGTCTGTGCACAGTTCGAGGATCTGATTTTGAGGTGGGATTGGAATTGGGGGAGAGCAAGCTAGGGTTTTCAGGGAGGGAGCTTGATTCGGAGAGATGGGGAAGGAGGTGAGAGAGAGGCCAGAAGGGTCAATACGGCAGATTTAAGCGTCGTTTATGTGAAGGTTCGATGAGAGAGAGAGAGAGAAATAGCTGTCCTGATAATGGCGGCTATTGGTCACAACCTGTAAACGGTTTTTCCTTGTAAAATAAAATAAGTAAAAATAGGCCAAAATATACTACCAAAAATTATTACCCAATAATTGAGTCCCTATCTCTATTTCTCCCCGACTCAATCTCCAAAATTATCTCTATCTGTCACATCAAATACTACTTTTATTATTTAATAATTTTACGTATTATATTTATATAATTCTAATTCTAATAAATTATTTAAATATATACATTAATTTATTAAAAATAAATGTCATAATATAATAATAATTTGTATATAATAAAATATTAAAAATAACACATCGAATAAAACACAATTAATTCTACGAGTTAGTATATTCATCCCAACGGGTAATTTTAGTCAATATTTCGATATTCTTAATGAATAAGACAAATAATCGCGTTTGTTTATTTATTATTGTAATTGAAAATCTATGTTTGTTGTCAAATTTTTATTTAAAATCCTTGTTTGTCGCTGATTCTAATGAAAAATATATTTTGCAAAATAAATTGCAAATAAAGTTATAATGCAATAATTTTTATATATTCAATTTACAATCAAATTAAATAGATTAATTAATTTCTTTTAAAAAAAATACACATAAATTACACTCATAAATAAAAATAAATTTAGATACCCATTTATTACACTCATAAATAAAAAAATAATAGCCTTTCACTTAACACTCATTTATTCACTTTTGGAGATTGCTACAGTGTGTATTCAAATTTGAAGACTCACTCTAGCAAATATGCATATGCATATTTGGATACTTGCGTTGGAGAAGATAATCTCCAAATATGCAAAAATTTGCATATTTGGAGACAGGGTTGGAGACGCCCTAAAGGATCACGTTTAAAAATAATTTATTTCTTTCCTCCAATACTATTTTCTTTTAAATTGATTACATGGGATGGGATGGGATTACTCAAATATGAAAATCATTCTTTTGATCAAAATTAAAAATTAATTTTACTTGATAAATTAATAAAATATATTGATGTGTTTCAAAAAAATATATATAAAAAAAAAATTGACGTAATGTCAAGTAATTAACTTTCACTTTCAAAAAAAAAATTGTTTTATAAATAAATAAATAATTTATTCAAAAAATAAAATAAATAAATAATATGTCGCAAATTCTTAAAAAAGTAATAAATAAAATATAATGCTTAAAAATCAAACTTTATTTTATTGAAAAATAATTTTGTTTTAGTGAACTTTAAATTAGTTTATCATATTTATTTTGATGATGTATTTAATCTTGATTATTTATTCTATTAATTCAAAAGACTGGGATCATTTAATCTTGATTATTCTCAAGCTCCGTTCAGTTAAGTTTTACTACATATTTATTAAAACTTAAAACTAATATTTAATAAAAATATATTATTAATTAATTACTATGCAATCAAGCTCGATATCAGCTTGATTGAATTCACCTCATTTAATTTAATTTTAAATATTTATCAAAAGGTAAGAATATATTAATTAAATATATAATTAAGTAATTATCAAACAAGCTGGCTCGCGAGTCTATCAAACTTTAGAAGATTAGACTCGAGTTAAACGAGCTCACCTTTGAGTTCGAATCCGGCTATGTCTAGACTGAATATTTAACTAATTTGGTTTGAGTGACTCGCTAAAAGCTATGGTCTTATCCTACATACATTATTAATAAATTAAAATTTATTAATTATTAATTATGAATTTTATATTTAGTATGTATGTATGATTCTGATTAAAATTTATTTTAGGATAATCATGTATAAATATATCCAATTATTATATATGATGATATGTTTAACTCTTCTTGAATATAAAAACAAAGTTCTTAAATATCTCAGTTTCTATTTTCTTATATCTAAAGCAGCTTCAATCAAATATAACAAATAATATGGAATAAAATATTCAAATTGTCCTCAAATAACCTTCAAATTTTTTAAATCAGTGTTAGTCTCCCTAATTCATCACTCATGTTTTCTTTCTTCTCAATCATTTCGACACCATTCTCTCTAATCTTACGTTTGGGAGATTCGAACTTGAGAACTATAATATGAAGACTGTGAATTTATTGTCGTCGTTCGTGATGAAAAGTTTACTACTAATATAATGGTTGCAGTTAATTTTGATTTCTACCTTCTTTTGTCGGTTCAAAGTTTCCTTTTATACGTTTGTTTGATTGTTGTTGGTAAGTCCTCTCATTCAACATAATGTCCATCGTTATTGTTCTTAACAAACTATCAATTAATGTCTATAAAATTTCAATTTAAATATGGTGGTCTTTTCGGACTCGAAGCTGGTTTCAAAACGAGAACATATCTGAACTGTAACAAAAAAAAATAAGAATTATGATTATTTGTTCGATTTTGGTTCTGAATTTGTGAATCATCTAATTTTAGTTCAGTTTTGGTTCTTACAACTTATAATCATTAGTTAATCGGTAAGAACTAAACCAACTCACAGTGTCCTCCTCAGGTACTACAACCATTGATTGATAAAAACAACTAGGGAAAATGACACTTTTGTGCACTTAAATATACATTTTTGACACTTTCATATCCTACTTTTTTTTAGCACATTGAATTTCATTTTGGGACAACTGCCCATTTATTTACTAAAAATACCTAAACTGCCCCTGAAATTGAACCAAAATTAAATATAGTCTAATCTGATCCAATTTCAATTGTTGAAAGTACCAAAATGCCCTTAAATCAACTTCAAATTTTCAAAACGTATCCCTCCTCACATCTCTCTCCACCTCCCTCCTCTCCTCCTCCTCCGTTTGCCCCCTCCTCCTCCTTGAAGACTCCGGCGACGCTGACAGAAGTAGCCGAGCTGGAGGCGGGCGTGGTGTACCCCGCACCCGGCGGAGACGACGACACATGACCGGTGGAGGTGGCCGGAGTGGTGGCAGTGGTTGTGGTCGGTGTCGGAGCTGAGGCAGTGGTGATGGTGCTGGAAAGTTTTCAAAAATTCAAATTTTCACTCGCCAGAAAGTGTGCCGGAAAATATGTTCCGGCACACTTTCTGGCGAGTGAACATTTTGAATTCTTGAACTCATTTCTTATCCCCTCTCTTCTTTTATAATTATGCGAGACCGGGCCTTAACGAGATCAGACGGTCGGAAACCTCCGATTCAGAGGAAGCAACGCTCGACCGGAGAGCTCCAAGCGCCAGAGACCGAAATGGAACACGTCGGATTTGGCCGCCAAGATCTTAAGGTTAAAGAGATGGTCGTAATGAGCCACGCACTTGCCCATGAACATCCTCACCTCATCATCTCCCACGTGCTCTTCAATTGCTTGTTGGAGTTCGCATGTGACCCTTTAGTGCTCGACCGAAGAGGGACGGAGGACCGCCACTTGGAGCACACGCCACAGAGGCGGAGAAGGTCGAGTTGTGACAGCGAGTCTCGGGGCAGAGGGACGGCCACTAGAGAAGGAGAGGATAGCCAAATGGAGAAAGGAGAGAGAAAATAAATAAAAAATTAGAAAGGGTGGCATTCACTTGAAATTTTGATGAATAGTTTAGGGTAATTTCGTATTTTTACACTCTTTAAAAATTGGGCCGATTCTCTCCATTAGACCATATTTAATTTTGGTTCAATTTAGAGGTATTTTGCGTATTTTGGAATTATTGTCCAAAAATGAAATTCATAGTACTGGAAAAAAAGGTATGGTATGAAAGTGTCAAAAGTGTATATTTAGGTGCACAAAAGTGTCATTTTTCCAAACAACTATTTGGAGATGACATCCACCACTTTATCTATGTTGTCACTTGTCCACCTCTCGTCTATCCATACATATTATTTGTCTTTTATTGTTATTTAATTTGCAAAGTTTACATCTCTGTTAAGTTGTAATGATTAAATTTTAACGTTAAGTTTTCATACAATTTTTTATTTGCAACTTTAAAGTTTTTGGTAATAATCATACTCTAATTCATCAAATTTGGCATACAAATCGAATGTGAATTAAAATTAAAAAACTAATTGGTTTCAACCAGGAATTGAACTGCAGAACCGCAGTCAAAACCAAATCGTTTCCCCACATAGTAATTCTGAATATGATTCCAATAAGTAAGGAACCAAATGGCCGAGTTAGGTTTAGTACTTTTGGTTGATTCTATTCCTTCGTCCCAAGATCAATAATCAATTTTAAAATAAAAATAATTAAAGAATATAGTATCGACACAAGTACAACAAAATATATGGATAAACACAATGTAATGATCGAGAGAATTTATGTCATATACATAGAAGAAATATACGAGAGAGAAAAATGAAAGACACCTATCATATATATGTAAACTAAAGTAATGATTTGATTTCATGCTTTCAGATAACATATACAAAAAATCAACACCTAATGACAAATGTTTACTAATGCATCTTTTTTAGGAACAGGTACTCTTCTTCGCTTTTGATGTCCCTGCCCTCTTCTTCCCCATTAAACAAGAAAAACAATTGGTGTCTCCGACGAGCAACAATAGGAGAGAGGAAATATGGTTGAAGGGAGGAAGTCTCGTAAGAGAGGGAATCTCGTTAGAGTGCATTATCAGAGAAAACACATTTTTTCCAGTAACAAAAAGTTGTAAACATGAAATTTTAAGGTATAATTGTCATTTTATATGATGTTAACGGTAGTAGAAAATAAAAATTTTGATACTAAAAAAATACTTAGGTGACTAAAGTAAGAATTGATTATAATTAGGTGTTGTAAAAGTCATTGTCTGTCCAAAATATGAATGACAACGAGACCGATTTTTTTTTTGTTACCACTAGATATTCATCTAAGATGACTCCAATGAGGCTCCCTACATAACTCTCTACAATAATGAGCTCCCCAAATTTCCATTATCTCTCTATACATGTAGAGAGCTCCCCACATTCTCTCTCCTACTACTTTATTAATTTTTAGTCTATTTTATCTCATTTTAGTCTCTTTCATACATAACTTTTTATAATTATAGAATATGAAATATTAATAAAATAATATATATAGTTTAAATACAGAGAGTATGATTGAAGTTGAATATGAAAAAATGGATCTCTACTCTAATTTCAATACAAATCACTCTCTACATTAGTTTAAGTGTAGGGAGCAACATTAGAGATGCTCCCTACCCTGAACTTGGCCTTTTTACTTTCTCGATCTCGCCTCGACCCAAATCACATACCAGATAAACTCTTTTAAAAATCTCACCCAATAATTGTTTTAAGAAAATATGCTATATTAAAATAGTATATTTTAATATACCGCACACAGGGTGAACTTTTTTCTCCTAGTGAATCCAAACATGAATTTTGTATCTCTATCCGCGTTGAATTCGTTGCAATTTACGTTCCCTTAAATTACACACAAAATTGTGTTTTATGAGATAATACACTAAACTAAAAACATACTTTTAGAGGTACCACAACTTTTTTTTTGGAGGATAAACGAATTTTATTAATTAAATAGCAAATAACCCGGCATCAAGTCGGACATCTGAAGCTACAGATGTTGGAACAGACCCCTCACCATAATCCCAGCTGCTGTTAGTTAGAACAAACATGGTCAATTCGTGAGCCATTTGATTACGAGCAAAACAAAAAATAAAAGTTTCGATAATGGATAGTACGCAACACCGTTCACTAATGATTCCTCCAAAGTTGTTCAGCTCGACCCGTTTAGTATCATGTAAAGCCACGACCTCCAACTCATACGGATAGAGATTCCCCGTGATCTTGTTGCAGAATGCTTTACACAGACATCTATGATAACCCCGGAGATCAATCGACTCAAACCAATTAGCATCATGCAGTGTCACGGCCTCCAACTCATACGGATGGAGAAATATCGTGATCTTGTTGCAGACCGACTTAAACCAGCTTCTTCGATCAACCCTGCGATCAATATGGACATTGCAAAATTCAAATCCTCCCAGCTTATTGGGTTTAACTGGATTAACCCATCGACACTAGGGACCCCCTGTTTCCTTCTGATACCGATCCCAATAAGACACGTATTGAATTTTGAGCAAGTTGATGCCCCCTTTTCGGTATGCTTGCATGAGTCTGCCCACTGACGCCAGATAACTCCGGTTCTCTTCAAGTACTGACCTACCAACCAACCAAAAGCAAAACCCCCAACCATTCATGCTCTGTCGTCGCAACCCAGGCGCGACTCATATGCAACTCCAGCCCCACCCGTCTCAGCCCATTCCCAAACCACCCGACCTCGCCTCCATCAAAACCCGATCTACCACCCGACCATGCCTCCATCAGACACAAATCTACCTCCACAGGAGCTCTGCTCCTACCGCCGCACCACGCTGACGTCGCCGCCCGTTGGAGATCGGCGCCGTGAGACTTCACCCAATCATACAACTACACCATTTCAAAGCCCTAATTCCTCATTCCAAGTAAGATTTTCCTAGTTAAACGACAATGAGGAATTAAGGCTATTACTGATAAGAAAGAATTCGATTAATGTTTTCCAGCGAGGTAGGACCAAGGATCGAATGGACAAAGGATGTAAATCAGAGGTGAGCTGCTGAGAAGTAAGGTTGATGACAACCAGAGATGGAGGCGTGTCGACTAGAGATGGAGGCAGAGGTAGATTTGATTGGGAGGATGAGAAGAGTGAAGAAAGGTAAAACAAAAGGAACAATGATATGATTTCAAAATTTTGAATGACAATTTAAATTATTTTGATTATTTTGCAGTGAAAACTAACAATGTTAACTTAAAATTAAATGACAATATAGTAATGTGAGAAAAATATTATCAACTGGTCTTCACAAACAAATTAAAATCATTTGCAGTTGTGTGGGATGATGTCTTATCAATTATATAGATTACCACTAGACAAATTGATGAAAACTTAGTAAAATGTCATAAAAATTTATCGGGTATCTCCAAATATATTAATGTAATTATGTGATAAAACATGATAATTATTAAGAATGGATACTTTAGACCCGGATACAAGTTCCAAACTGGACATGAAACCAAAAAAATCGAAATCATGATTAATGGCTCGGTTTTATATTTGAATTTGAAAGGATTATACTTTGGTACTAATTCTTAAAACGTAGAACCTCTAGGTAATTGATAAGAACCGAATCGTTTTCAACTAGTAAGACCAAAACCAAATCTAATAAAATTAGATTAGAAACTCAACCATTTTTCACGCTTCTTACACATTGAGAATCGAATAATTTGGTTCTAGTCTAAAACTGTGCCCATCCCTAATAATTAGGTGTATTTAAGTATTACTTTTCCATTATTATTTTTAAATCTTGCTGCAAAAAAGAAAAAAAAACATCTATCATCTTCCAATATCTCTGGGTATATAAGGAAGATAGATAAGAGTGTAAGAGAAAAAACGAGAGAGGTGGAGGTTTAAGAGTCCATTCATTTTGTTGCCTTATCCCTCCGTTTCTTCGCCGCCATTGCTCCAATTCTCACTTCTCTCCTTCACCCAGTTCGCATCAACACCCTCTGAACCAGAAAGCTTCACAAAGCAAGCACTTTTCGGCCATCAATGGCCGCAACTTCCATCGTTGGGGTCTCTTCCCTCTACCAGACTCCTTCCCTCGACGTTCCCAGAAAACCCTCTTCAACACCGACCTCGCTCTCTCTCCCCTTCTCCGAGAAGTCCCATTTCAGCTCTCTGGTGTCCAATTCGAGCAGGGGTTTTAGGCAGGTTGGTACTTTCGTGCCCAGAGCTACTGTGACCCCCAATTCGGTTCTCAGCAAAGAGGTCTTCAAGGGGCTCGGTGAGTTCTCTCGCGAGGACGATGATGGAGTGTACGAGTCTGGGTCCGGAGCCGAGTCTGGTGTCGACGGGGACCAGCTTGAGGTTTCCAAGTTGGGCTTGCCTTCGAGGCTCGTGGAGTCGCTCCATAAACGCGAGATTACAAGCCTTTTCCCAATTCAGGTGTGCGTCTGTCTGTTTGGTTTCTGGGAAATTGTGCTTGTTTATTGATGGTTTGAGCTGTTAAGGTCATTTTGTATGATTGTGTTTTGGGTGGATTCACTGCTTATATTTTTCACTCATACTTCAATTTTGGGAGTTGATTGTGTGTGCATATAGAGTACTGGTAGTGAACTCATCCAATTATAAAGAAAAAAGTAAGAGTCTCCAAGGAGTTACTTTTTCTTTATATGATTCTTGATGTTTGTACTTGTGTGCTAAAATAAGTTTTAGTTGGTTGAGCTAGTTAGGTATAGCCTCTTTGTAACTATGTAACTTGAAACTATATTCACTCATTAGCTGAATGTAATTGTTGTGGCGTTTGGTGTGCGCAACTGCAACTGAGTTTCTAAGTCACTCCCTATGTGTCCCTTTCTCCATAATATCGAAAATGTTATATTACATGTCGCAACATTGGTCTTTCATGATACGGGGACCCTGGTGAACAGCTGAATGTGGTATCGGTTTGTTGGTGTATTATGATGTTACTATTAGTATTTGGTGTATGTACACTTTGGTATTACTATTATTTTCTATGCACATATAATATGTATTATGATGATGCTCGATCATACTGTACTTTTAAGGTCTATGTCTGGTTAGTTCAATCTTGCTTGTGCCTCTCTCTTCTTCCCTTGGATTAGAAGTTATAACTCCCTTTATTGGCATTCTGGTTAGTTGAGTCCATGTACTTCCCATGAAGCAATGAATGTTGTTTTCAATTTTTGTTGTCCTAATTTGAGCAGTATTTTTGCCTTTTGTTTCGATATTGTTCTTTCAAGACCATTTGTTGCCTATTAAGATCCCACAATCCACTAAAACACGAGGACAAATTGAAGTATGGTAGAGATATTTGAGCCTAATGTCTCGAGCAAATCATCAGTTTTTCCTTCTTCTGTCATGTTAAAGATCCTAACAGAGAATCAGTACCATTTAAGACTAATATGGTTTCATCTTCTTCTTTTCTTCAATGGCGTAGAGAGCTGTGTTAGTTCCGGCATTGGAAGGTCGAGATATTATTGCTCGTGCAAAGACTGGGACAGGGAAGACATTAGCCTTTGGGATTCCAATTCTTAAACGCATCACTGAAGATGATGAACAGGCAAACAGTTTCGATAGGTACTTATTCAGAAAGCTTAAGTTAAAACCCCTTTTATATTCTAAATGTTTTTATGAATGAATGCGAAAAAGTTTATATGTTCGGTTGCAGACGAGGTCGGCTCCCTAGAGTTTTGGTCTTAGCACCCACTCGGGAGCTAGCAAAGCAAGTAGAGAAAGAGATTAAAGAGTCTGCACCTTATTTGAACACAGTCTGTGTCTATGGAGGAGTTTCTTATGTTACACAGCAAAATGCTCTTTCTCGTGGGGTTGACGTGGTGGTTGGAACTCCTGGTCGTATAATCGACCTGATAAATGGCAATACCCTCCAGTTGGGAGAAGTTCAGTATTTGGTCCTCGATGAAGCTGATCAGATGCTTGCGGTTGGTTTTGAAGAGGATGTTGAATTAATTCTAGAACAACTTCCGGCAAAACGCCAGAGCATGCTTTTCTCTGCGACAATGCCTACTTGGGTTAAGAAACTGTCAAGAAAATATTTGGACAATCCTTTGACAATTGATCTGGTAACCATCTTTCTCTTAACTTTATTTTCCCTATTTTTCTTTCTCGATATTCAAAAGCTAGCATTTGATATTGTTTGCGATATTTAATCAGTCTTCAATTCTTTTTTTTTCCGTCTTCCCCTCGCTTTTTGTAGGTTGGTAATCAAGATGAAAAGCTTGCGGAAGGGATCAAACTATATGCTATATCAGCAACTTCAACTTCAAAGAGGACCATGCTTAGTGATCTTATAACGGTATATTTTGCAGCTTAATTAACATATGCAGACGTACTTTATATTGTAATGTGTGCTTCAATTATTATTTAGAGCAGAGAACATTGTTTCTGTAGCATTGAGAGTGGTTATAATTTTCAGGTTTATGCAAAGGGTGGGAAGACCATTGTTTTTACTCAGACAAAACGAGATGCTGATGAAGTTTCAATGTCATTAACAAGTAGCATAGCGTCCGAGGCATTGCATGGAGATATATCTCAGCATCAGAGGGAGAGAACATTAAATGGCTTTCGGCAAGGGAAGTTCACCGTGCTTGTTGCTACTGACGTTGCGTCTCGCGGGCTTGATATTCCCAATGTTGATTTGGTAAGTTTATAAATTTGCTCAGATGACATTTACCGTAATTTTCTGCTTCCAAATTCCGAGTTCAGCTTGAGAACCTATTCATTCATATATTCAGATTATCCACTACGAACTACCTAATGATCCAGAGACTTTTGTGCACCGCTCTGGTCGTACTGGGCGTGCCGGGAAAGTAGGGAATGCCATTTTGATGTTCACCGGCAGTCAGAGGAGGACGGTGAGATCCCTTGAACGGGATGTCGGATGCAAATTTGAGTTCATCACTCCACCAGGTGTAGAGGAGGTTTTGGAGTCATCGGCTTCACACGTGGTTGCCACTCTTAACGCGGTTCACCCTGAGTCTGTTGATTTTTTCATGCCGACCGCACAAAAATTGATGGAAGATCAAGGTATAAAATCTCTTGCTGCTGCACTGGCACAACTAAGTGGATTCGCCCGGCCTCCTTCGTCTCGATCACTTATAAACCACGAGCAGGTAACAAACCATCAAAATGATGTTCTTGAATAAGTGTCACTTTATTTTTTATGTAGTAAATTACACTCGGCAAGCCTTGTTTTCAAGCCAGCCAAAATAAATTCGAATGTCACTCATTTTTGTACATACAAAATTTAATTTCCTGTTATTGCTCATATTGCATCTATGTTCTTGACTTGCAGGGATGGATAACATTGCAATGGACGAGGGATCCAACTCAGTCTAGAGGCTTCATGTCTCCCAGATCTGTTATGGGATTCCTTTCTGATGTCTATGCAACAGCTGCCGACGAAATAGGAAAGATACATTTGATTGCGGATGAAACGGTTTGTATCTATCAAATGCTCTTGTTATTGCTGAAATGTTTTTTAAGTCACGTGTTGCTTGGTTCTGTTAAGTTATTGGTGTTGGTTATATATCAGATTCAAGGGGCAGTTTTTGATCTCCCGGAAGAGACAGCTAAAGAACTGCTGACCAAGCCACTGCCGCCCGGAAACACCATTACTAAGATCACTAAGGTTTGGCCATTAAAGTAGCTATGAGTTTCTATTGCAGTCTTTATAATATGTGTACTGAATTACATTTTTATTTTTATCAATTTGTGTACTGGCAGCTGCCGGCTTTGCAAGATGATGGACCGCCGAGCGATTTCTATGGAAGGTTTTCTGGGAGGGACGATGAGAAGTTTTCCGGGAGGGATCGGGGTTCACGGGGAGGCGCGAGGGGGAGAGGGGGTTTCAGAAACTCCCAGGGTTGGGGTGGCAGGCAAGACTCTGATCAGGATGACAGGTATGCACGTGGCGGACGGGGCGGTGGCGGCCGGGGAGGTGGTTGGGGCGGCGGCCGAGGCTCTGACAGCGAAGATGGATACGGGCGTGGCGGCGGCGGCCGGAGCAGTGGTGGTCGAGGCAGTGGTGAAAACAGCTGGTCTCGCTTATCGAGAAGTAGTGGAGGTAGTAGGGATGATTGGCTAATTGGCGGGCGTTCAAGCGGCAGGTCATCATCCCGGGACAGGTACATCTTATCCTTCTGATATCGTCTTTTCTGTAGTCATAGAATCCCTATGAAACACAACTGCATGCTCAAAAGAGACTGTTAAATCCCGACCCACAAAACCTCAAGCTGATAGGTGAAGACCAAAACCTGTTATTTAAACTCGTATGTTGATCCACAGAAATAAGAAATCGGGTGCTAATGTTATATATCAGGCCATTGTTCACTGCATGCTCAACAGAAACATCTAGACATTGAAACTGTGCTATAATGTTGTATATCAGTCCATACTGTTAAAGAAACCGTAAAACGTAACTGCACGCTTAACCAAAACACGTCGAGAACTGTGTCATGGTGTCATATATCAAGACATTGTTAAGGAAACCACAAAACTCCACTGCATGCTCAACAGAAACATAATGAGAAATTGTGTCGTAGGTAGGCGTCATATACCAAGTCATCGTAGAAACTATAACTTTATTTGCACTTTCTTTTATGGGATACTTTGTAATGTAAAATCTGAGTTGAGATTTATAATTTATGTTGGACAGTGGTTTCGGAGGCGCGTGTTTCAACTGTGGAAAGCCTGGGCATAAGTCAGCGGAATGCCCGAACTAGTAAGTCACGTCCCGCACCATGACGCCTCTTTTTTGGCCTGTGAACGCCGTTGTCGTTTGCTGCCGGAGCTGGACATGGCCATGTTTTGTTCTGTTATCATAGTTCATTAGTAGGTGCTGCTGAGAGTCAACTTCATTGAAGTTCACTTCCTCATCTTTCTGCAACTTATCAATGTAATAGGCTTTTGTTTTATGGACACTACTATTTTGGCTCCTTGTATTATTAGTGACTGTTTGGCTGGATCCTATTTCATGACATATATTTTCACGTTTAAGCTAGAGTCAATGTTGATGTAGCATTCTTTCATTGTTTTTTAGAGTTTAATGAGTTTAATTTTGTTGAGGTTTGATTTGGAGAAGAATTGTTCGGCTCGACTCAGGTTTGATTGAATTCATATAGTTAAGCTCCACCTTGATTTGAATTCTGCTAAAAAGAGTTCTTTTTTTCTTTATCATGTATTTATGTTGAGGATAATATAAAATATTTGAATTTGTTAGTTTTTTGGTTAATTGTTAATCTTTAGTTTTTTTTATAATTTTGAAGTGATTAATTTTTTGATTAATTCGTATAAAGTCTTTTCTAACTATTTGTAATGACTTTTAGAACACTGAATTTGAACGAAAGTTGTAGGGTCTCTACAACACTTTGAAAGTAATTTGGTTATCAAAAAAATATACAAACAGAAATACAATATTTTACAATCAAAATACACAGTGAGATTAAAAAAAATTGAGCTCCAATGAACTTTTATAATCAAGCATAAATAATTAAAGAAATGTATTTGCCTCATTTTTTAAAAATATTTTATTTGAAAAGACAAATAAAAAGAAGAGTAAAGTTGAGAAATAAGATAGGATCGATCCGGTTCAAAAATCAAAAGCATGCCTCTTCTCTATCTTGAGGTTTAGCCACTTTATTCGATCAGTGGTTCTTTGGTTCTTCGCCAAATCAACAAGGTGTGTTACAGTTTTCGATTTCGATCTCTCGATTTCCAGTTCATTCTTCTATTCATCTGTTCATTTTCTCACTTCTCTATGTATCTGGGACACTACAAGTGAGTGTAATGGGAAAATATCAGATTTTGGACTTACTTTTCCCCAAATATGAGATTTTCTGTTCAAGGGTTTTGGATTTTGCGGCAAAAAAACATGTGGGCAAGGCTCATTTGCGGTCTAGGCAGTGTCAATTAGCATTTTCTTATTAAAAATACTAATAATGGTTTGCTAAATTTGTTTGGATTATCTTTTGAGGGTTGAACTTGTTGAGCTTCCTGTTTTTGATTGGATTGCCTTTTCAATCTATTTTGGGAGCTGGAGAAACCCAATTGATTGCATTAAGATGGGTTCTTGTCTTCTGGTTTAATGGTGGGTAGAGAGATGAATTGTTGTTGAAATTGAGTTTATGTTATTAGTTTTGGTTATGTGAGTGTTCTGTTTATGAAGTAAAATGTGAATGAAATGTAGAGTGAGCATGGCGGAATCGAGCTTGGGTATACTCATAGACATTGTGGACGAAGAATGGATGAGAGATACTCTACCGGACGATGGTACAGCCTTTGCTTCTTTTTATCACGAGAACTTGCTAGCATATCTATTCTTGACCCAACTTGCTTTTTTTTTCCGCCTTATTCGCCTAACTATCTTCTGCTGTCTCGCGCAGATCTTCCATTGCCGCCAGTTCTGGTTAGTCGAACAGAAGACGGTGAAGACTCGAGTATGTATTATTTTTCTCGTACTACTATATATTAACCAAGTTCACTGGATAAAAAAATGGAGGTCTTGGAAAATGTTTGCTTATTTATACTGAAAGCTATTTTGTATGCTTGGAGTCCTCTTTCAAAGTTGTTTAACGATATCACATTACTCTTGTTATCACTCTTGTTCTGCTTATATTTAATTTTTCTGTTGGTATTGTCACGTGGAAAACAACACTTGAAAGTTGCAAATGTTGAGCTGATATATGTATATATATAACAAAGAAGGGGTAGTTGAGCAAGACTAGTCTATCCTTCTCTCCGTGACCTTCCTTTGCTTTAAAGACATTAGATCTTGTCATGGACTAGCGACAATAACCCATGTTTTTTTATTGGCAATTTTGTGTCAAGATTTGGGGTTGAGTATGCTGTGAAGGAGCAGACAGCACCAAATTAATGATTCTTTAGAGTTTCTTAAGATTATTGTATCCTCATAACCCATGTATTGCTCGCTTTAAGTAAACAGGCAGAACAAAAAATTCCTTAATAGGTTGCTAGTAATCTTAAATATCTCTTTGCCTCTTTGTTATGGTCCCTAATTAACTGCCTTCAACTTGGTTCATTCACTTCACCACTCCATTGTAGGAGGACAAAGTAGTAATTTCTCGTGATTGTCATTCATCACCGCAAAGGTTGGATATTTGCAAGCATCATTTTGCCTACATATCTAGAGTAAAAACCACAAAATCTATATTTAGTTTTTCTGTTGTTCACTTGAATGAGATTGTTTGGTGACATAATTTCCAGTCATGATAGACCATCACATTAGGCTATTCTCTAATCTTGTGATGCTGTACAATTTTTTACTGTTACCTTGACTTTTGATGTGAAACTAGAACAATTTCAAGCTCGATTAGCCCTTGTTGATTGTGTACTCATTTCATTTGTATTCTCCCATTGTGTTCATTAGATCAGGAGCCTCAACCGGTCGGAGACACCTGGCACGATCTTTCCTTGGGCACGCACGGGACTGCTTGATTCGTAGGTGTAACACACTATTGATATGTAATGTCATCGTTCATCTGATCAAGTTCATTTACAGTTTGTAGCTGAAACCTTTATCACCCTGGATTAAGCTTATTTATAGCTCTGAGAAATTGAAATGGAACTTTTGTGGATGCTCCTAAACATCATTTATTCTGAAAGAGTTATTATTGATGTCTATGTGATGACAGTAAGGATCTGAAATAGCCATTCACAGAAGCAACAAGATAATCTATGATAACAAGGCACATTCAGTGACAGAAGGCTGCATCACCTCAAAAGCATCCCAGACTTTCTAGTTACAAATGCACTATAATGGTTAATCAACAAACAAGGTCAAATTATTTCAGTGGTCAATCATTATGGACATAAATAGATAGCATCAAGGGCTCAACATTGAGTCTCAATGCATCTTTGGACTGAACGGCTAAAGCTAACATCTTTGATGTGATAATCATAACAATGGAAGCATAACTCTGAGGTTTGTAATATTATTGAACCTAAAACCTTCAAACATATAATACTCCAAAACCATCGGCTTGTAATCCACAAACCAGGTTAGGCGGAATCGGAAGAACTGGTAATAGAAGCATCAGAGTCACTGGAAGGAGCCAATAGGTCTGCACTTGCTCGGGGAAAGTATGAGTAAGCTATTATTGATGCACCGACTGCTACAGACGTTCCTACACAGCCCCAAAGCCATCTCTGCTGACGCCTCTTCTCTCTCTGCCTTCGCGCTATCTCTGCAACAAGTAAACAAAATAGCATAAGAGCTGTTTAAAACCCTCTCATAAGTCATAACTGGCAAATTCTTTCCAAATCCGATGGAAACAACTGCACTGTAGCGAAGACTGTGACATCAAGTATAGATGCCAAATGAGTATTCAGTTTACAGCATGCCATAGCAAGAACATAAATAGCATAAATGAGGAAAATTGTATCATAATGCAAGTGGAAAGTGTTGCAAAATAATACCCTTACTATCTATTTTGTTTCAATTTGGTACAACTGTCTTTTTTCTATTTTGGCCAATTCTATCATGAAGCCCTTAAATAGGAATGATTTACTTGGCCAATTATATCATATAGTTGCATGATATGGCAGAATGAAATCATCAATAATGGCATGTTAGACTGATTATTAACATCACAAGGGCTGGAATGAGCAAAATGGAACAAATTTGCATAGTTAAGGTACCAAATTGGAACAACATGATGAATACCAAACTAGAGCAAAAAATATTTTGGGTACAAAATCCGAACAAAATGGATAGCAAAAATACTAGTTTGGCTTATTATTCTAAAAAATTTTCCTTGATTTATAAAGGTAGAATTGAAAAATGATCTACTCGGCTATGCACGAACACTTTTCCATGATTCCCATTTCATAACTAAGATTTGCTGGGTACAAAAGCTTGTTATATAGACACCCACTTTCGCACTCACGCCCACGCCCGCACTCACACTCACGTCCAAAAGCATACTACTTGCTTAGCAGTAGCCAGTAGCTTGTGACTCCCCCCAGTAGGGCTTATACCGTTCGTACTGTTCAAACCTATATGTGAATTAGAATTATAACCTAAGATTATTAACTGCAACTATAATCTTATAGAGAATCAAAATGTCACCGCAAATTCCTACTACCCTTAAAATCATACTTCCTGAGGCTATATGTAGGACTGTGAAACTTGGAAAACAGATATAAGAACAGATAACACTTACCCACAACTTCTAGATTCCTGTGGGACATTTCTTGATTGGCAGTCTCGTAGTACTGCAATCTATCTCGTAATCGGGAGATTTCCTGATTCTTGGACTCGATGATTGCTGCTGCGGCAACTTCAGCTTCAGCACGTGCTTGATCTGTGCCTATTGCTTCATAAACAAACCTGGTCACAACCAGTTCTTGAATCAACTGCTCAACTGAATCGGCCTGAAACTCCAAACTATCACCAGCAGTCAAGGGTGTGGGAAATGTCAGCCCTGACTCGTACAGTTTTCTGCCAATCCTCTGCCACTGACTGCACATGCGGTTAACAGCATCCTCAGCGGCCTTTCGCCTTTCTACCTCCTCGAGGAGTGCAAGCCTCGTGGTACGCAATTCAGATTCAACATTTGAGATGTGGGATGAAGACCTATTTGAAATAGATCCATCGGAGAAGAACTCTGCATCCACCCAAGATCAGAAAAGTAATCAGCAGCATGTCAACAATGGACATAATAGTACGCTCATAGCAATAGCAAGATGCTACCCACTTATAATCAGACTCGTGCTGCTACATCAAATACGATTTGCTCAAGGAAACAAATACAACAAAAATCAAATCACGGCCATATTCTACAAGAATTGAAGCAACTTACCCTAACTTCTAATATTTGCTAAAACTGGAAATATTAACTTCATCCGACAGGAATCGTATTAGATTTCCAAACAAAAAATAAGACAATATGATGCCTATAATTTCCAAGTATTTGGGATAGCAGCAAAAACCTTGTAAGTTGTGAACCCATATGATACTTCAAACACACACATTCAAATATATCAGCCTCAGCCTGTAGTATCCTTCCTACCTCATTCATAGATAGAAGGCCAGCTAGTAAAGTCAAACTGAAATACAGACCCTCTTCGAGAAAACTATATAATGCTAAGATGAATCTAGTTAGACTGTTTTGACATTATGACCAAAAGTGAGCAATAGGCAGTATAAAAATATGAAGCAACAACCTAAAGTACCCATTTATTTCACTATGTTCAGTTCACACATACTGCTTACAGATTAACACTAGGAAGTTGACAACCAACACTAACCAAAGTCATCATAACTTGTTTCTGGGTCAATTGTTCAAGGCCTAATTATGAAACCTATATCGACCCAGATAGTGCAGTGACTGCTATAACCCATAAAAATTGCAATATGCTCACAATAAAACCAAAACAACATAGAAATGAACAATGGGTTACCATATACACAAACAGCATACACAAAAAAGAGGGCAATTTTTACCTTCATCAGCATCGAAGAACACAACGCTCTTAGGAGACATAACGGTCTGTTTAGCAAAATCATCAACCTCACATGAACTCGCTACACTACTCGCTTCACAGTCAAAGGCTTCCTCAAAACCCCCATCCCCACCCTCACCCTCACCTTCCTTCTCCTCCTCCTCCGGAAAATTCACAACCACGCCATCAATTTCACCAACCCTCCCCTGAATCTCGAACCCATCAACGCGGTTGTTGAGGGAGGCCTCAGGAGCGGAGCTCATGACATCGCGACGCTTCCTATTGAAGACGTAAGGGGACGGAGTCACCGAGAGCACGGAGGCTCCAGGAGGGATCGGCTTCGCCTCCGGCGTCGTGTACAGCGCCGGCGATTTGATGTACACGCCCCTCGCCGGTGGGTTCCGGCCAGATTCGGAGCTGGGTTCGTCGGGAGGGTTCGGATTTGGCTCGCCGGAGGGAGAAGGGACGATACTGGAGGTGGGTTCGAGAAGGGTCTTGATGGCGAAGTTGGTGAGGCTAGGCATGGTTAGGTCTGGTTCTGGAAGATTCAGAGCTGGAGGTTGGAGAAATCGCAAATTAGGGTTTTTGAGATCAAATTGAGAGGGATTGGATTGGGAGAGGGAAAAGGGTAAAAAGGGGTGGTTGGCTTGGGGAAGAAGATGGCTCCGCCGCCATGGGAAGGGCTCGCAAGGTAGCGTTTTGGAGGTTACAATCAAAATGTGTTTTTTATTGGAGTCGAAATGTGATTGTGATGTGTAGTTGAAGAGGAGAGAGGAGGTGGCGCACGTGCGCCGGAGGGTGTTTTGGACTTTTGAACCCAATCAATTCAAGACAGTCCAACAACTTTGGAGCTCTCAATAAGGTTTTGTTTGTGCCCTTTGTTGTTGTTGTTGTTGTTGTTTTACACACCAAATCTGTTGTTATTATTAGTTTAACAGTGTTAATTATGCATGATTCAATTTCAATTCAACTTACTTTTGATAAAGTGGTTAAATATTTAGATGGTTGGTTGGTTTGGTAGGTAAGTAGGGGAAATAAATTAGAACAGTTATAAAGTGTGCTTAATAAATAAATTAGATATATTAAATGTCTCGAGTTTGTTATAATCAAAACTTATAAATTTGACAAACAAGCTTAGTTAAAAAAATTAGTTTAACATGTTTGGGAGTTGCCTCATTTATTATGTTTAATATATTTGAAATATAAATTCAATTACATGTATACAATAGTTAAAAGGAATTAGATGGAGTAAAATTAATTTTTTTTTCGAGTTTAAAGTATACTCAAATTCTTTGAATTTTTAATTAAAACAAAACAAAATTTTCACTTCTGATTGTTTAAAAGTCAAGCAAAAAAGTATATCGATTCTTAATCTTTACCAAAATTCAAATATAATTAATATCTAAACAACTCATACGTTCATGACCTATATAATTGTAAAATAATGAATTATCCCTTGAAAAAATATTGAAATATTGCAGAACCTTCAAAATAAAAAAGTCATAAATATTTATCTCGCGAATTAAGACATTCAACTTTCTTACAAAATAGATAGAAATTAACAAAAAAATTGATTGATGACTTCTTCCATTTTTTGAAGGAGATCGACATATCATCCCTAAGCTCGTCCTTTTCCAAGCTATTAAAATCGAATACCATGTTTAGTGCCTTTGTTGTTAGATCTCAACCCCAGTACATGTACTAATAAGGAGGGGAGTTTGTCAATTTAGTGCATCGATTTTATATATTATTTGAGAGTCGCGATTTTCTTGCAACCAAAATTTCTTTTAGTTTCCGTCTATTTTATAAGATGATGTCACATGTCATTCATTAAAATCAGTATCCATTAAAGAAAGTTATTAAACATCTTCGTATAAATAGACAAATCATCCGATTAAGTGTTTGTTTAAAATTTATTTGCATGAGTAAAATTTGCAATCGGTCATTTTATTCCGATAAGCTATGTTGGTGTACCTGCCAAGGTTTTGGCCAAAAACGCCCCATGATTCCCTATGGCTGTGGATTGGATGATTGAGCTCCACCACTCACATTTGGCGTACAATTTACGACCAACCAAAGAACAAAACCTGAAAGTCCACTTCAAAATATGCTAAGTTGACCAGAACTGGTCTCTTGTTGGAAACAATCAACACCTTACTTTCATGGTAAACGTGTATGTACTTTATATCAAACATAAGTCAACTCCAAACCAACAGTAGCATTAGCATGACACAAACTTCATTTTCATACACGTCAGCAAACACAACTCAAGTATCAAAAGTAAACAAAAAGATAGCACACAAACTTGTCTCTTTGTTTCCTCACAAACCAAAACTGGTGAAGAAAAGACTTACAAATCAATCAATACAAGCTTTTTCAATAAATTTACACAGCAAATGCAACCGATTCCTTCATCGTTCGGGCCAGAGTGATGAATCGGTAACGTTTTGGACCAAATAGGAACAATCTCTACCCAGAATTCTACAATGTGCGCTAAGTATCAGTATCAACAGCTTCCTTTGCTACTCAAGAGAATAGGTCGCTCAGTGACATGGTTGTGGGAGTGCTACTCTTCTGAAACTCAGGTAACTGACCTGTGAGGAGCGATGGTGTCGTTGTAGTGCTCGTTGAAGTTACGGGAACAAAATCTCCGAGAGGGCCCAGACCCAGATCGTTCATTGGTGACGGGAGAGGAGCCTCCTTAGAACCAGGACCAGCCTCATTCATTTCCATCATCAGTGGAGCGCTTACTGCCGCTTGTGATTGCGCGATGCTTGTAGGAGGAGGTGGAGCATCAACAGGAGCCGGCGGGGCTTGCGTGTCAGTAGGAGGCGGTGTTGTTGACGGGTCAGTAGATGGAGCAGTTGAGTCTGTTGGATTTGGCGTTGGCACGTCTGTAGGAGCTTGTTCAGCTGGAGCTGGCGTGGTGTCACCGGCAGCCGGAGTTGGAGCTTGCCCGTCGGTAGGAGGTGGTGTTGGTGTGTCGGTTGGGTTAGCTGGAGCTGCTTCCAGTAGCAGAGGCTTCCCAGGTTGCTGCTGCTCGGGACCCTTGAGAGCAGGAGCCGGTTTCTTCTGAATAGCCATAGCAGCGGCGAGAGACGGCATCCCGGGAGGAAGAACCTCTATGGGCGGTTTCTTCCCCGCCTCACCCAAACTCGTGAGCTTCGATTCCTGAAGAGAAGCCAGAAAAGCATCTGCGGCATCTATCTTTGTGGTCGGGGCGTGCTCGACCTCCCTCTGCAGAACTTTGTTCCAAGTCTGAACCAAGTTCTTCAGTGTAGGTCGCCCGTGTGCCTAATATTCAAGAAACGGATCAGATAATGACACTAAATTTATTTAGGGACAATTGGGATTCATCCATGTAAAACCAGTGTCCTAAAAGTTCCCGGTTAATCCTTGTTAATTCCCGATTAATCCTTGAATCCAATTTATTTTCTGAGTAATCCCCAGAATATCCTCTCTGCCCGACTAGCGCCTAGCGTATTTTTAGAACATTGTGTAGTAAAGCAAGTCTTACGTGTGCATGAAGGACAGCCTCGGCAAGCATCCCCGTATCCTGCCACGCTTTCTCCATGAGTGCGTTGTCTCCCAGAACCGCAGCCGCGAAAGCCGCTTCACGCCCCAAGCCGAGCGAGATGAGATTGTTCACGAGTCCCTGGAGATGAAAGATCCAATTGCGTAAATGATTATGTGAAAAGATTAATTGATGCTCGTTGAGACACAAAAAGAAAAGAAATAAGAGTGCATACACCAAGTCGTGTCAATTCTCCATGATTTGCGAGGCGCAGAGCCAATCCTCTTAATTCGTGGCCCTGTAAAGCTCCTTTCACGGAACCTGCAGCAGCTAACCTCTTAAGAGCTTCGCGAGCAATGTCAGCTTGTGCAGTAGCATCCGCAGCGTCGATAAGATCCAGAAACTCCTTCGCGAATTTCACTATTCCTTGGACGGCTTCAACTAGATTTTCCTTCTTCGCTGTTATATTGAGAATGTCATTCAAGTCAAGCCCGGTGCCATCCTGCCCTACGTCTCTGCTGTTGCTCATTGTGAGAAGGCATTGGAGAGCTCTTTTACAGTCATTGCTGTTCATGGCCAAATCAAACTCCAACCTGAATACACGAGACATCACACATACAATCGTCATTCCCAAAATAGATTAAATGTGCGTGACTCGACAAAACCTTTTTATATTTTGGATCAGAGAGAGTTAAGAACTCGTATGTGTTTAGCATTTACCTCTTGGATATGCCAGGCAAATGAAGTGCTTCGGTAGCATAACCCATCCCGAGCATAAATTGGGCAAGATCATCATGATGTTCTCTACCGAGTCTAGTTGCCCTGAATAAGAAAGAGAATAAGAGAAGATAGAATATAACAAGCTTGCAAGGAACTGAACAAGAGAAAAGTCAGATACCATTTGACAGCGCTAATGGCATCTCCGTGCGCAGCAAGACAGCGGCACCGTATACCAGGATGGCTAAGAGATATTGCGTGTGCACACATGTATCTGCACCAGCAACAATGCACAAAAATGATTCATTGGATTTATAACTCATAACGAGTAAAACGTATAGGCCAATAACAGCTTGAGAACCTAGATAATAGAAGTTCTTTTCGAAACTAAGATAGAATAGAAACTAAAATTTAGAACTCTGAACATGTAAAAATTGTCAATACCCAGGATCGCGAGTACAAATAGTCACTCAGCTCAAACTTAAATTGTAGATCCACGATTTTTATTGTTTACGAAACCGTTTCACTCATGTATGGTTTGAGTTCCATTTCCCTTCACACCCATGCTACCATTAGAATATACTGGAAAGTAAAATGAAGCTACTATAATTTTACATGCATGTGTAATTTTGCACATTAACATAAGGGAAAATTGCAAAAAGTCTCCCTTCACTGTGTTTTTTTGCATAAACTCTCCCTTCACTGTATTCTTGCAAAAACTCTCCCTCATTCATGTTCAAATTTGCACCGTATGTGCAAATCTTTGAAAATTAACGGAAATGTCACTTAAGTGTTGAACGTTTAAGTTAGCACGTTTAGGGGTGGGCATGGGTCAAAAATCAGACCGGACCGGACTCAACGGTTCTCCATTTTAAGAACCAAAACCATAACGGTTACCCACGGTTCTTTGGTCCCAGTTCCGGTTCTTTTCTTCCGGATGCGGTCTCCGGTTCCGTTGTCAAAGTGCCCTCCCCTAAGCTCGTTCGAGTTAACACTTACACTTCCATTAATTTTCACGGATTTACATAAACGGTGCAAAAATAAACATGAGTAAGGGAGAGTCTTTGCAAAAATACAGTGAAGGGAGAGTTTGTGCAAAAAAAACACAGTGAAGGGAGACTTTTTGCAATTTTCCCTACATTTAACCATCAAACGAACTCCCACCTACATACTTGAATGCTTCTATAAAATAAGTATTAAGAAACATTGTGTTTAGTTATGCATGAGAAGTTATTTTCCATTCTCTTCCCAACAGGTATAAAGGGGATGATGCAACTATCTACTAGATTATTGAAACACTTCGGCTCTCATCCAAGCGTGGAACTTGCCTCCCCTTCGGCTCCCTGATTTGGTTCTAGGCTGGCCGACTATCATTTCTCCTTTCTCTTTTCTTTGGGCTTTTTTGTTTCACAGGGTTGGCTTCCCTTTTGGTTTTATGGGGTTTTTTATGGTTCACTGGGTAGCTTATCTTTTTAGGATTTTTCTCTGTATTGTATTTTCTCATTTACGCTATAAAATTCCTTAGCTTATAAAAAAAGATTATTAAAACACTTGAGTAGTACCTGTCAATAAGCCAAAGAACTCCATCTCTGACACCCACCACAACTAGGGGTCCTACGGGCCGCTTTTGCTCTGTAGGAAAACGTGTAACTGCTACTGAGACCCCTCCACCACCTACTGCTACCTCATTAACCTTTCTTTCTTCCACCTCTCTTGGCATCGAATCGTCCCCTTGTTTTGGTGAACTCAAGAAAGGAGGCACAGAAGGAGCATGCTGAAAAGAAGCTAATCGTACCACCTGCAAGGAAATTGTTTTTAGAGAGGAGGAAACAGAAATTAACTTCTTTGAACACAACAGTGCAGAAGAAAAATGGACACATTGCGGTTTTATTAGAAACTAGTGTTGACAAACGAAGAAATCATTCACATTCATATTATAATGAAAACATTCAACAGAAACTCTGGCAGAATTTATTGAGGGTTTGGGTCGAATAAATCAGAGCTAAAAGGACTTGTGTTACGGTCCCAAAGAGGATCAGGTTATGGTCTTGATTGATAAGTGGATTCGTCAGAGAGAACACCGATCTCCAAGATAAATCTTAACTCAAATATTCCATATCTTTATTCAATGATGTTGGCATGTATTTATAACCCGCGGAGGATTTCAATCCTAATCAACTAGAACTCTATCTCCAAACTAGATAAATCCAAACTAAATAATCCAAATTAATACAATAATAATCTAAATAAAAGTGACACTAGTCTAAACTAGTGATAGAATAATGTTTGAGTTATCCATGAGCTGGACTATTAACATTACTCCCCCCTTCAAAATTGCGCTCAACCACCACCACAAGATTCCTGGATCGTAGATGGCTCGAAGTTGCGAACCAGATTGAATGTTGCAGAAGTGTTTAAATATAGCTAACGGAGTTTGTGGGTGTTCTCGATGTAACTTCGTGTATTCGAGTTACGCATCAGCCTCCCGATAAAAAATTGTGAGAGACACTTTCTCCTCCGTGTCGGCTTGCTGATAGAGAACGAACACTTTTGCACCAGTCAAACCTCGGGGAATCCATTCGGGCAAGTCGTACACCCTCTCCCCCAACAGTTTCTCCTTGCCCGTTAGAACCAATTGGGTTTCTGTGCTTGTGCACAGATCCGCCTCCGGCTTTTCCTCCCACTCCATTAGAGTCAATCAGGTTTTCGTGCTTGCCTGCACCTCCGTCTTCGTTGTCTCCTCCCGGTCTGCCTGAACTGTTCGAAGTCATGTGCTCTTGTGCCCCGCCTGCAGCTCCATTATTGTTTTTCGGTGGGCTCAAGTTCAGCGTTTCGGATATTGGCTGAACTGGGTTCGTTGACTTCAACCACTTCGCGTCCCATGCTTGCCATCGCACATTCGATGCTTCTACATTAGCTCGAAAGCGTCTCAAGAACTCATCGAATTGATCTCCTTGTCCTCCTGCCATAACCTCTAGCTCTGATACCAAGTTATTATGATCCCAAAGAGAATCAGGTAATGGTCTTGATTGATAAGTGTATTCGTCAGAGAGAACACCGATTTCTAGGTTCTTCGAGAGAACACCGATCTCCAAAATATATCTTAACTCAAATATTCCATATCTTTATTCAATGATGTTGACATGTATTTATAACCCGCGAAGGATTTCAATCCTAATCAACTAGAACTCTATCTCCAAACTAATACAATTATAATCTAAATAAAAGTAACGCTAGTCTAAACTAGTGATAGAATAATGTTAGAGTTATCCATAAGCTGGACTTTTAACAACTTGAGTCTAAATAACATTTACATATCCTTTTATTATTTCCTACAAACTTTCAGTGCAAAACTGATACATGAGAAAGAAAAATGAATTTCGAACCTGTAGCATTGGGGGCCTCAAATTTATTCTTTCTTGCGCAACAGTTTGGGGGGTGTCCACTGTGATTAGAGCCAATTCCCCATGCTCAGCAATAGCTCTTGCCTGTGCCTCCTTCATTTTCATCTCTTCCTTCATCTTTCTTGTTTCTATATCAATCTGTGAAACTCCGGCATCCACAAAAACAATTCTGAAGGCAAAGCGTAAGAGAAAGGAGAGGTAAGTGTTATTTGCAATTTCCAATTTCTATCAAAAATGAGTAAGTTCATTGCCCGTTCAGTGTCCACCTTTGTTGTTATTCATTAACTCACTCAGGCATTTAAGCTCTCTCAAACTCTTATTTAGATGCAGTACCTTTAAAACTCTCAGTGATTAACTTCCATGACCAACTGGCAAGTATGTGATGACTCGCTAGTCCAAAATCAGTCAATGTCAAGAACAATAATGCACAACCCTCGCTTTATCTCTCTTTGAAACACACATACACACAGACAATTTGAAGCAAGTTGTAACAACAGCTAGGCATATGAGAGTGCAACTAGAGAAAACTAACGTCTGTTTAGAAAAAACACGATCAAGTACATGTTATTAAATAACGTCACATTCTCCTACTCATTTACAGCTCTTATACCAATGAACCACTTATAATCAAATAGTTTAGGAAAACAGTTTCCCCCCAATACATTCTTTTGAAGCGGTACTCAATAACATTATAAACCTCAAGTCACTTAGAGTTAGACAGATATTTAACAACATCTGATTTTACATTCCTATTTTGAGACCTAGTGCACTTCACTTGTACAACCTTTAATGCAAAAACCTTTCAATTAAACACAAATAAGGATTACTTAGCCAGCCGAGAGTACTCAAGTGTATCATGATCTTTAGACCAACATCTATCTATGACTATGACAGTGATAAAGTCAAGAAACAGATAACTCAACTTAAAAACAAACATAAATTAGCAAGCAACTGCTATCTTACTCAATGGTAGTTGGAGTAGTGACAAATAGTTGTCTGCGATGCCAAACAGCGCCAGTAGCATAGGGAATTGCAACATCTCCTAGATATCTATATTGGGGCCGTAATGAAGATATGACTATGCATTGTTGATAAGCAAAAGCACAATACTCTACAGTTTGGTCCCATGCAGCCCACTCTGGTTGAGGAAGAAGATCGCCCACAGGTTGAAAAGTTTCCCAACTGCATTTCACAGATTAATTAAACATTGTAAACAAGGAAACACATAAATCTCATTTGAAAACTAGAGTGTTCTTTGCGGTAATTAAACATTGTAAACAAGGAAACACATAAACCACAAATTACATTATAATATATACAAAATATGGCCATAAGAAAGCAAAGAACACTTCGCCTGCATTATTACCATCTCTATGGCTTAACAAACAAAACCCGTGACACAAAAAGTTGTAAGGAGAGAGATCGCGCTAAAACAACATACGCACATTAACATTCTCTGTGACTGTTAGAGAATAATTTCTAGAACTTATTTGACAGTGAAGTTACAAAACAGAAAAATTAAATCAACTCACCAGTACATTAATGCCACAATACTTTAAAATTAGAACTATTAAAATATAACTCCAGTTTCATGGAATTTGTCATTGTACTGAGGCTTGTTGAATCTAACATTGAAACATGTCTCCAACTACAGATGAATATGCTGCAGTAAATATCTCATCTTATTTACTATCTTATGTTTACTTATTTATCATTCTCACCTGTATAGCTGAAAATTTTGAGGTGCTGCTTCGGCAGGGGATCTATTAGAACCTGATCCATCGTCAACTGTATTGAAAGAGTTTCCATATCCAGATAAAGGCATGGATTGAATTGTCGAAATTGCTGTTGCAGCTGTAGGGCTGATCCTACGAGATGTCCGATAAGCCACACCAAGTAGTGCTCCCCCATGCAAGCCAACAACCTACAACACATAATTTTAAATTAAGATGACGAACAAGAGTAACATGTTTCTTGAAAAGTAATATCTGTGACAAATGACTTATACACCCTTGTCATGGCTCGTATATTAGAAGTGCAAGGAAATTGTGCTATAACTGGCACTGAGCAAAATAATATACGAGAACATATAAGTCATCATTCATGTCTTTCCAAAGCAAGACATGGAAATTATTCAAACTCAAGTACAATATAACGAAAATAAATAAACGATGGAGCAAGAGAAAGAGAGATCAATTACAGGTTCGCTGCGCCCACCGATTGACCTCATTAGTATATTAGATGTTCCATCATCCAATAAGATACGAACTTGAACAGAAGCTGTGTTAGCGGCAGAAGCAGCTGCGGCAGCAGCTTGTGCTGCAGCAGCAGCAGCTTCTTTTGCTCTCCTCGATGAACCACCCTTAGGAATTATAGGCATTCTAGGAGGTAAGACAGACTCCAGTATAGCAAATCTGTCACGACAAGTATCCCAAGCCAGAAGTCTTGCGCTGCCTGAGTCAACTATGGACCAGTCGCTAACCTTGTAGATAGAGAAGTATGGAATATCGGGCCAGACAATTGCAAGATACCTGTAACCAAACTATGCTAGTGAGAAAGTTGCTAGAATAACATGTCAAAATCGATACCCCCATCCCCAAACTTGAATATATAAACAGATTAAAACTAGAGGCAACTTACTTTCCCGAACTGCTTACTGAAAGAACTGAGTATGAATCATGTGGAACAGGTGTACTAATATGTGATTTCATCTGTTTGACATGCAATGATTCAACCGTGTCCCCCTTAAACCTTCCCGTTTCAGATAAAGAGCCATTGTTCCCAAGAGAAGGATTGGCAGTGCTAGATAGCTGGAAGTTTAGTAGCTTCAGATCCCTATCCACTACATAAACCGCAGAATGTTCTCGGCTTCCCGACGGTGATGGTAAGGGAGCTACAGCTGGAACAGATCTAGGATCAAACTCGCTGATAATGACACCAATATTGGTTCCAACAGCAACAAGATGAGGCTGTAAAGGATGTGCAACCATAGAATAAACCTGTAACATTGATTCTTGAGTGTTAAGGACCTTGAGATGCTAGATTTAAATTTGAAATTCACTGTGTTCTCAAAGTTATTTTCATGCACAAAAATATTTAGGACACTTCTGTAAATTTAAGTTAAGAAAGTTGTCAAGGAACTTAATTTTACTTAAAGTAGGTTTTGGACATGAAGACAGGTTTTCGAATCAAAGCTGAATATCCCAATGTCCTTAGTATGATACATTTGGTAAACAATGAAATCTTCAGCTAATGAATCTCAAATGGATTGAAACATCAAACAATTCATCTACGTTCAAACAAGATCTTTGAAGCAATTAGAGATTTTCCAAGTCTACCAAGAAAATGAAAATGATGCATAACAATTCATTTAAGTCCCCACTCTATTCAACACAAATATAACTCATCAAATACCTGATTGCGGCCTTTTCAGTTTTGAGAGCACAAACCAAAAAAAACCGATGAACTACATTAAGAAACAAAAAAACCGATGAATAGCAACATACCCTAAGTTTTTTGGTATGCACTAGTGCTTGTGGAGGAACTAGTGAGCTAAGTTCACACAATGGCCTTGTAAGAGCTGAATATGTTGGGTGTTCAACAGCCCTGCAAAAATAACCTAATAAATATCCTGATATTTTCCAGAAATAACTAAAAATCTGCAAATTGTGCTGAAATGTATTTTTGTTATTCTTCTGGAACTGGCTGCAATGATCTTGTTTTACTTATCCACCCAATTGATACATACAAAACAATAACCTGGTGGAATTTGATAACAGATGCTAATATGAACACATCTATATACATACATACCATATATGAGAATCTTTGACGCATGTTAAAATATCAAGGTTCGGTGCTCGAGGGTGGCACCAAGATGCAACACTATGACAAGCCAGTTTTGATACAGGTTTAATACGCCGCAACTCCTGAAAAAGTAAAGAAGGATTGAGATTAATATCAAAAGGCTTCATTCAGAATCCAAATGTGGCAAGTGTTTTTCACATGAACTTTAGTAAAATTTTAAAATTGTAAATCACCTTAAAAGAGATTGTATCCCATATAGCTAATGTCTTATCTGCACCAATTGTAATGAGCTGTGGAGCACCTCCAATCACTCTGGAAAGCTCGATAGCTGTAACGCCACCATCATGGGCCTAAAAGAGAGGGTGATTAATATGGATATCTACATGTGAAAAAAATAAACAATTTCTTTTGCAATTCAAGGACATAGTACTCTATACAACTTGTCTACATAGAACAAATTAAATACAAAGAGCTCCTATAATTTCATGACTTATTTTTTCTGTAAAAATGAATTTTGGAAAAGTTTCAACCATTGCAATGGGAGAAGGCAAAGGTCCAACTAATATTCGAATGTTATCATTCAGTTCCAGCAAACCAGAGATTCTCTTTTCATGGTAACAGATACTCATCCAATTGTGGAAACTGGAAAGTAAACAATACAATACGAAAGGAAATCAGAGTTTGTTTATGTCTAGATTTGAGTCTTTGTTTTGAGATTCTGAGAATTTGCACATGCATTATCACTGTAATCTGCATAAGTAATCATTTTGCTTTATTTAAAGGGATATTTGTGCTTCTCAAGCATCCAATTAATCCTCAAATATAAGTACGAAGCTTATGACTATCTCCATGTGGACCATATCCATATGGAAGTGAAATTCAAATTCAAGAACTTCCCTACATAATATAACTTAAATAAGAGATGTTTGCATTTTGAAAATCCCATAACATAAAAGATTGACATTAGTAAACCAGTACTATAAGAGCATATTGTTTGTCCCTTGCAGAATAAACTTCACAGAGCATATTAAAACATTTTATTCTCAACAAAATTTAATGTGATCTTTAGAAGGTAAGATTGCCTAGTTCTTTCCTCTACTACACACGCCTTTGTCTCTTCTCTAGATTTTTAAAATCCACTTGTATCCCAACAACATAGCTGTTGATACATAGAATTTCCAGTGGCATTTTCTAGATTTATGGACACAATTTGATTCAAATCTGAAAACAATTTTTACTTGGAGTGGAAAGAGCTAAAGTCATCCTTACGCCATAAGAACCAAATTAACATAATGACCTCTAACCCCATGCCACCTTATAAGAAAAAAGTGTGAGCTGCCCAGACCTTAAGTACCTTTTCACTGTAAAGCATATATTTCCTTCCTCAAGGTACATATAATGGATTTTTGACAAGCCCAGAAAAAAACATATGGGAACATGAATTGATATACCAACGTCCACATAGCATAATGAAATGAATGTAATGACAAAATCAAGATAGTTACTTTTAGGCTTAGTTTGGGAACAAGTTCCCGTGAACCTTGTCCATGGTCTGCATTCCAAAGTACAAGTAGACCGTCACTACCACCAGAAACAAGAAGGGCCTACAATAAGATACAAATATATGAGTTGCCCTTGAACACAAAATGATATGTAAATGGGCATGCATATGCGAATACAATGGCCAGATGTATTTTTGTATGTTTTTGTGTGTACATACATATACGTGTATATTATGAACTATAATCCCAAACATAAATTAGCAGGTTTTGCATGCAAATGGGTAAACTTTAGCACAACTATTTACCGATATAAATCATTGAAACAGATCTGTGATTGTGGCAAGCCTCTGTCGAAAATATCTGATAGGCTTTTTGACTCGACTCTTGCATTACAGAATTTAAAAAATCATAAACCACAAGCAAAGTGAGACATGCACACAATTGTAATATGCCACATTAATCAACTTTTATTCCCAGTTTTTGTCATAAGGATATAGAAAACATCTCAAGAAAGAATAGTATGACCTGACAACTTTTTTATAAATTAAATGGTTATTGATGTCACCAAAGCTTGAGAGATGTTCCATCTTTATTAGTAGCATGCGATCAAGTCAAGCATGTGTTCCTCAAACATGCAGTTGCAGTTTGCATAGAAAGCTAGTTAAGACTTGAGACCAATATAAACAGTGGCACAAAGGAAAATGAAGATTTACCTCACCAGAAGCAGCCATAAAGGTCATCAAACAAGAAATAGATCCTTTATGACCCCCAGTATATCTCCGAACGAGCTGCAGAGGAACAAGTATGAACTTAAGAACCCGTGATTCAGATAACTAGTACTTATGTGAATGAAGCCCATTTTGGCAAACCCAAACCTTCCATGTTATCATTGACAGAACTCTAATGACACCATCTGATCCCCCAAAAGCAACAAGCGGGCCATCAACAGATTTGGAGAGGAATTCCATACTGCAAGGGAGCAAAAGATGCAAGGGAGCAAAAGAATATATTATTTACATATACATAACAAAAAATGCATGGGACAACTGACTAGGTTGTGTTGGTACTTGATAAATAATGCATGATGAGTAGAGAACTAAAGACAACTTAGAATTTGGTTTTTCTCGTTTGTGAGTTACAATGAAAAAATATATGTGTAAGCACACCTAGGAAATGAGAAGCTAGGAACACCAAATGCACATAATACTTACAACAACAAAAGGAGAGATATAAGTCTGAACAATAGAACCAAAAAGTTGTTTCCCAAGCTAAGAGGGAGTCTATCACATGAAATTTAGCAAAATCATATTGGTTACTCTCCTTGTATTTTCCTTTTCAGCTTCAATCAATCTAGCACCATATCTTATTATGTTAAATCTTCCATTACCATGTCTTTTCTTATCATTAACTTGCTTGTCAACTTTGGTCTTCGTGCAGTCTTATTTCCATACAAAATATAGCTGAAGGGTGGAACCTCAGCATTTGAGGAAAAGTTTCATAACAAAGAACTCCCAAAGCACCTATCCATTTCACCCAACTTGCCTTATGTCCTTTCAATCTCTCTATTGTTATTGGTTATACATCTAAGGTACAAAATACATCTCTTTTGGTTTTAATGACATACTTACCCTCCACTCACTTATATGTTTGCTAAACTTATGTTTCATGCATAAACTTTTTTGTCTTACTTAATCTATCCCCTCGATACCCTCATATTAAGGCGTTACACCAATTAATTGAAATTAAAATTGAAGTGGATATACCCTCATAATTTACAAGAACGTCAGCTACAAAAATCATACACTATGGGACCTCATCTAGAAGGAATCTCGTCAGTTCATCAATTACTAAAGCAAAAATGGAACGAATCAGAGCTAATCCTCCTTCATCCAAACATACCATGAAAAGAAAACCACCTGCAACTCCCTGTTAATTCTTACCTGAATTGATGGCACTCATACATATTCCTAATAACATTTTTATACTTAATATTGATCCTTTTCCCTTTCTTCTTCAGTACCCACTGTTGAATTTCTAGAATATAATTGTATTACTGAGAAAGACTTGATTAAGAACAATTAAGTGGTTCCTTAATATAAGGAACAATAGGAAATAAACCAAACTAGGAAACATAATATGAATGGGAAACCCTAATTAATTAACTATTCTAATACTCCCCCTCACGTGCAAACCGTGTAACACAAGTCTTGCACGTGAAGCAAGAATAATAGGAAAGCTAACAATTGCGGTGCAAAACATCTTCAATCATGCCCGATTATACGGACATGAGAACAAGTGATTTTTAAGAAGAATCACTAAAAATTTTCAAACAGCTACGTCATATAATGACAGTGTGGCAACTCGTCACGTAACAACGGTGCAAGGTGATTTTAAGATTAATCACCAAACTTTTCAAGCAACTACGTCGCATAACGACGGTGCAAAGGTGATTTTTAAGAAGAATCACTAAACTTCTCAAGTAACTACGTCGGTGTAAAACAATTTCAAGTAACTATGACGGTGCAAAACTTAACAAAATCAGCGGATCAGAAAACTTGGAGAACGAGCATCGAAGACTTGTGGCGGCGCGTGAGACTCACGCGCACCGGGAGAAAACAAAACGGCTGGACCTGAGCTGCAGAAGCTTCACTTGCGGGCGGTGAGGACAGAAAACTCCTCATACTGCTTTAACGAGAAACAGATATGGAAACACAGATGAACAGTGCGTATGAACACTATCGCGTGAATAGTGACGATGAACAGTATCGCGTGAATAATGCCCGCTTAACAGTAATTCGGATTTTTTTAAAGAACAACGAAACAATCATGCTTCGCCCACCCGCTAAAACATAATTAGGAGTGGGCAAAGCCAAACGGCTAGGATCGAATCTAACCTGCCGCTAATACCATGTTGAATTTTTAAAATATAATTGTATTATTGAGAAAGACTTGATTAAGAATTACAATAGGTGGTTCCTTTATATAAGGAACAATAGGAAATAAACCAAATTAGAAAACATAATACGAATAAGAAACCCTAATTAATTAACTATTCTAACACCCACCACAATATGTTTCATAGGGAATCATGTCATAAACTTTCTCAAAATCGATAAAAAAATAGGCATGTGTTATGAACTTACTCTATCTACTTCTTTACTAGCCCTATTAATAACCACGTCTGAAGAATTGAGCTAGGGCATCAAACCGATCAGCAACTAGTTCACTAATCTTTTTAAATGCACCATGTAATCAGAGCAAAATATAAGGCTTTCAAATATGTTAGACAACTCTCTTATTGCAAAATCAATTGTCTGTCTATTTTTCAATCTTCTTTAGTATAGCATGCCTTTTTTTCTTTTCTTTAAATTTGTTGACATCCACTCATAGCTACATAATGTGACCCGAGCACATCTTTCTAAGATGTTAGTATATGCATCAAGGCATGTGAGATCACGTAGATAAGTTTCATTAAGTAAGGTCTTGGGTTCAAGCTCTATAGGCTGCAAAGTTGGTGATAGAAAAAAAAATTAGCATTTAAATTTTAAGTTAGTCAAATTTTTGGTATATGAACATTCAAAAACTTAAACGCGCCCGTCGCGACAACTTAAAGGTGAAAATGCAAATAAATTGTTTGAGCAGTTCAAGATACTGAGTTCTAGTTAGTTGCTAGCAATATAAGCTTGACCAGATGTAGAAACAATTATATGCTCTGACATGTGCAGCCGATAACGTTCACAAATATAAAATGTCATAATTGAACTAAGAAAAAAATACCATTGAATATCATACTTACCAAATCAGAGACTTGTTGTCAAGTTCCTGCTTAGGTACATCACGACCGCGCATAGTCACCAAGTCCAAGAAAATAGCCTTATTCAAGCAACAAATGACAAGAAAATGCCTTCCTTTTGTCGAGAACCCAGGTGAACTAAAAGCTGAAGTAACCTGATTAACTGCTGTCGGAGCTTCCGCAGCAGTTGCACGGTTTCGCCAAAGTTGCCAAAACCGCACATCATCGTCATAAAAGCTCACCTGCTTAACACTTTAAGCAAACACGTGGCCCATGGCAGGTTCAGTTTCATTACAAACAACCGCGAGAGATAAAAAAGAATAACAGCATAATGCAAGATGCATGAATCTATTACCTCCCTCCCCGCATCGCTTCTGTGGGCTTTCCTTTAGAATCTGAAAACCACACACAAACAGGATGAAATGCTAGTACATAATTGAAAAAATCGATGACTTTAGGTGAAAGTTTGATACTTCAATCTCATTTCTAATTCCCAATTCCCAATTCAAAATTAAGATAGTCCAATAAGTAATGTCACATTTTTACTAATCAACATATAATTTTGATTGTTCACTTTAAGGAGTAACTTCAGCTTCCTGACAACTACACACAACAGCACATTCATTCATTCAACACAAAGAGCTGAAGCAACTTAAACCCAAATTGTGTTTACATAACTGACATTCAAAATAGTCAATTGAGGCATTGGGTACCCAAAAATGTTTACCTAATTCGCCCTCGGCCAGCTTCTCCAACTTGGCACCGACGAGACGCCTCTCGTCAACGCCACCAGCTTTGAGCTCGTAAATCACCTGAAACCCAAAATCAAAATCCACAGGCATTACATTACAAATTGGGCAAAATCGATCTTCGGGAACGGAAAGGAAGGACAAAGGGTACCTGACGGTGCTCCCAATTCCAGACGGAGACGTGATCTGAAGCATCGGCGGTGACGAGCCATGGATGCGTCGGGTGCAACTGGATCTTGACGATCTTGTCGCTGGACGGCCTGAAAGCTTTGAGACGGAGCATTTCGGGATCGGAGGTGGACTAGAGTGGTGATGGTGGCTGTACGGGGCAAGGTCCGGCGAAAATGGAGAGACCAGGTTGAGATTGGTGCGAGATCTGGGTTGTGCCAGAATCTGTTGAGCGCATTCTTTTCGCGGAGAGGCTCTGTGGGAGAGAGAGAGCGCAATTGTATCTGTAAGATTTGGGCTTGAATTGGAATGGGCCGCTTTCTCCCAGCCCAAACCCGGCCCGATATCCGTTCTCGTATCTCGAGCTCGTTCTGAACTCGATTTTTTTAACGATAATAGATGGCTACACCCAATTATATTGTTATCAATATAATTAATTAAAATAATAATAATAATAATAATAATAATAATAATAATGACACTTTGTTACACCTTGTTAGGCCTTTATTAAATAAGTGGAGGCTCAAAGCCCATGTAGTTAGTATCCTACATGTAGAAGAAAGGTCTAATTGCTTGCCTATAAATAGGAGGCAATAGAGAGAAAGAAAGAAGACCAATTTAAGAGAGAAATAAAGTGAAATTCGTGCAGAATTTTCTGCTACTTTCTTGGCCGACCAGCAAGGTTCTCGATTCCGATCGGAGGTCGATCTACCGTTGGATCGTGCTGATTTTTGAGCAGGGTGTTCGGAAGACGTGTTACCACGTTATGATCGTTGGAATTTGCGTTTGGAGGTCCGAGTGATTTGATACGATTTTATGATCGTGCGCCATCAATTCGGTGAAGTTTCTCTACTCTTTCTTGTAATTGTGGTTTGAGCCAAGATTAGTTAATCTTGAGATATTGTGATCCTCTAATTTTATTTAGAGAGAACTCGTTGTCCCCATTATATTGATAGTGGAGATTAAGCGGCCTCGAGGGTCCGGTGGTTTTTCCTCTCTCGCCTTGAGAAGGTTTTCCACGCTAAAATTGTGTGTGCCTATTGTGTTCTTGTGTTTGTTATATTTTATTAGTTTGCTTGATTTGCTCTACTTGATAGATTCCTACGAGATTTGCACTGGTGGGGTTAATTCCGATGCATCTGATTATTATATTAGATTCGTTTTTCTCCCAACAAAGTGGAATCAGAGCGAAGGTTATTTAATCGGTATCATGTGTTAAATAATGGAAGCTAATACAAACATAATGGTTAGTCTGAATGGTTCAAATTATCATGTCTGGAAAGGGAATATGGAAGATCTTCTTTATGTGAAGGATTATTATCTGCCGGTTTTTAGTGAGACCAAGTCTGAAAAAAATCTGATGGTGAATGAAATTTATTGTATCGTCAAGTATGTGGCTATATTGGATAGTGTGTGGATGATAATGTTTTGAATCATGTCAGTGGAGAGACACATGCACACAGTTTATGGAGCAAGCTTGAGCACTTATATGCTCGAAAGACTAGTAATAATATGTTGTTCTTGATAAAGGAGATGATGTTTTTGAAGTATCATGATGAGGCTCCGTTGATAGATCATCTTAATGTTTTTCAATGAATTATTAATCAGCTTGCAGGAATGGGTATCAAGTTCGATGATGACGTGCAGAGTTTGTGGCTTCTAGGTACATTACTAGACTCGTGGGAGACGAAAGCCCAGCTCCATATGGTGTTATCACCATGAATTTGGCTAAGGGGAGTGCTCTGAATGAAGAGATGAGAAGAAAGTCACAAGGTTCCTCTTCGCACTCAGAAGTCTTAGTGACAGAACAAAGAGAAAGGAGCAAGAGCAGAGGTCTAAAGGGTAGAGACATAAGCAAGAGTAAGAACAGATATACCAATGCATAGTGCTATCACTGTGGTCTAAAAGGGCATATTAAAAAGTATTGTCGAAAGCTCAAGAGAGACAACCAACATAACAAAGAGAAAGAAAAGAAGGCAAGTCATGACGATGATGTTGCTACTATTATTGAAGATTTTCTTCTCTTGTGTGATGAGGAAGATGTTAACTTGACTTGTGATGAGACCAGTTGGGTAGTAGATAGCGGTGCCTCCATTCATGCTACAAGTCGAAAGGATCTCTTTTCATCTTATACATCTGGTGATTATGGCAATGTTAAGATGGGAAATCGAGGCATGTCAAAAGCTATTGGCATATGAGACATGCGATTGGAGACGAAAAATGGTACAACTCTTATTCTGAAAAATGTTAAGCATATTCCTAACATTCGTTTGAATTTGATATCAGTAGGCAAGCTAGATGATGAAAGTTTTCATCATACCTTTGGTGGTGGTTCATGGAAGCTCACTAAAGGTGTTATGGTCGTGGCTAGAGGTGAAAAGTGTGCTTCGTTGTACGTGACACAAGCTAGAGTTTGTGGTGGCATTATTAATGCAGTCGGGAAAGAGAGTACAACTGAATTGTAGCACAAGAGACTTTTCCATATCTTTGGCTCCACTTGCTATATTCTGGCTGATAGAGAGCCTCGTCGAAAGCTTGACCCAAAAAGCGATGAAGGCATCTTCCTTGGCTACTCAAGGAATAGTCGCGCATACCGAGTCTTCAACAAACAAACCAAAACCATGATGGAATCAATCAATGTTGTTGTTGATGATGACTGCGAAGATGCCTCAAAAGACGTGATAGACGAAGACGGAGTCTACCCTCCCAACAATGTCAGAAAGAATGTTATTACCGATGTCAGAGAAGATGCCAGTAGCAAACCAGAAAATGATGATGCGGGTCCAAATATCGATCGTGACGAAGGAGTTCCTGAAAACAGCAACAAGAATTCCTCACGAAGAATCCAGACCAATCATCCTATCTCTGGAGTAATTGGAGACCTGAATGAAGGTATAAGGACCCGGTCAAGAACTCCTGAAGGCTACAACGAGATGATCGGAAATATTTGCTTCGTTTCAAAGACAGAACCCAAAAACATCAATGAAGCCATCAATGATGAGTATTGGGTCAATGCTATGCAAGAAGAGCTGATTCAATTTGAGAAAAATCAGGTATGGGAACTAGTGCCCAAACCAAGTGAAGGAAACATCATAGGCACTAAATGGATCTTCAAGAACAAAACCGATGAGCTTGGCAACATCACTCGCAACAAAGCCAGGTTAGTTGCTCAAGGGTATACTCAAATTGAGGGAGTCGACTTCGATGAGACCTTTGCCCCTGTAGCAAGACTTGAAGCAATTCGTCTCCTACTAGGGATATCATGTCATCTACAGATAAAGCTCTACCAGATGGATGTCAAAAGTGCATTCTTGAATAGGGACCTCAATGAAGAAGTATATGTGTCACAACCCAAAGGATTTATTGATCCTCACTATCCTGATCATGTGTATAAACTCAAGAAAACTCTCTATGGATTGAAACAAGCACCGAGAGCTTGGTATGAAAGGCTCACAAAATTCCTCATCCAAAGCGGCTACACTAGAGGGGGAGTCGACAAGACCCTATTTGTGAAGAATGAAGATGGGAATTTAATAATAGCTCAAATCTATGTCGATGACATTGTTCTTGGAGGGATGTCAAGCAAGATGGTAGAGATATTTATTCAACAGATGCAATCAGAATTCGAGATGAGCATGGTGGGAGAGCTTACTTATTTTCTAGGCTTCCAAATCAAACAACAAAAGGATAGCATCTTCGTATCTCAGAGCAAATATGCGAAGAATATTGTCAAGAAGTTTGGGTTAGAGAAAGCCTCACATAAAAGGACACCAGCAGCTACACATGTCAAGCTGACTAAAGATGATCCAAGAGAAGCCGTCGACCAACACCTATACAGGAGCATCATCGGTAGTCTTCTCTACCTCACTGCAAGTCGACCAGATATTGCCTACTCTGTCGGAGTATGTGCACGATATCAAGCTAATCCTAAGGTTAGTCATCTATCCCAAGCTAAAAGAATTATAAGATATATTTATCGGACTACAGACTTGGGGTTGCTATACTCATTCGACACATCATCTACCTTGGTGGGGTATTGTGATGCCGATTGGGCTGGAAACACATCAGATAGGAAAAGCACATCTGGAGGATGCTTCTTCCCTGGCAACAACCTCATATCATGGTTTAGTAAGAAGCAAAACTGTGTTGCCCTGTCCACTGCTGAATCGGAGTATATTGCTGCTGGGAGTAGCTGCACACAACTACTATGGATGAAGCAAATGTTAGTCGAATACAATGTCAGACAGGATGTCATGACTTTATATTGTGATAATGTCAGTGCTATCAACATCTCCAAAAATCCTGTCCAACACAGTAAGACCAAACACATTGATATTAGACACCACTTCATTTGAGAATTGGTCGAAGACAAGAAGATCATCCTAGAGCACATTCCTACAGAGAAGCAACTTGCTGATATTTTCACAAAGGCATTAGATGCAAGCAGATTCGAGGATCTCAGATCATTACTCGATCTGTGCACCATCAACGAACAATAAGAAGTTGCAGAAACGGTTGAAAGGAGTTAGTTGGTGCCTCTTCATGAACCGGTCTAAAATCCAACGAATTTCATTGGGCCAAGCATATCAAAAGCCCATATAAAAGAAAAAGAAAGATACACTCAGACGCTAAAAAGATTTGAATCGTTTTTCAAAACCTAGTTTGCCTCCTTTCTGTGTTTGCTCTCATCTCCTTCGCCATTCACTCTCTGCGAATCTCACAAACAACAATGGTGAAAACTCGAAACACAGTAGCCCCAAAGAAAGCCACCGAATCAAAGAAAGCTGAAGCAAAAGGCTCCAGAAGCAGCAAAGCGAAAACAAACAAGCATGGAGTGCGGATTAAAAGGCCAAAAACCCTGAAGAAGTCAGAAGAAATCCCCAAGGATGCTTCACCGGAGAAAGCTCCAATGCTAGCCTTCACTCGAGTTCCCAAAAAGTCTCGGACCGGAAGCACTGCATTCTCAATGTCTGACCTAACTGGGCCAGAAAGAGAGAATGATCTATGCCAGGAAAATCGAGAAGCCTCCATGCAAATCGTCGCAGTTCCAACACCAACAAACATCCCAGGTAACGATTTCTCTGCCGATACTTCTAGGAACAGTGATTTGTTGGAATCATTGCTGGAAAACCAGGACCCACCTCAAGAAGGTGTGGTAGAGGAACTAATAAATCCAGAAGGAGAAAAGGAGGATCTGACTCCGGTCAGTCATGGGTTGAAACATATTGCGGAAGGAGAAGGAGGAGAAGAAGAAGGAACATATGTCATACCGAAAGCCACTGAAAAAGTTGTAGAAGAGGAAGAAACCGCTGACTCGGAAGAAGCCGAGGAAGAAGAAGAGAAAGAAGAAACCAGAAACGGAGAGACCGATCTAGAAGAAGCTGAGAAGAACAGGGATGCCACCACCAACAACACAGAAGAAAACCCTCTGGATGCCAGAGAAGATGTCACGGTAGAAGCTGCTGAGACGGCACACACAGTGCTATTGTCCCTGAAGAAAAATGTTCTAGAAGAAACTGAAAGTTTGGCTGTTATGGTTGGAAAACTAAAAGAAACAAGGAAAAGAAAGGAGGTTAAGGATGCTGGAGGTCCCAGCAACAAAAAGAAAAAGCTGTATGTCAAAGAAAAAGGGAAGAAAGTGATCTCAACAAGAGTTTGATAGATGAAACAACTGATGATGACGTAGAAGAGGTTCCTGCTGAGGAAGGAAAGAAGAAGAAGGCCCTGAAAACGGCCAAGAACACCGTGAATGTCACTTACGACAATGTGTCGTTTCACTCAGCAAACGGTGCAAAGAGGTGGGAGTTTGTATTTCAAAGAACGGCGTACCCAGAGAAGACACTGTCGTCGGAGCTGCTTGGACTAGAGGCTATTGTACAGCTCTTGGAGAAGGCAGAATTAATGAGAACCGTCTCAAACATTGAAGGTTCGATCTATGCCACCACCCGACCTCAACAAAGTCCTCCGTGAGATTACGAGAGATAAAAGCAGAACTTGGCCGACCAAAGGTACTGTGGCAGCATCAGATCTGACTTCCAAGTACTCCATTCTCTTCCGGATTGGAGTGGCAAATTGGGCGCTCTCGACCCACGCATCATCTATCAAACCTGAGCTGGCAATACTGATCTACCAAATAGGTACTGGATCTAAACTTGACTTTGGGCAATTTGTGATTGATCATCTTGTTCGCCATGCTAGATCTCTTGCTGTGAAAATTCCCATAGCCTTTCCATCCCTTATCTCTGAACTGCTTGTACATCAACACCCTGGAGTGTTGAAAACATCGGATAAGGTGGGCAAAAGAGGAGGACTGATTGTGGTGAGCCACAAGTTGTTTGAAGGGAAGCATGCTCCTGATCTTGTCAGGCCAGAAGCCAAGGCAAAGACCAGTCGAGCCACAAGTGTCGTCCCTCTAACCAGGACCACCAACAGGGATGCAGTCATGCTTGAACGAGAGATTGTTGTGCTTGACAAGGACATTGTAAATTTGAAGACAGCCCTGAAGCATCTCTCCCAGCGCCGATCACATTGCGCCAACCTGCTGAAATCCATGACTCCTCCGAGCTCTGAAGATGATGACACAACCTCCCTACCTAATGATCCAGAAGAAGCTACCCAAGAAGCCTCCACTGAAGCAACAGAGACTGCAAGTTCCAGCAGCAGCTCTATTTAAATTTCATGAAACTCTCTGACTCTTGAAGTACCGAACAACTTTTATTTTTGTAATATTTGGTGAACAATGTATCACACTTACTCTCGACAGCTGATTGAGAGCAAGTGCGAGTTATGTTTGGTTTAGTTTGCTTATTTCCCGGATGTGTTACAATATTTGTTTATACCTTGGCTCTTTTTGAGCCAGCAAGGGGGAGTAAGTTTAAGTTAAATATACATATACGCGCGCGATCACGATGATACAAGAAAAGATAGAGACGACGCGACGAAGCAGAGACGACGCGATGATACGCGTGACACAAGACTGCCGATCAACGAGACGACAAATGAGACGAAGAATGTTGTCCTTAAAAATAGCCAAAGGAGGAGATTGTAGTTACGACGGTTTTAGAGATTGGCTGATTTTAAAGGAACTGAAGAAACATGTTACAAAGAATGTCGAAGCATCTTCTGCGACATCTTGTGTAACATTGTTGACAGCGTCTCGGCAAACATCCTGATCGACAGAAATCAGGAAAGTGCAGCTTCGGCAGAAAAACAAGAAGGCGATTAGGAAAGTGCAGAACGACTCCTAATCTGAAAAGAAGAAAGATGGCGATTAAGAGGAAACCCATTGGGGTTAATACTTATCCACGATTGCTATAAAAGCTTAGGCTACCCCCTTAGCAATGGTGTGGTTCTTTATTTGTTTCCTAGCAACAATTTGCAAGGTTCTTAGACGTGAAGGTTTGCGGGCTGAGAAATTGCAGATTGAGCTTAGGATATTGTGTATCACATAACTATAGAGAGTTAGGTGATTGAGGGTTTACTAAAGTCGTGAGTGAAGACTGCACGCAACCACCAAGCTTGAAGAAGACTTGAAGACGACAGAGCAAGGCGATTGCTCGAAGAGTGGAATCAAGACGTTCTTGGATTCAGGGGGAGACCCTGAGATAGATTGCACTGTAAGACGTAGCATAAAGTATAGATCTAGGAGTGATCACAGGTACTTGTATGTTCTGACGGATTACTGATAAGTGAAATCTTTCCACTAGGCTGAGAGCCCCCAGACGTAGGTGACGTTGCACCGAACTGGGTAAACAATCTGCTGTGTCATTACTTATAGCTTTATATATACTGTCATGCATTATCTACGCAAGAAGTCAGACACAACGTTATAGCATCCTGTGTAACATTATGTGTGGCATCTTGCACGACTAGCTGATCAGAAGTTCAGATTACATCAGTGGGGTCGAGAAAAGAACAAGAAAAATAGGGCGGAGCTAAGGAGGACACAACGACGGGTTACAATCCTCAGAAATATAAGGGACGATTAGGGCATGGAAGAATATAGTAGAGAGGCAGATAGATTGAACAGCCTATTATTCGCAGAAGAGCCCAAATGGAGGCAGAGATCAAAACAACTGTGGCCAGAAAAGGGAGATCAGAACACGACTTATTTCCACAAGTGTGCCATAGAAAGAAGAAGACGGAATTACATATCGACTCTCAAAACTGAAAGAGGAGAGGTGGTAGGGTGGAACTCGGGCATCGAGACCGAAATAGTTAGATATTTTGACGGAATCTTCACAGGCGGAGAGGTAGAAAGTATAGACGTGGTAGGTCTAGCTCAACACACTATCTCGGAAGAACAGAACGAGTTCCTGGCCATGCCAGTCAAAGAAGAGGAGGTAAGAGCAGCACTATTTGGGATGGACTCGAATAAGTCCCCAGGGTCTGACGGGCTAAATGCAGGGTTTTACAAAGCAAACTGGACTTTGTTGAGCACAAACGTCGTCGAAGCAGTACAAGAGTTTTTCTCAACGGGAACCCTCCCTCGTGGCTCAAATGAAACTAATATTGTTCTAGTCCCGAAGAAACAACAACCTGAGGCCATGGGAGACTACAGACCAATAGCCTTGTGTAACGTGATATATAAAATAATCTCCAAGGTTATGGTCAATCGATTTAAAGAATCTTTAGATGAGATCATCTCCCAGACACAGAGTGCGTTCGTACCAGGGAGACTCATAACAGATAACCTTATCGTGGCAGGGGAAGTTCTACACCACGTGAAAAGAAAGAAGACAGGACATGGGGGACTGATGGCTTTAAAACTAGACATGAGCAAAGCATATGACAGGGTGGAACGGAGTTTTATTCTCCAGATGATGAGAAAACTTGAATACAGTCAGACATGGGTGGATCGAATTAGAACATGCATAACGACAGTGACCTACACGGTATCCACGTCTGGACACGTGATCCCAATCGGAAGGCCTACGAGGGGCCTAAGATAGGGTGACCCCTATCTCCATACCTGTTTCTAATTTGTGCTGAAGGACTATCACTGTTGATAAAAGAGTTTGAGAGAGCGGGTCGACTGCAGGGTGTCCGAATAGCCAAGGGTGCGCCTCGGGTTTCGCACTTGTTATTTGCTGATGACATCTATCTCTTCTGCAGAGCAGTGGCAGGGCAGACAGACAGGATCTTACAGTGTCTTCATATTTATGAGAGAGCCTCGGGGCAGTTTATTAATAGAGAGAAGTCTTCTGTATATTTCTCCCCAAACACAACCAACGAAGCAAAAGAAGGTATTAAGAACATGTTGCTTTTTAAAGAAGAAATGGAGGCAACAATATATCTGGGGCTCCCAAACATGGTAGGGAGGAATAGAGCACAAACCTTTGGGTATATAAAGGAGCGGATAGCACGACGTATGATCTCTTGGAGCAACAAGTTCTTGTCTTCTGCGGGGAGGAAGGTTCTAATCAAATCTGTTCTCCAAGTTCTGCCATCTTACTCTATGCAGCTATTTCAATTGCCCCAAAGGCTACTAGAGGACATTGGGAGAATGTTCAATAAGTTCTGGTGGAAAGGAACCGCAGGTGGGAGGGAGATCACGTGGCGCAGATGGGCTGACCTCTGCAAACATAAGGAACTGGGAGGAATGGGCTTCACGCACTTAAGGGAGCACAATCTGGCACTCTTGGGAAAACAAGCTTGGAGGATCCTTACAAATCCTTCATCGCTGCCAGCAAGGTTGCTGAAAGCAAAGTACTATCCCCATGCCACTTTTCTCAAGGCTCCAGTAGGGCGTACCCCGAGTCATATCTGGAGAGGCATATGCGCAGGGCGAAGCGTGGTAAGTGAGAAGGCCCGCTGCAATATTGGACCGGGCGACGTTCCTATCATCGACACTCCTTGGCTGACAGGTGAAAACCCATGCATAAGCGAGGAAACAACTACTGTGGAGCCTCATATGAAAGTGTCAAACCTATTTCTACCAGACTGCAGAGCCTGGAACGCTGACAAGGTTAGGACAATGTTCGATCCAAACACAGGTAACAGAATCTTCTCTATCATCCCTTCCATATACGGCGGCACCGACCCCTGGTACTGGGATGGGGATAGGACGGGTGAATACTAAGTAAGAAGTGCGTACAGGGTTCTTTTCTCATCAGGTAACTTATGGAACCCATCAATAAACGCCCCAGAATGGCGAAGAGTTTGGAAATTGAAGGCACCACCAAAGGTCAAAGTATGCTTTTGGAGAGCTATCTCGAATCTCCTCCCGACAAGAGCCTCTCTATTTCTTAAGGGGGTACCCATTATCACACAATGCCCTCTATGCGGAGGAGGAGATGAGACGGGAGACCATCTCTTCTTGGAATGCCGTGTGGTGAAACCAATCTGGGACGACAGATTGTTGACAAGAGTTAAAGGCAGAATGGGAACGAGTCCAAAAGTGATGGAATGGACATCATGGGGAGAAGATCAGGACGAGACAAGCCTCGTGGCACTCTGCTTCTGGGCCATTTGGAGAGCAAGAAATAAATGCGTCTGGAAGGGAGAAGTGTTCCACCCGTCAAGGGTAGTTGCAATGGCAAAAGCGTATCGTCGACAATGGGCCATATCTACACCCCAAATAACCGGTGCATGACAGGGGCAAAGACATCCAACTCCACCCTGGTGCTCTCCCCCAGAGGGAGCTGTAAAAATTAACGTTGATGGAGGTTTGGACTCAGAAAAAGGGCATTGGAGCATAGGACTCGCATGTGGGGACTCCGAAGGGCGGCTGCTAGGAGGTTTTTGCAGACGATTCACGGGATATCTCCTCCCATAAGAGGTGGAGGTCGTGGGGGTCAGAGAAGCACTTTCGTGGGTCAAAGGGAGAAATCTACCAACTGCGGTGATAGAGTCAGACTGCCTACAGGTAGTAGACAAAGTCAGGCGAGGAAACCAAGCCAGAAACATAGTGGGTGGAATCATCTCTGACTGTCGCCAGATTCTTTCTATCATGGGGACTGGTGTCTCTATAAGTTATGCGACTAGATCTTGTAACTCGGTGGCTCATGATTTAGCAAAGTATACTATGACTAATAATAGTTGGGATTATGGTGCGGGGTCTGTCCCACCAACCGTTGCCTCAGCTGTCCGGCTTGATGCCGGGTTAGTTGTCTTTTAATCCAATAATATAAGTTACTTCAAAAAAAAATAATAATAACTTAGAGTAAGCTAGATAGATTACAAAATAAGTAACATTTATATCAATTTCAAACCAAAATATGCATAAAAATAGGATGTTATATCAATTTCAAACCAAAATAGGCATAAAAATAGGAACTTGTAGCCGGATATAAGAAATATCATGCAAAAATCTTTACAGATTATCGGAAATATATATATCATGTACAATCTTACAATGACTTCTTTTACTCAAACCCTAGACACAAATTTAAGTATTGTTTGGGTTTGAAGAAAAATATAAAGAAAACTTCCCTACAAAAATTTCGATGTTCAAACTCTTGACCCCTCAAGACATATTTAGCCACAAATAAAATATGAATACATTGTTTAGAGGTCAACACTTGTCTTGTCTCTTTATATATACTTCCTAGAACTTTCTTACATGTTTTAAAACATATATTTCCAACATGTTTATTTCTTGCTTGCATTGTTAACAGCACCACCACACAAAAATTGCCACCAAGCTCATGGTTTTCAAGATCACCCCATTGCCATTTTGGTGGCCTCAAGAGCCACACACACAAAAAAAACTTCACATTAGACAAAAAACCAAATCAACCCATAGATGATCTCTAGAGCATGTTCCTCAACCTCTTGTTCCTCACCATTGACACTTCCTATGTAACCAAAGATCCCAATCCTTAAACTCTCCGCAAACCTCTGCTCTTGTCTTAACCCTCCCTCCCCATTTAAGTACTCAGCACAACCTTCCTTTCTCTCCTCTAGTTTCTCACCCTTTCTCTCCATCCAAACACCCCCAAAAAAGGTCAAACCAAGCAATGACCGTGGCAAGAGAGCAAGGTGTGCTCAAGCTGGTGCACCCAAAAGGGAGGGTTGAGCTCCACGAGAGCCCCATCACCGCTGCTGACGTCATGAGGAGGAACCCGAGGCACTGCGTGACGCGCCCCGACGTGTTCAAGTACCCTTGGATCGTGGTCCGGCCCGAGTCTGTGCTCAAGCCTGGCAAGGTCTACTTCATTGTCCCGAATCACACTCTCCGCCGCCTCTTGGAGGCCAAGGGATTGGGGGTGGAGGGACAACAACAAGAGCAACATGGGCATGATCATGGGCCTAGGGGAGGGTATGATCAACCTAGGCTCTCCGCGGAAGAGGTTGATTCGATCTATGATCAGTTTCACGACAAGAGAGACTCGCCCGCGGATGAGCTGGCTCGTTTTCGCCAGCTTGTCCGGAAGAGATCACCTCATGCATCGTCCCAACACGACAAGATCCTTAAAAAACCATCCCCTCTCAATCCTAAAGTCAGCCCTATCATAAAACCCCCGCAAGAGACTCAAAAACTAGACTCTTGTCCTGTTTCTGACGTCGCAATGACAAAAAATGGCGGTTCAGTTCACGAGACTCTCACTTTTGTGGAGTCTGGAGAAGAGGTGGGTTTGTTCAGAGAGACTGTTTCCAGACTTGAACCCGTGACCTCCAAGACTCGAAAACCATCTCCTCTCAATCCAAAAGTCAGCCCCATCATAAACAATCTAAAAGACACCCATATTTCACCTTTGGAGACCCAAAACCTGTCCCTTGTCCAAGAAAAATCAAACCCTCGTCCAGTTTCCGATGCTGCAGGAGCATCAGAAAAGGACGGTCCAGTACACGAGACTCACACTTTTAAGGGGTCTAGGGAGGCCAGACTTGAATATCTGGCCTCCAGACTTCAAAACCGTTCCACCAAGGCTCACCCTTTCGACGTTTCAACAATATCACCTAAAAGTGACTCTGACCATCATGTCACAGAGTTGAAATCATGCCTCAAGAAGCACAAGGACAACGAAGATCACGAGAGGCGCCGCGGCCCGAGGGTGAGGTTTCAGATCCCAGTTGAGGGAAGCAAGGGATTGAGGTTCAGAGTCTTTCACTTCCAAAGGGTTGACACTCCTTAGAAAACACTAATCCTATAGATACAGACAGCACATGTTTACAGTTTTGCCTCTTCTTGTTGTGCTGCTCCATAGTTAATACACATATATGTATACAAATGGTTTCTTTACGCAGAAGCTCTGATATATACTAAATAAGCATCAAGAACACACATGTCATCAGTTTATATCATGGTACACATGTTTTTGTTCGTGCTCACTTCTCACTCTTGTTTCTGGATGAACTTGGCAAGTGAGCCTTGCAAGTACACTTCAAATTCTTGGCTGAGAAAATCATCGGTGTCGCGAAAATCCCAATCACTCCTCACAACTCTGTGCTTGCTGGAGGGCTTCACTTGCTTGATTGAGCTTCGTGTCTGATTCAATTTTCTCGTTGGTCCGCGGATTGGAGCGTCGAGAATAGGCAAATCTCCTTCCAAAATCTTGAGCACAGTTGACATTTTCGGTCTTTTTTCCGGATCAGGAGATATGCATAAGCTTGCAGCACGCATCATGGACTCAGCTTCCTTCCTCACATAACTTTCCTCCAATCTTGGGTCTATGAACTTGTTCATTCTGTCACCCTCGGGCAATGGAGAGCCCTGAAATTGAAAGAACTTGCATACAATATGTTAAGAATTCACATGCAGAGTATATATAAAGTAAAGTAAAATGAGAATTAATATACACACTAGACTTAAAATATGAGACTGGCGTTTGAGTTAAGAGTGAGCTTTCTATTTTTTCATGTCAGTACATTCTCCTTTGTAAGACTAGGCCCTCCCAACAAACTGGTATTAGAGGCTGGTTGCACAACTTACTGTCGAGCCATCAAGGTGGGTTAGGTCTAGGGGTGGGCACTTTAGACCATGAACTAGTCTCGAATAAGGAACCAAATGGATTCGGAATAAAAAAACTGGAACCGTGGTTAATGGTTTGATTTTAGTTCTAAATTTGGTTAAGTTGTGGTTAATGATTCGGTTTGGTTGTGGTTTTCAAAACTCAAAATTGTTAGTTAACCGATAAGAACCGAAACGGTTCACATTGCCACATGCCCGCCTTTCGTCCACCTACATATATAATAATATCATTGTTATTTTGTTTGCAAACTTTATTTTTAAATTAAGTTGTAATAATTAAATCATAATATTCAGTTTCGTTACTATTTTTTATATCTGAAACTTTAATGTTTTGGCTATAAGTCGGCCTCAAATTCGGCCTATAAACCGAACATGAATTCAAAATCGAAAAGTAATCGGTTCCAACCAGGTACTATCAGACCACACCGGCCAAAGCCAAACATGCAACCAGACCGTTTCACATATAGTAGTTATGAATTTGGTTCCTATAATGAGAACCGAAGGATTCGGTTCTGGCCGTTTCGGTTTCGGTGTAAAACCATGAGCGAGTCTAATAGGCGTGCCATCAGATGAGTTTAGGCTTAAGAAGAAGCAAACCCATATTTTGCAGGGTCAAAGCGAAGGAAGGTAAAAGAGAAAGACTCAAGACCTGATAGCCTAGTCTTTCGGTATTGCCCAGTTCCCAACACAATGTGTTCATTATATAAAACCAGAGTTCTTGCAAACCATTCACAAGTCATTAGTTCTACCTGTTCTGCTCCAAACTTATGTCCTGCATTTCTTGAAAGATCAGCGGCTCTCATGCCACTCAAGAGCTCCAACAAGATCACTCCAAATGCATACACATCAGCCTTTTCTGATATAACCCCGTTTTGCGCGAATTCGGGAGCTACATACCTGCACAGACATGAATTTTGTTGTCACAATGTGAACGTTTCGGAGATGAAGATGAGTCCGGAGAATGTGAATACCCGGATGAACTGAAAACGCGCGATTCCTCAGCAAACACTCCTTCTGGTTGCAACCTTGCCAGGCCAAAATCTCCTACCTGAACATGATCATGCAGAAAAAACAGGCACATTGTTTTTTGAAATTGTTACATGAGAATGCGAGTGAAAAATGAGTTGTTTGTGGCATAAATGGACTGACCATGGGATCAAAGTCATGTGTAAGGAGGATATTGTTAGGCCTCAAGTCTCCGTGGACGATGCAGCCGGCGCGACAGTCCTCGTGAAGGTACCTCAATCCTCTTGCAGCTCCTACTGCAACTCTCATTCTCCTTTCCCAGCTCATCACCTTCTTCGCCTCTGTCCCTGCCATTGAAGAAGCTTCAAAAGTCAATGCTGATAGTGTAGCTACAAAGTCAATGCTGATAGTGCACTTGAAAATGTTAGGAGCCCAATTCACGTAAGAACTGAAATTGATAATTTTCTTTATCAGCGGTTAAATGATTATATTAAAGAAAAAGTCAGCCCATGTTGGGGTTTTAGCTTCTTACCATACAAGTGCTTGTCCAATGAACCATTGCAAACAAACTCATACACCAGCAGCCACTCTGTTTCAATGCAGTAACCCACCAGCATCACCAAATTCCTATGCTGTGCACTGCTCAACACCTCAACTTCCAAGCACAACTCATCAGCTCCTCCTTGTCCACTCAACATGCTGTGCTGCTTCACTGCAACAACCTGTCCATCTTGCAAGACACCTCTATAGACACTACCATCTCCACTTCTTGACACCAAGTTTCGGGCTGAGAACCCGTCGGTGGCCCTCAGAATCTCCCTGTAACTGAACTTCTGTAAGGCCTTTCCAAAAGTGGGAGAGTTTTGGTTGCAGGTGGAGCAAATTGGTGGAGGGTTTGATGCAAGTCTTGCAGGCAGTGTACTTCTTCTTGTTAGAGCATGTTTTCGCGGATTCGGGATCTTTGGCCTTTGCCAGTAGCCTCCATTCATGTCTGTTTCAAGAAATCAAAAGGTCAATTGCAATGTGTCCATATCAATGGCAACAAACTGTAAAATTTTCAAAAGGTCAATTTTAGAGATTAATCAAATATGTCGAAGAATCTTAGAACACTGCAAAAATGTGAGCTAGTTTTTGAAGTTATCCTGATTTCTACTACCTTCAATCTTCAAGATCTCAGCATAGTTGTTGACTTTTCGAGGTTGGTCATTCATGTCAAGACTCAATCCCCTCCTCATCAAATGTGATCTATTGCTCAGAGGAGAAGGCTTCAATGGTGCTTTATTACCATCCACAAAACGCTGAGAATTCAGATGAAGAAATGAATTGGAAGGCACAGACTTGGTGCTCAAGGGACTGTCCTTGTCCTTGTGAGACTGCTCTTTATCAGTACTTGACACTGATACTGAATCATCACCACCCTTTTCAACTCTAGGACTCTCCAACCCGAAACTGCTTTTCGGAGTCACGTAGTCTCCATCAAGATGGTAACTAGGGTTCTGTACAAGCATATCATGTACCGTCTCACTTGTTTCTTGTGCATAATTAGTACTAGTTTCCTTCTCTTCACCGTGATCAACGGCTCTGATGACTTTTGCGACAGATCGGTCTATTAGTACTATGTTGCAGTCAAGCTGTTTTAGGCAAAAATCACATTCCTTCCTCAGTCTCCTGCAAGTTTTGAATCCACGCAGAAATGGCTAATGAAGTTATAGTGAAAAAGATGGTGATTTTGATGCGTGCGAGCGTATATGTTATGTTATGTACCAATCTAAAATGACCCATTTTGCTTCAAGCTGTGAAGCTTTTGCTGCTACCGTCCCGAGCTTCGCGTTGGCTACAACTTTCACCTCAGTAAGCACCTGCTGAAACAACATTTACCAAGAATATTGAATTAAGCTCAAATGTATAATGGTGATGGTCACAATAATACATGCTAGATGTGTTTTTAATCAAAACAGAATTCACAATTAAGCTCAAATGTATATCGTTTCTATCTCTAGTTAGATCCTTCTCTTATGCACGTGGACGTAGTTGACACATTACTGTCAAATCACGTAAATTCTTGGTATTCTTGTGTATTGTATTACTTCGATTGTTTGTTCGTTTTTGGACTCGACCATTCTCGTTATATCAAGCTTAATTCTAATGGCGACCTTTAATGTTCTTGATGTCATGAGTTCAAAAAAGACATGGCATGTACCTGTACAGGGTTGTCTGAGGAGTTTAACTGTTGCTGCATCATATGTTCACAAACATTGTTGATCCGGCGCAATAGGTCTTGTTCAACTATGCTCGAGCTTGTGTTATCAGACGCGCAACTCTCCCTAATCCCAGAACCCCATTTCTTCTTCAAACCTACAAAACAGAACACAACTCATCATCACATCAACAAAACAAAACGAATACATCTATCTAATAATGCGAGGAAAACACGAGCAACAACGTACGAGAAAGAAAGCCTTGAGATCGTTTTCGTTGTACTTTCGAGGGAATAATTGCAAGAAGGATCAGAGAATCCATAGCTTTCACGACATTCCGAACCGCCCATTCTAGAGCATGGTCTGTGATCTCCTTGCTCGCATCGACTGCCACAACCACCACTTCTCCACCCGAATCATCCATGTCTTTTTCGAGGAGCTCGAGGAACCAAGAACCAAGAAAGTGTGTAAAATCTGTCTGACAAGAGTTGAATTTTGGGATGAGCAATACAAGGTTGCTTGAATGAGAGTGATGGGCCACTTTTTAATCCATGAAAGGGAATGGTGGAGCTATCTTTGCTCCATTGGGCACAATTTGGTGAAGTGAAGCCATTTGAAAATGTCATCTTCTGTCTTTTAGCTTTTGGAGGGTTTTGGAGAGTCTCTGTCAATCATACTCTTTGAGACATCAATCTTAACTCATCCGATGTCAATGTTCATAATACTCTAACCTTGGTTTTGGGATATATAATTGACCTTTTCTGATACATGTTGTGATGTTTTGTCTCATTTGTTGCTCCATTGTGTGTATTTATATGTACATAGTGAGAAAAGAATACTATACTGAAAAGTGAACTATTGACTGAGTCTCAACAAACTTAAATTGTATTGTAAAAATATTGTCAGATGATTATCCTTATAAATTGTCAAGTGGGTTTTTAACTAAAATGTTATTATACCTTTATTTCGAGTTTAAGAATTTAAAACATGTCATCATACTGCAATTAACATATTCGAAGATGTGGTCCATGTGAATTAAGCAGAGACGTTGCACACACATGTATATCTAGCATTATACGATAAGTTTAAGTGGCCAGAGGCGTGTTATGGATATTTTTGGTATTTAAAAAGTGTGTGATCATGTATCACGTCGAGGAGAGAGTGATTTTTTGTTTGAACCCTCTAAAATTTTAAAACAGACTTGTGTGTACATTTACGAGTGCAGACATTTATAAGAAAAAATTGCAATATGCACATGAAATGAAAGCGAACAATCTATAATTGTAAGTATCTACAATGACAAAAAAAAACAATGATACACAAAAATGTACAATCTCAAAAAATTATCAGCTAATTTCAACCTTGCTATATAACCCTTAATAGAAACTACTCCCATAACTTTGATCACAATCTCAAAGCATATATCAGCTACTTACATACATTATAGCACTTAGAATCCAGAACACATGATGTTTTGAAAAGCTTTGATCAGAGGTTCAATGTTGTTTTAGACTGTGATGCAATGCTCTAGTGACCCCCATACGATGAATTCGAGTCGGTGTCACTATCTTTTCGAGCCTGCCTGTGGTACTTGCTCATGAGATCAGTGCTCTCCAAACTGTCATTTTCGCTACTCGAACTTCTGCTGCTATGGGCAGGAGCCGGAGCTGGTTCGGGGATCGGTTCGGGGATCGAGAGGAAGCTCAGTGTCATGACAACATCACTGATCAAAGGTCGAGCACCTGGCTCTTCTTGCAGGCACATTGCGCATATTGCAACTGTTTGGTTCAAGCTTCTCTCCGGAAACCTTCCCTTGAGAAGTGGGTCTGCTAGAAGTGGGAACTTTTTTGGGTTCTTGAAAAATGGTTGTGCCTGTTTCAACAGGACCATGTCACAAAATTACACATTATCATGTCTGAAGATCACACCTTATTGATAAGCAAGGTCTTAAAGAAAATATAAAAGATATAGCATTTACCCATTGAACAAGATTTTGTTCATCATTTGGTAAGGTAGTGTCGATGGCCTTCCTCCCCGCGATGAGCTCAAGCAACACAACTCCGAAGCTGAAAACATCAGACTTCAAAGTGACCTGCCCCGAACTCGTGGTCTCCGGCGCGCTGTAGCCGTACGTCATCACCCTCGATCCCGGGGGCATCCTGTCGCTCCCGCTCGGCCCGAGATTCGCCATTCCGAAATCAGACAACTTGGGATTGAAATCCCTGTCGAGCATGATGTTCGCGGACTTCATGTCCCGATATATCACCGGTGGATGCACCTTCTCGTGCAGGTACTCCAAGCCTTGTGCGGCCCCGTGAGCTATTTTCAGCCTCGTGAACCAATCCAACGGTTCCTTCCCACCTTCAAGGTCTGAAACCAACTATACTTGTCAGAAATATCACCGCAACAATTTGAGCCTCACATTATTAGAGATTAGTCAGAGACTGACCGAGAAATTAATCCGGTTGAATAATTATAGTTGGAAATGTTTAGAATACTGACCATATAGGTATTCGTCTAGAGCGCCTCCCTCGACGAACTCGTAGACCAAGAGCCTCTGATCTCCATCTGCACAATACCCTACGAGATCGATTAAGTTGTCGTGGTGTATCATACTCAGCGTCATCACCTCCGCAAGAAACTCTTTTTGTTCTTGCATTGTTCTGTCTAGTTGCTTCACTGCCACTACCTATTCACAAACCATACCCAAACAACATTAAAATAGATATTAACGAGGAACGTAACAACATTAACGAAGAATGTGATTCAAATAATATGTGAGTGAAGTGACATATTAATGATAATAGTAATAAAATAGAGCTGCTCGATCCCCTAGGGTCTCACCTAGGGCTGTGCACGGCTTGGGACCGGCCCGAACTAACTAGAACCAGACCGAATCGGACCAGCCGATTCTCTATTTTAGAGATTCAAATCCGGACGTAGTATATGGGAAGCAATCTGGTTTTGGGTCCAGTTCTCCAATTTGGTTCACAATTTTGTCTAATTAGATTCAATTAAATGATTAATTGTGAGATATAAGGTTCGGTTCTTTGATCTGATTTTCTGGTTCTTTCTAATTAGACCCAATAAATTAGTACATCATACATTGTTCACTTTATAGAAAAAATTATACAAATTAAATCTGTTTGTTTACGGGAAAAAACTTTAAATCGCAAATACATAAATACTAATTAAAACCTCATAATCTGGTTAACCATTGGTTCCATACCCTAAGAACTGGACTCGAACCAAATAGATTCAATTCTCGATTTTCATAACCAAATCCGACCCAATATCCACTGTTCTTGATTATCCAGTATCAATAAATATGTATACGTGACTCTTTTCACCTAACTAGCACCTATCGAGATCATATTGCTAATAATAGAAGAGCGGGTAATACTTAAATTAAAAAAAACCCATAGTACCTGGCCGGTAGCTTTGATGGTACCCTTATAGACCCGCCCGAACCCGCCTTCCCCGAGCAGCTGCGACTGCCGGAAGTTCTTGGTGGCGGTGGCGAGGTCCCTGAACGTGAAGCTCTTGGCATTGATCTTCCCGGGGTCACCGTCGTCGGCATCCCCGGCCTGCGCAGCAGCTCCGACTGGCATTGTTCTCTTCATCACTGCACAAAACATCGACCCAAAAAAAAACCTTAAACATTGTCGAAAACAACAAAAGAAGATCACCACACAATGTAATAAATCTTGAAATTACCGGTTGGGTCCTGGACTTCACCTACCGGCGGAGGGGACGTCTCTCTCGGGCTACTATCACCCTTACTCCGAAAGCAGGGGAAGCAGCTCATGCTGTCCCGAAACGGAAACAATTTTCACGGATTTTAAATTCGAATCTCTCCACCAATATGTCCCAAGATCAAGAATCCCACAAACAAAAATCCGAAAAGGTTTCGAATTTCTCTGTCAATCGTCTCCTCCACCAGAGAGAGACGAAGAAGAAGCAAAGGAAACAGAGGAGGAACGGGACGCGATGCTCTGCAGCGGCGGCGATTCTTGCAAGGATTCAAGAAACGATTCGAGAGTCGGGGAAATGTGAGAGTGCGAGAGAGAGGATTTTGAGGGTCCCCGGAAAATGGAAGGACCCTAAGGTGGAAGTGAGGGTGTGGGAATCGGAAAAGAGGAGAGAGAGAGAGAGAGAATGGCTGTTGTGTTTGGATCGGTAAAGGGAAATGTGAGATTTTTCCTTATAATTCTCCGGGAAAATTTGAGGGAAGTGTGTGTTGAAGCAGAGCCTCTGTTTCTCTTCCTCTTGACTCTCCTTCCTATATATGGGATTCCAATTTCTGTTGTTGCGTGTCAACACATTGTGATTGATTTTATAGTGTTGTAAATGTCTGAATTTTATCACAAGAAAAATAACACCAATTTAATTTATAACTAATATGGTTATGTGCAAAAATTAACAAAATATTTGTGTAAGTGTGACCATGACAGTAAACGAGTCCATATATATATATTTGTGTAAGTGTCACCAAACACAAACACACTCACAATACGACCAAATCTCTACCCTCTTTCAAATATCACAACCGAGACCCTCAATCAACTAGTGAGTTTAATTAAGTTTGAATGAAGGATTAATGATTCTCTGGTGGTTGCAGTGCATCACAAGAAAATTGAAATTAAGCTGGGAATGTAAAAGAAATTTGATTAAAAATATGATAGTTAGTTAAAGAACATTTTCAACCTCCTTACATTTTAAAAGGAAATTTCGTCTAAATTTTAACAGATTTAAACCAAATTGTCAAAAATTAAATTTAACACGCCAAAAATTACAAAACTTCTACTTCTACGTAGTAACCTTTAGGAGACCTAACTACAAATAAGTGAATTTATATTTATCCACAATATAGATTAGTATTTTATGTTTGTTCACATTTTTTTTATTTCTGACAAATTGATCTTGATTAGACCAATTTCTAATAGAAATGACATCACACTCTAAATAATTTTTCATGAGAGTTATCATTAAACAAACCAGAGCTATTACTCGGTGAGAACTTCTCCAAGAAGAACTGTCTCTTTTACTCAATTGACACAAACTCAAACTCCAGCCACTCCAGCTAATTGTGTCCTCTAAGGAACACATCTCCGCGCCCACCCTCAACTTCTCCCTCCTCATTGTCGATTCTAAGTTCATTACATGTCGAGAATTACAAGAACATAAAAGAGTAGCAAATAATTACATTTGATAAAAGTTATGGTGAAATTGGTCGAGTAAAACTGTTAAATTATATTTTAGTTTCCTTTTCCCATATGTATTAGAGTTACATAATCTCTCTCTCTCTAGATTATATAAATATAGGTATCTTGTAATTCACAACACACATCAATAATATTTCTCTCATTATTTCTATCATGATATCAGAGCCATAATCGATCATTAGTTAGATCTCTTCGAATACTTCGCTTTGCCCACTCGTCGATGATTTGTGATTCTGATGGGTGGGCGAGACAATTCAATCATACAATCAATCCCTAACCTATCGCTTCCGCAAACAGTCAACTCGATAATTACGTAACCAATCTTGTAACCTCTCTCGTAGCCCCTCACTGTCATGTTATTGAATTGCCCTAAACAATTAGTAACATGACCAATCATTACATCCAACCACCTTACCCCATCACTCACAACCAACAAAACCATCATCACCGATCCATCAATCACTCATCATCTTATTCACCAATTACCGCCAACATCAATTGATCACACAACAGCCCACACAATCCCACGACCACCGTTTCAAACCAGATCAACAGTTTCAGCAGAAGTCGCCGCCGCAAACCCCAGCCTCCAGATCTTTCCGTGCAAGCTCTGACCACCGTCTTCTCAGGTTCGTCTTTTCAAGGCTTCGTCATCTCTCACCGCCACCACATGCACGTCTATCTCATCAATTCCAGTCGTCTTGTGCTGCCACCGACGCTCCGAGCTCGCCACACGCGCCTCCGACCAGATCCGGTTTGGGCGCTCGATTTCGCATCAAATCGTCCAGTCTCATACATCACCTTCGGCGAGTGAGGCCTCAGGAGGTCAAAACCGGCCGATTTGCAGCCTTTCTAGTCCTCCCTATATCGCATAGCGCCCACGCGTGGCCGCGCATGAGCCCCACGCACCACCGTCTGCCGCCTACGCGCCGCCGCCTACCGGTTACGCGCCACCACCAAAATTTTCCAGATATCAGTTTTTAATTCTTTTTTTAAAAACTGTTAACACGAAAAAAAATCAGATATTTCTATACCCATCTCAGTGCCGAACATCCCGTAATTCAGACTCCCATAAGTCGGACATCCCGTAATTCGGAATCCTGTAATCCGGACACCGCACGTGAGAGGCATTATCGGGTATCAAACATCATGAATCTCGTCATCATCAGGCATCCGGCATCATTGGGCAGCCGTTATCTCGCCATCAGCCATCAGGCATCTGGCAATCATTGGGCATATGTTATCTCGCCATCAGCCATTAGGCATCTGACAATCATTGGGCATGTGCTATCTCGCCATCAGCCATCAGACATCTGGCAATTATTGGGCATCTATTATCTCGCCATCAGCCATCAGACATCTGGCATCATCGAGCAGCTGCTATCTCGCCATCTGCCATCAGGCATCATCGGACATCAGCATGCATCATCGGGAATCATGCATCATTCAGCACATACGGGCATCAGGCATCCGCCATCGGCCGTGAGCGGCGCGCATCCTCTATTCTCAATTCTCGCTGCATCACCTCGACATCATCCTCGGCAGCCGCAACCCTCGGCACATCTCAATATTATCAAGCTTCAAACTCAATTCTTGTTTCACTGCATTGAGTTTGAGGGGGTTGTTAGATTATATTCTAGTTTTCTTATCCCATATGTATTAGGGTTACCTATTCTCTCTTTATATATATATTAGATTATATAAATATAGGTCTCTTGTAATTCACAACAAACATAAATAATATATTTCTCATTATTTCTATCAAAAACGTAATCCTGCTAAAAATGGTTACGATCATAATTGATTTGTCACAAAAGTGTGGAGGTAGAAAAACATAAAATTCTTAATCGCAAGTAAATTTCTCAAGACGCATGTAAAAATAGACAATTCATTTGTATAGTTTATAGGAAAATAAGTCATTTATATGTATCATTTTGCCACTATTAATTAATCTGTATTTATTAATGTGATTATGTGATCAATTTGTTATGGTAGTAATTTTTAATAATTATTTTGGGTAGTCTCAGGTAATTTATAAGGACGGTTCTTTAGTATTAACCGTAAGAAGTATATAAATAACCGAGTAGAAATATGAATTTGGCCATAGACTCAAGTTAGAATTAGACTTGGCCCAAAAGAGTGTCGAATCGAGTTAAAAGAGAGGCTTCAAAGGAGAAAAGAAAACAATTAAAGCTTAAATAAGTGAAAGTATACTAAAATTAATTTCCCAATTCGCGCTATATCCTAAAGTGGTTTGTACTCTTTGTCCATGGCGATTTGAGTTGTTCGTCGAAAATCGACGACGTCTCACGACAGGCTGCTTCTGCCTGTGAGGGCTTCTAATACGACGATTGTTCCGGGTCTTGCGGTGATAGTTGCAGCGATGGCAACTGGTGGAGAAGGAGGCAGATCTGAAGGGATGGCATATACGGGGTCGAAGAGAGTGGGGGTTGAGGCCGGAATTACAGGCGGGACGTGCCTGGGTTGCGCCGGCTAAGGGCGACGGGATATCGGAGGAGGAAGGGAGGTCACAGATAGGGTCGGAGTTTGTATTTAGGGCTGGACAGGGAAGGGACGGCGGGGAGAATTGGGCGGAGGTAGGGTTGGGTTTCGAGCCGGGACGGACCGAGACCCGGGAACTGAAAACAGCGGGTTTAGTTGGTTGGTAGGATGGTACTGGGAGGGAACCGGATTTATCTGGCGTCGGTGGGCAGACTCATGCAAGCATACCGAACTAGGGGGCCTCGGCTTGCTCAAGATTCAATACATCACTTGGGTGTCCTATTGGGATCACTATTGGAAGGAAACGAGGGGTTATTGGTGTCGAATGGTTGATCCGGTTAAACCCAATGAGCTGGGAGGATTTGTATTTTGCGATGCCCATATTGATCGCATGGTTGATCAAGGAAGTTGGTTTAAGGAGGTATGCAGCAAGATCACGGGGTTTCTCCATCTGCATGAGTTGGAGGTTGTGGCTCTGCATGATGCTAACTGGTTCGAGTCGATTGGTCTCCGGGGTTATCATGGATGCCCGTGTAATGCATTCTGCAGCAAGATCAAGAGATTTCTCCATCCGTATGAGTTGGAGGTCGTGGCTCTACATGATACTAAATGGGTCAAGGTAAACAACTTTGGAGGAATCTTTAGCGAATGGTGTTGCGTACTATCCACTATTGCTCGTAATCAAATGGCTCACGAATTGATCATGTTTGCTTTAACTAACAGTAGCTGAGATTGTGGTGAGGGGTATGTCTCACCATCTGTAATTTCAGTTATCCGACTTGATGTAAGTTAATTGCTATTTAATAATAAAATTCGCTTTTACCTTCATAAAAATATATATTTCTCAATTACTATGCCATTTTTATCCATTATTCTATCATAAGGTATATATGTATCAAGAAGTTTATCTTAAATTATTAATAAATATCAAAATACTACTATATATAAGTTGGTCCAGTTTTTAACGACCTTAATAAAATTGGCTTAAACATAACATCTAGAGTAGGTTTTATGCATTCAGTTTATTTATTATAATCGTGTACTAAAATTTCTTTTTCCTCATTTTTCACCTATATATGAATACTTAGAACGAAATGACTAACAATAAAAAAATAAAATTCTTAGATAATTACTCCGACAAAAGAATATATATTTTATATCCATCTGAAAAATAATTAGTTTTAAAAATATTCACCTAAAATTTTTCCAAGACTTTCACCGTTGTTAAATCTAAAATGGCGTTCAATTAATTAGAACACCGTAATTTGTAGATTAAATATGGGACAAGATTAAGAAGCAACAGCATAAAATATGGTTGGGGTCAAATTAATTAAGCACACAATGTGGAAATGAGACAAGGAAGCAGAGTTTAAGTAAACTTGTCTGTCCCTAACCTCTTCCTCGTGACTTGTGAACTCAACACAATTGTCTCATCTCACCAAATGCTCTTTGTTTTCTGTGACGTTTTCTATTTTTATTTTTGGTGTCATATGTCAATGTCATGGTTTTCTAGAGTCTTGGGATTGGGAATATCTATTCCACAAGTCAAAATTTCTCTACTTAATTTAAAAATAATTGAAGAAAAAAAAACAACTAGTATCTGATAATATACAATGTCTATTACAAAATTATATCTTAAACTATATGAATTCTTACATAATATGCCACAAGCACAAGCTGATCAACAAAAAAATGTCACAAACATTCAATTATTTCAAAATAAAATAATTTCTTTTAGGTAAAGAGTATTTTACAAGTAACTTTTCATGATAAACATTTTTTTTAATTTAAAGTGTACTTCTGTCTTTACAATTTGTTATTGACTGTAAAATAATTTTGCGGTAAACCAATTATTGCAAAGGTGAAATTGATTTTGTGTATTCTATATTGTACCCGACTAAACTCTATGTTGGTTGAAAATATGTTAAACTATACTCTGTCAACTTTATTTGAGTTGGTCGAATAATATTTTTTTCAATAATGATATTATTTACATGACGACTTACATTTTGAAAATAAGTATAATTATATGCTCAATATCAATCATATATGTTAATAAAATTGTCAAATGTGAAACATCATATTCAGTCACGAATTTTAATAACACGACATTTTCTAGTACACATATATGATAAGTTAAAGCTATGCATGCACTAGTCTATAATTTGAAGAAAAATACAATAGTTTAGTCACACCTTATATGCATTACAAAAAAAACAAAATTTTGAAACTTAACTTATCACTTCTTTTTAGAATAAAAGTGTAAAATATGTTTGACTTCAACTTTTCTTAAAAAATAAATGAAAAGGAAAAAGAGTTTCCAAGAAGCTTAATAAGGTTGATGCTCCTAGAGGATATTTTGTCATGGTTTCTTAGAAACAATTCTTGAAAGTTCAGTGCACTAAATATATATTTTTCTTCCAAATACTACATTTGTAAATAATGTACGTATCTTCTGTCCCTCTTTTGGAAATTGAGTCTCTTACCCTCCAATTCCATATTTAATTTGTTCATTTTTCTAAAATACTAATTAATCATGGTTTCATTGAGTGTACATGTGAGATTATTCCTAGCAAGTTCAAATAACATTTATGGTTGTGTTTGGGCAATTTGGGGTTGTAAAAGGAGAGCAATGACAAATAAACAAGTATTAGATTTGACTACACATGGACTCAATATTGTTCACATCCATTCTCAAATTAAATCTCACAAGGGATATAATAATTAGATTAAAATTATATTTAAATTTATAAAATGGATTGCTCTTGTGACTATAATATTATTCTACCCGATATAAACAAAATTAATTTAAAATGACAAACCACTTAAACATAATTTACGTTATTACATTAACCCACTTAAAAATATGATATAACTCATAGATTAATGAGAAGAAAAATAAGATTTCTTCACATATATATGCATCACTCAATACGTCATACATACTTTTTTTGTTTGCCTCTAGGTTTTAATAAATTTTGAATTAAAAAAAATATAATAATAAATTGTGACGAGTATGGTGATCGAGGTAAGAAACTCATTGAATTTTGTACCAACATTAATCATAAAAAATTCATTGTAATAAACCTATATTATGGCCGATAAGTAAGATTAAAATGTTCAATCCAATTCAAATAATCACATCCCCACATATCTTAAAAACTCAATTACCATCAATGTCAATAATAAACTATGTATGCATATATGAAAAACGTAAATGTGCGCCTAGAAATAATAATCTCCACTTAAAGAAAATAAAATAAAGAATCATTTCCCAATAATATTTAAATAAACCTCTCCCCTAAATCATCATCTATATAAAAGGAACCAAAAAAAACCCACCAAAAATTATCACATCAAATTTGTGAAATAATAAATATAAAAATAATCTCTCAGCCTCACCCACCCATATTCTATATATCCCCTAATTCCTCAAAAAAACACAAACCTCGTACGTACGGACTTACGGAAGGAGAAATATGATCACCGGCGGCGACGTGTACGAGGTTCTGTCGGCGCTGGTGCCGATCTACGTGGCGATGGGCCTGGCCTTTGTGTCGGTCCGGTGGTTGAAGATCTTCACGGCGGCGCAGTGCGCCGGGATCAACACCTTCGTGGCGGTGTTCTGCGTGCCGTTTTTGTCGTTCAAGTTCATCTCCCAGAACAACCTGTACGCCATGAACTTGAAGTTCCTCGCCGCCGACTCCCTCCAGAAGGTGGCCGTACTCGGCGCCCTCTTCCTCTCCAGCTCCCTCCTGTCCTCCCCCGACTGGATCATCACCCTCTTCTCTCTCGCCACCCTCCCCAACACCCTCGTCATCGGCGTCCCCCTCCTCTCCGCCATGTACGGCCCCCACTCCGCCGACCTCATGGTCCAGATCGTCGTCCTCCAGAGCGTCATCTGGTACACCCTCCTCATTTCCCTCTTCGAGTACCGCGCTGCCATGGCCTTCATCAGGGACACCTTCCCCGCCGCCGCCCACCGGATCGCCTCCATCCGGGTCGACTCCGACGTCATCTCCATGGCCGGCGGGAGGGAGGGGATCGAGGCTGACGCCGACGTCACCCTCGACGGGAGGGTCCACGTCACGTTCAGGAGGTCGACCTCTCTCTCGTCGGCCTCCTCGCGCCGTCACGTGGCCAATTCTTCTTTTCACTACTACAGCAATGGTTATGATGATAGTATTAACGTTGGGATCCCCAGGGCGTCGAATCTGACTGGGGTCGAGATCTACTCCATGCAGACGACGCCCCGGGGGTCCAGCTTCAGCAGCCTGCCAGGAAATTTTCCATTTCCTGGCGGCTACTCTGGGAAGACTGCGAGCCCGAGGAGCTCGAATTTCGACGGGGATTTTGTGGCGGGGAGGAAAAATAGTGTGAATTTGGTGAGGAGTGTGAGCACGAACACGCCGTACCAAAAGGGGGTTTTCGGGAAGAATAAGGATCTGCATGAGTTGGGGTGGAGTCCGAGCAAGTTGTCATCGGTGGTGACCAAAGCGGCGTCGTATAGAGACCCGGCGTCGAGGGTCACTCTCTTGCCGGAGTTTGTTTCTTCAAAAGGTGAGCCCATAATCGTAGTCACAACAATTAATTAATCACCACGTCACCAATTTTTATAATGATCAGTATTATAAACATTTTTTTTGTTTTAATCAAATGAATTTTCTTTCATTACCAAGCTTTATTTGTGTTTGTGAATATTCTTTTCGTCGAGACTTAAGAGCACGGTTATTATGTTCTCGATGGGACACCACAATATCGAATATTGGTTTGAGCGAGTTAAAAAAAAGTACGGTTAATTATCATATTTTTTTAAAGTGGCTTTTGTTAAAATTTATCTTTTCTTTTTTGAATTTCAATATTTATGTATATATGCAGCGAAAATTTTCTATTTAATATATGTAGAACACAAATTTGATTTACATATGTATATGATTGTTATATATGTTGTATAATATGAAATTGTTTAATATATATTGTAAATAGAGTATAAGAATACTTTATTATTATTCAATATAAGGAACTTCATGTTTATTACAAGGAACTTCATGTTTGTCAGCAATTTTGTGGAAGTTGATGATGTTGCGAAGTCAACTAAACCTTGATATCTCAACGCAACTAAACCTTTTTAATTAGTAATTTACATATTGATCATTGTGCAGGCTCTGATTTGGCTGAAAGAATGAGCCATGCAAGAGAAATAAATGGACACTTGAAGGAGAACATCGTCGACGTTAAAGAAACGGAGTCGGACGTGGAAGAAGAAGGAGGGCAAAATGGTCATAAAGACAATAACTTGCCCCCGTTGACCGTCCTCGTTAGGCTCATTCTCATCATGGTGTGGAGGAAGATCATAAGAAACCCTAACACTTATGGGAGCACTCTCGGTGTCATTTGGGCTCTCATATCTTTTCGGTAACCATTCAGATAAAAAAAAATTTTCTTCTGTTCATAATTATCGATTTATGATGAACCGTATTAGTAGTAAAAACGGCGATCGTAGTTTAGTGACGCCAAAGTATTTTTAGGCAACACGACAATCAGCTTGTGTTGCCTTACTGTATTTAAAAAAACAAAGTTATTTTACATTGTAATTTTTATGAATATATTAATGTGTTTCGTTTTTGATCAGGTGGGACGTGAAAATGCCTCTTATTGTTGACAAATCTATAAAAATAATGTCGGATTCAAGCTTGGGAATGTCGGTATTCAGTTTAGGTACATATATAAATTAATGGGGTTTTTAAAAATGTTATATAAATTAAGTAAGTATTATACGTGATAATTCATATGGTTTGTGTACATTAATGTTTATTTTGTAGGTTTATTCATGGCTTTACAACCCAAATTCGTAGCATGTGGGAAAAAATTGGCATCGATGTCATTAGTTTTAAGGTTCTTGGTTGGACCACTTGTGATTGGTGTCACTTCTGCTGCTATTGGTCTTAGAGGAGACCTCTTGAGGATCTCAATTATTCAGGTAATTTAATTGCTCAATTAAATCTATAATTATACTTCTCATATCATATTATTTATTTTGGGTGTCACAAATGGTACGTTTTCAATCAACATTTTCAATTTTAATATTGTATCAACCGGTTGTGATCGAACTCACAACCAACGAATCGATACTTATCATGTAATTAATATTACGAGTGATTTTATGCAGGCTACACTACCACAAGGAATAGTTCCATTTGTGTTTGCGAAAGAGTACGGTGTCCATCCAGCCATACTTAGTACTGCGTAAGTATAAATTTATTTTCGACTCAAGTAAAATTAGTTACATACAGAAGAATATAAATCTTTACTAATTATGATTTTGAATCTTGCAGAGTCATTTTTGGATTGATTCTTGCCTTGCCCGTGACGATAATTTACTATATTATTCTCGGGCTCGTCTAGTCTAATTTCGTTAATTGTATCATCAAATAGCGTATTTTCCATAAGGTTTTGGAAATTTGTGTAAGGAGTTGTAATATTTTGATAAATAGTAATTTCAAAAATTTGTATCTAAATCAGATATTGTTATGTGAATTTGGTTCCTAATTTTATTTGTGAATGTTAAGTGAATCTAAATCTTGTAAGCAATAGCTACTTAATTGTAGCCACCAACTCTATACATTGAATTGGTACCAACCTCTATCTATATTTCCTAGTACCTGATATTTCGTACCAACCTCAATCTCATTCCTAATCATCTATGGTTTCTATAAATGTCTGAAACATTAATATTCAATATCTGGAACAATTCATGTTTGTAGAGAATGACAGGATATTCAAGAATCTTTGCATTGGCTGGTAGTTGAGTTGCTTGTTAGGTTTGTATGTAGAAATTGTGCTTCCATGACATTTAATTACACATAAATGCACCGTCAGTTTTTCCCCTGTGTAACGGAAGTGCGCCGTTACAGAAGTTTTTTGCACCGTTACAGGGTCGTCGTTACAGTGTCGCCGTTACAAACTGTGACGGCGCACGCCGTTAGTGTGCCGTTACAAAGGCTACCGTCACCGTTGCGTACGATGACGGTGCCGTTACGAGTTCTAACGGCGCACACCGTTAGTGCGGCGTTACAAACAGTAACGACGCACAAACAGCTGCGCCGTTACATTTCGTAACGGCGCACACCGTCAGTGCGCCGTTACGCTGTGTAACGGTGCACAAACGTTGTGCGCCGTTACAAACAATACAGAATAATAATAAAAAAATTAAAAATAATAAATATAATATTTTTTATTTTTTTATTTAAATATTTAAAAATTAAAAATAATATGAAAATGAAATTAATATTAATATTGAAATTGTTTAATACATTATTTAATTTACATAATATCTATGACGGCGGGCCTCCAGGATCTGTAGACCTAGTCGGGTCAAATGGAGGTGGAGGGGCGGCATTAGGATTTAGTAACTTAAGCTGTTCTTGGAAGTACCGGAACATGTGCTCGGTTTGCTGGTTTTGGACGGCCTGAGTCTGACGTTCAGCCTGTCTTTAGGAGGCCTCAGTGCGAAGTTCCGTAATAACCTCCTCTTGTTGGTTGAGTCGAGTCTGGAGCTCCACAATCTCCGCTTGACTGCCATCGGAGGAGGTCGAACGTCTTCTCTGTCTCGGCGGTGCCTCGTAAACACTCCCGCAACCCCGGATGCGTCGTCCTCTGAAGGGTTCTATGGTAACTCCTCTGGCAAGCTCGATCTCGCGAACATGCTCGGCAGCTAGTCGCATGACCTCATCCTCTTCAGCGTCGGTCATCTTGTTCAGCATTCCATCCTCGTTGTAGTTCGCCTCGTCATTCTTCCAATCCCTAAGCGCATTCTTAATGTAAAGCTGCAAAAAAAATTGATTAATATAATAAATTTAAATATTAAAATTAGAAAAATATAATGAAACTTACAAGCTTCGGGTTGAGTTCCTCCTCCCCCTCATGTGCACCATCACCAAGCTTAGGGACCTTGTGAGCCTTCAGTAAGGCCTCCAACTTTTTGGAGACCTCCACTTCCCCGGCCTCCGTCATCCTCTCCCAAAGAAGTCGAAATGAGACTTTGCCAGTGTGGTGGTTTAATTTGTTCTCGCTCCTCCGAATGGTACTCATTTGAGACCCAACTTGTTCCTGAAAAAAAAATTAAAGTAAATTCACATCAAAATTAGTAAATTAAAGTAAAATTAAAAAAAAATTAAGTAAAAATTAGTAATATACCTCGTTGGCATCAAAATGATGAACGAGCCACCGCCACTGGGACTTCTTCCCTTTCAGACACTTGGAAATCCCATTACGGTCTAGTCTAGTAGGGTCGACGTAGAGGTTGTAAAACCGCTTCATGTTCGATTTTCGCTCCTTGTAAGCGCTTATGGCTGCCTCGCGAATCCAACCCCTAAGCTCATTGGAATCGGTCACTGCAAACAAACACTGAAATTGACAAAAACCATGTCAATATTTATAATACGTGGCATTTGAAAAAAAATGTGAGTAAATGTTGAAATTACCTTAAAACTCCTCCAAAATGACTGGAACTCAGACGCCGGCAAATCCCCAAACGTCTGGTAGTAAGCGTCGTGTTCCCTAGCGAATTTCCCTATAATCGCCTTCACCCTTTCCATTGAAAACAGTCCTCCTGCAACACGTGGTCGGCCGTTTTCCCAAGTCAAGAGCAACGGACCTCCGTTCATCTGAACTGCTCTCTCTTCTTGCTCTATGTTGAGGTCGACCTTTTGCTCCATTTTTTCCCTGGCTTCCCAGCTCTTCGTGTTTAGGCAGTCGACTTCCACTTTGTAATTGAAGTACAGCTCGTACCTCGGAATCTCTCTGTAGTGGAGGGGAAGGAGCCTCCACTCGTTCAGCGAGATTTCTGACTCATCCGACACAATGTCCTCTTCGGAGGGTCCAGCGACGTCTCCGAGCATCTCCTGGAAACTCCGAGGATCCGGGACCTACAACTGCCAGTCAACCTCCGTATCTCCTGGATAAGTCGGCTGCGGCGGTGACGGAGTGTACATCTCATCCTGTAACTCCGGCGGCTGTGAAGCCTCGAAGAATGGAATGTCCATTCTGGCTCGCCTAGGTGCCCTGGCCTTAGGTGTCTTACGTCTAGACTCCATTATCTGTAATTGTAAGCAGGAGAAAGTCATTTAATGACCGAATTACCCCTAATTCGGCCGGAAATGACCGAATTACTCTTTTAAGGTCAAATTGACCGAATTACCCCTAATTCAGCCGAAATTGACCGAATTACCCTTTTTAAGGTCAAATTGACCGAATTACCCTAATTCGGCCGGAGTTGACCGAATTACCCCTAATTCGGTCGGAACTAACCGAATTGCCCTTTTAAGGTCAAAATGACCGAATTACCCCTAATTCGGCCGGAATTGACCGAGTTACCCTTTTTAAGGTGAAATTGACCGAATTACCCCTAATTCGGTCGGATTTGACCGAATTACCCTTTTGAGGTCAAAATGACCGAATTACCCCTAATTCGGCCGGAGTTGACCGAATTACCCTTTTAAGGTCAAATTGATCGAATTACCCCTAATTCGGCAGGAATTGACCGAATTACCCTTTTTAAGGTCAAAATGACCGAATTACCCCTAATTCGGCCGGATTTGGCCGAATTACCCTTTTAAGGTCAAATTGACCGAGTTAACCCTAATTCGGCCGGAATTGACCGAATTACCCTTTTAAGGTCAAATTGACCGAATTGCCCATAATTCGGCCGGAATTGACCGAATTACCCCTATTAGGTTTTTTTTTATATAATTCCAAAAATATTTATTCAATTATTTATAACAAATTTTCATTCAACAAGTATTTCATGCAATATTCATAATAACAATATTCATTCATGAAATCTAACAATTTTTTTATATAATTCCAACAATATTCATTAAATCATGCATAACAAATATTATGTATATTCATTCCAATTTTCTAAACAATTATTCTAACAATTTTCTAAACAATTATTCTAACAACATTCATTCATGAATTCTAACAATTCTAACAATAACCCTAATTCATGAAATATAAAAATTCTAACAATTATTATAACTTACCTCTTTGATAGGAAGTTCCGGCGATGGCGGGACGGGACGGCGACGGCGACTTGAAGGCAGAGGCGGCAAGGCAAGGAGAGGAGAGTAATTAGAAAAACAGAGTGGAGGAAGAAGAAAGAGAGTTCTGCAATTTATCTACGATTTTGGAACGGCGCACGCTTCTATGTACGCCGTTACAAACCGTAACGGTCAGAAAACAAGCCATTTCTGACCGTTGTCTGACCCAACGGTCAACCTTTGCAACGGTCAACAAATTTGTAACGGTGCACATATCCCTGTGCGCCGTTACAGGCAAAATTTGTAGTGTGCGCCGTTACAACGAAAATATCCGCGAGAAGTTTAAATTTTCGCGAAATTTACCCGCGAAATTTGATTTTTCGCGTGGCGCCACTTTTGTACCGGCGCACATTGCTATGTGCGCCGTTACAAACGTTAACCCTAAATTTAACCTAAACTCCCGTGGTTTGATTTTCTTCAAATTTGTACTATACCACATATATGTAATTTCCAACTAATTGAACGGTTTCGATCCAAAAAAATATATATTAATCTACCAAACGTTTGATCATCAATGTGTTTAGGGGTTTTGTTAGTTTTACCTTCCTAAACTCTAAACTCACGCTTTCAACGAAAGTGGATTATGTTAAAAAACAAAGTTTTAATCCAACCGTACGGATAGGAACGCAATGAATGTGTACTTCATATGCCAAAATTTCAGTCAATTCCGATAATATATGAACCTAGATCTAACCGGTCAATGGGAAATCAACATAGTTGACTGGCCCATTTGACTTTTTGTAACGGTGCACTTTGCCTATGTGAGCCGTTACAAAGACATAAAAGTATTATTATTTTATTTCTGTTCATCCAAAAGTTAATCCGACCGTACCAATTTGAGCGCAATGACTTTTTAGTTCATGTTTCATAATTTCAGTAACTTCCTACAACGTATGAATCTCAATCGGGATCGAAAACCCGATTTCAGAGGACAAAAGTCAACAATATGATTAGTCCAAAGTGTGGATGTGTAACGACGCACCTAACTTTGTGCGCTGTTACAAATCCACACTTAGGAAAAAAAAACAGTTTTATTTCAAAATTTGTAATGACGAAATTACCCTTTATAGATCATAGATTAAAAAAACCATTTATTCATAACCAATCAAACATACATATACATATTAAGTATCAGAGTCGGCGGAATCATAATCTTCATGCCCTTCCTAATCGCTGTCATCGGTTTCTTCGTCGTCGTGCTCGGTTTCTTCGTCTTCTTCATCAATATCTTCCATTTCATCGTTCTCAGCTGGAGGTACTGGCGGTGGATACCGGATTAAGTTTGTTAGGTCGATAGTGATACCACCCGGTGTGACGATGTCAATTCGATCTTCTTGGTAAGGTTCATCGACTTCAAACTCCAGGTCGTCGTCGTCACTGGCACTGGCTAAACTGCTCGGTTTGTAGTGACCCCTATGCGACACGACGTTCACAATCTTCCAAGGTCCAGATTTAGGGTCGTCGATATAGTATACCTGTTTTGCCATTAAAGCAAGGCAAAATGGGTTTTGTTTGTGACGATCTGTGGACGTGTTGACCGAAATGAATCTATTGGCGTCCTTTCTCACTGTCCGTTCGTCGCACCACCGACACTTGAATAGAATGACTGGCATGCCTTCCGAGTAGGTAAGAATACATACGTCCATAAGAACACCGTAGTAACATAGGTCGTTTGCTTCAATCATGACCCCTGAATTTTGATTTCTCCGGCCCTGGTCGATTCTCAAGCATAAAAATTTGACGTCGTTAACAGTACACTGCGAATAAATGACAGACGAACGAGGACCTCTGGATAGTAGTACCAACTCTCGTTTCCACCCTGGAGCACTCATCTGCACACAGAATATAAATGAGTTATCCCTAAAATTTGTATATGGTAATTGAAGTTAACTGATGTCTATTACGTACAATTTTGCGCCACTCGAAGACAAAGGACATGACTCGGTCCTGAAGAGATTTCCTAGGGTGTATTCGTTGGAACCCTGAACGATGTGATTCTACGAATGCATCTACTTCGGCACAATTCTCAATCACTTTCCAATTCGCCCAGAACATCTCGGATGTGCTCAATTTGTCGTTTCGCACCACGCTCTTAACTTGTACATGTGGGAAAACAACTGATAAGTTGAAACCTAGAGCTGGACTAACAAAAGTTTCGCTGGCTGAAGTAGCGCGGTTAAGGTACATCTGAGTGAAGGTGACAGACTCGTGCATCAAGTACTGTTGGGCTATACAACCTTCTGGATATCGCGGGTTTCGCACACTTTTTTTGTACACGCCAAGTTGCCTGCAATCGAAATATGAATGTTAATGTCATATTCGATTATACATTTCAATGATAATTGGAAATGATATTTCGAAGTCAATGATCATACCGTTCAATTGGAAACATCCATGTGAAATGAACTAGGCCGGTTCCCAAAACTTGATCCGGGAGGTGCAGTAGAAGGTGAACCATAATTGTACAGAATGAATGAGGGAAAATAGTTTCCAACTTACAAACTAAAACATCTATATCTTCCCCCAACCTTTTCAGGACTTTTTTCCTCGGTTCCCTCGTGCACAACAATTGAAAGGTCTTGCTCAGCTCTGTTAATGCTTTTGCCACATAAGACGGAACGTACTTTCGAATGAAAAGGGGGAAGATACGTTGCATCAACACGTGAAAATCGTGGGTCTTCAATTCGAGAAACTTTTTCTCATCGGGATTCACCTTGCTCTTTAGACTTCCTGCATATGCAGAGGGAAACTTAACAGCTCGGATATGCTCCAGTACTTCTTTCCGATCACGACCCGCCACGCCATAAGGTGCATCTGGGAGCTCCCCGTCTTGCACCCATTGGTCTTGACGGACTCCCTGTTCCTCATAAGTTCTCCTAGCTTTCACGTTATCCTTAGTCTTCCCTGCAATTCCAAGAACTGTACCTATGACGTTGTCGCATACATTCTTCTCTATATGCATCAAATCCAACGCATGTCTGACTTTATGAGTTTTCCAATAAGGCAGCTCCCAGAAAATGCTTTTATGAGATCAACATATAGGAACACCACCACCTTTTCGTTGACTGAACTTCAGATGCAGACTAGGCGGTGGGTATTGATGACGTAGAATCGCACTGAGTACAACAGCCCCTGAATGCCGGGTACGCCTTCTCCGTGTCTCTGTCTTCCCATTAAAGGCCTGCGGCTGAAATCGCAGCGGATGTTTCGGTGGTAAGAACCTACGAGCGCCTTGGTAAGATATTCTTGAATTACTGTGTTCAGAATCGATCTCGTCCAAGCATAGAGGACATGCCTTATAGCCTTTAGTCTGGATGCCCCACCAACATTCTCAAACCCGGGAAGTCACTTATTGTCCACATCACAGCAACCCGCATGATGAAAGCCTCTTTCTTAGAACCATCCCATGTGACTGCTCCGTGCTTCCACAGATGGTTCAACTCATCAATCAGCGGACGCATGAAGTTATTTAAGCATTTCCCCGGTGATTTTGGACCAGATGTCAACATGGTGAGGATGTTATACTCCTTTCTCATAGTCATCGAGGGCGGAAAATTCAACGGGATAGCGACTACAGGCCATAAACTGTAACTCGCCGCATTAGGCACGTATGGAGAGAACCTGTCGGATGACAGCGCCAGCCGCATGTTCCGTATTTCTCCAGAAAATACTAAGTATTTAGCGTCAAAATGAATCCAATCCGCACCGTCCGATGGATGTACTAATATTTCATCGTCCTCATTCTCCCGCTCCCCGTGCCATCGCATCCACTCAGCCTTCTCTGGGGCAAGATATAAACGTTGAAGTCGAGGAGTTAATGGGAAGTACCACAACGTCTTTTTCGGAACAAATTTTTTTCCCACTTTAGCGTATCGTGCTTCTCCACAAACGCCACATGTCTGGAGTTGCGATTGTGTTCCGTAGTACAAAGTGCATCCGTACAGACATGCATCATATTTCACGTGTGGCAGTTGGATTGCCTTCATTTTCTGCTTCGACGCTACATAGCTAGATAGATACGTATTAGGTTGGGGTAACGTAGAAAAATAATCTTTGGCAACCTTGGTAAAAGTTTCGTCAGACATCCCGGTGCTCTGCTTGATGGACAACATCCTTAACATTGCTGCTAATGAAGTATCCTCACTATTTTCGTACAACGGCTTTTGCGACTTCGTCACCAACCGGTTGTATGCTGTCATGGTTGCCTTAGCGACTCCCCCCTCGACTTCGGTTATTATTCCAATGTTCTGTTGTTCGTCCTCGTCCTCGTCCTCGTCAATCCTTACATCTCTAGTTGGGTCTACATCATCCACGAGCTGATGCACATGATCAACGTATACTGGATTGTTGTCCGACGTCGAACAAGGCTGATTCGCCGATGTTGCCCTCAAACTGATATCTCAATTCCGGCTCGAGCTAGCTCCTTCGGCTTCGCCATGATGGAACCACACATTATACGATCTAAGGAAATCTTTCCTCAATATATAATCGCAAATGGTGTCCATATCGTGCCAAGCAGAATTACAACACCTCGTGCATGGACACTTGAAACGTCCTACACCATCTCCTGGAGCGTTTTTCCTCGCAAATTTTACAAAACTGCTTAATCCGTTCATCCATTCCTCACTCATTTTTACGGATCCTATCCATCTCCGATTTATTCTATAAATATATAATGTATATAAATTCGGTTAACAATTAATATTCGATAACTATATACCAAAAATGCCATTAATATTCATTATTATTTCTCCAAAATCACAACAAAAATAATAATTTAGAATATATACACTATTTCACATAAATCACACTAACTATACTAATTTACATAATATTGAATTATTTAAAAATATGTACGTACCTTCTAATTCACATAAATGACCTAATTACCCTTGTTTGGTCATTTATGACCAAATTACCCCTAATTAGGTTATAAATGACCAAAATACCATTGTTTGGTCATTTATGATCAAATACCCTAATGTAATGTTATCATGCAAATAATGGAATCGGAAGAATTTACCCTAATGTTATCATGCAATTAATGGAATCATGAGAATTGACCCTAATGTTATCATGCAATTCATGGAATCGGGAGAATTTACACTAATGTTATCATGCAATTCATGGAATCGGGTAATTTATTTCATCAATTTCGAAACTAATTTAATAAATTTAACATGCAAATTATTCATACAAGCAAAACTATACAAATTCATATGAAATCATATACAAATTTGTAGTTTTATATATTGCATTATTTAAAAATATGTACATACTTTGTCGAGATATTTGTGTGAGGGTGCTCGGGAAAATTTATAAGGTATCGAAATTACCCTTGTCGGGAGAAAATTTGTTGTGAGAAGTTGTAGGAAGAAGAAGGGGAGGTTCTGCCAAGACTTATAATACATTTTAGTAACGGCGCACAATACTATGTGCGCCGTTAAAAAATTGTTTGTAACGGCGCACAATGATAGATGCGCCGTTACAAAGTAACGGTAACAACAACGGCTTGATTTTCCGACCGTTTTCCATAACGGCAACAAAATGGTCAACGGTCAACACCTTTTGTAATGGTGCACAATAAGGTGTGCGCCGTTACAAATTTGCACTAGTAACGGCGCTTGGATAAAGTGCGCCGTTACTAGTTTTCTTTCTAACGGCGCACATACTTTAAGTGCGCCGTTAGAAAAGAAAAAACTGATAGTGATGCATGCAATCGTATACAAAATAATCTGGTAGCACGAGTCGAATTCACATTGACCAAATGTGGAGTCAATTAATTTTAATAAATTATAAACAAAATGTAAGTGAATAATTTGGTATTATAGTTGTGAAATTAATTACACTAACATGAATGATGATAGATTAGATTTTAACCATATGACGATGCAATTATGGGTGCTAAATTAACACTGAGCCGTTGATTTAAAGAAACAAATTCAAGTCATCATGCCGACAATTGTTATCATATGTAAAAAAATATTGATTTTACCTCTTGATATTGAAGTCGGCCTAAATTCAGTTACCCCATTACCCCTCTCATGATACCTCAAGTTTGCTATATACACACGACGATTATTAGATAAATGGTTTATACGGGTGTCGAACTACGGACCCTAATCCTCGATTTTGCAATGTGTTAAGGATGAAGTGACTCTCTTGAGACGAGTCCAAAATTCCTACAATTATCTAACACACTTAGCACTCGATTATGGATATTTAGCCTATAATCATGGTAGTAGTTGTATCAAAACTCATGAGATTACAACCAAAAAGTATAAAGATAGAATCACAAACCCTGAGGGGTTGAAGCTTGTGAATCTACTGCCTCTTGTCTTCAACTTCGAGTCCCCTCACTTAATCCTTGGTCAGTTGCCCAAAAATGACATTTCAAATCGTTTTTATCAAAATTCAACATGTCATAGCCTCACTTTTTAGTGTCACGGATGTTACATGTCTTTGATATTCTAGTTATAGTTAAAGATTTTATCACAACTTCATATATTTTTGTCACGAGAGTGACATTTTAACCATGACATGACTATACTCATGTTTTGTTAATACTTTCATTTGTAAAGTTGAAGAGTTTCAAATTCTTTTCGATTGGATATATAGCTTTTCCTGATTTAAAACTCTAATAACAAATCATATCTCATACAATCTCTACTTCAAACTCATACTTTGTCAAATCAAAGAGAATAATAATATCCTCAACTTTTAAGAAGAGGGGAAATCTATGTCCAACTCCGTGTGCTTCCTCACAAGGTTGTGTGCCACCTCACATTGTTTTTCTATATAATTGAGTTTTGAATGAATGATTTTACAAAAAACGGGTGAATAACTAAACCATTAAACGTGTGATTTTACGAATTAACATGAGTAACTAAACTTATTGATATCGTACATGGTATGAATAAAATAGAACATAAGTGATTTTACCTGTTTAAATTTAATCATCAGACAAGTAAACCATTAACATCGGTAGTGTATGTAAAAACGGGTGCCCCGCAACATCAATATGATATTCTTTTAAGACTATTTTCAAGAAGTGCCACATCTGAAAACCCCAACATCCAAAACCCCTGATGATAAGCAAGTGAATAGGACTTTCGGGGACTACTTGGGAGCAATGTTCTAGATACGATAGGGGCTAGTCGGGCAAAAAGGGCCTTTTGGAATTAGACATGGATTAATCAAAATACAGATCAAATTTAAGGATTAATCAGGAATTAATAGAGAATAATCAAAGACTAGTGAGGGATTAATCGGCGACTGATCGACAGGCCACGGTATTTTAGAACACTGCTTGGGAGCTAACCAAGCTAATAGGAGGACCTCACCTCAGGGACTAATTGGAAATTTTTAGAACACTGATCAGAACTAGTATGCTATACTAACTTATTAGTTGATTTTCTACATAAACTTACAACCATCACAACATGAATTGAACAGCCTAACATACAAGACATAAACCCGTCGAGTTCCTACACAAATCACAACGTTGTAAACTTCAATGTCACAGAACCATGGCATGATAGACATAGGATAAATAAAACACAAACTGAGACAACCAATAATTTAGGAATCTAAACATTTCATAACCATATAAAGCTGGATTGCCAAAATCAAAATAGTCGTTCATATCAGTAATGAATCAAACACTAATTTCATCACACATTTCCACTATCCAAAAAGTTAAAAGTCTGAATTGCAAAAAAATCAAAATAGCTGTGGCAATGAGACCATGAAATTGGGCAAATCATGAGCAGCTCAAAACCCTAGCTTGGTACGGCGCCAGTGCCTGCGCTTGGCATTGTACCTAAACAAGAACGAAAACGAAACCCAGAATCGTCCTCAAAACCTCTACAATCGAACAGACGAACAATCTATTCGAAACCCAGAAAATGATACTTGGATTGGGAAGAGCAGTACCTGATGGTGTTGTCGGTCCTCATTCGGATCCAGTGAGGGATGGGCCTGTTCTGCCTCATCTTCTTCGCGAGCTTCTTCTTGATGATGAAGGTCTTGTGCGACGGCTGCAGAACCAAACATCGATTACAAATCAGCGAAAATGAAGATTTGAGAAGAAGAAGATCGAACAGATGGGTCAATGAAGGAGTGAGGATTTACCATTTTGGCGGCGATGAGAAGACTCTGAAGCCGATTGCTGAGCAAAAACCCTAATCGCTGTGTCGCATTCGCGAAGAATTTATAGTGGCGAGTCTGAGAAGACGGAGATATGGCACAAAATGGGCTTTGCATTGCTTTTTGGGTTTATTTTGATCACAGCTAAGTTTTACGGGCCAGCAAAATGGGCCAAATGGGCCCAAGAAATTAATCAAAATTGGCCCAAACCCATTAAGAATTGTTGAGAGATCTCTAGATTTTTCTTGCCCGGATTGCCCAAATTGCCCGAAACTTGTCAAGCAAGTTACTCAAGATATTTTGATAGGTATGAATATTTTATTTAGGATATTTTTATAGAGAAATCTAGAGGGTTAATCCTAACCCTCCAAAGTGAAATGTACAAATTAATCCTAACTGTCAATTTAGGTAGAAACCTACTATAAATAGAGGTGGTGCCATTTGGCCAAACCACTCAAGTATTGTAAACACATCCACGTGTAATACAAAGAGCTCTTACACATCTTTCTCTCGTGTTCTCAAGTTTCGTTCCCTCTCTTTCGGGTTTTCTTGCTTTCCTCTTGTTCTTACATTGTTTCGTGTAGGATCAAGGCTGACTTAGGTCGTGCGCAAGTAGTGCTAATCACCTAAGTGCCGGACGTACCACGAAAAGCTAAGAGGAAGCTCTCGGGTCGTCACATAAGTCATATTTGCATTTTTCAACATTTTTGGTTGGGATGGCTATGGAACCGGTCCGGGACGAATTGAGTGATTCTGTCCCCCATCTTGCCAAAGTGAATATTTAATTTTTTCGTTAAAAAAAAATATATTAAATTTTTGGTGGGTTCGAGATAATTTCTCTTTATTGGTACAGAAGTGGGTTTGAAACATTTGATATTATACAAGGGTAAACTACACATAACCATCCTCAACTATACCCAAAAGACATATAGTTATCCCCAACTTTCAAACTTTACACCTAGCTACATTCAGAGATTGAAAATGGACACTTAGCACCTACTATTAGATTTTCTGTTAAAATTTTAAGTAAAAAGACAAAAATGCCCTTGCTCAAACTTCAAATTTTCAAAACCATGCCATTTTAAAAAAATTGTTCGCCGCAGACTTGTCGGAGGTCGAATCTGGTGCCGGTGAATGCAGTGGGAGGGTCGGAGACGAGGCCGACGAGGAACATGGTGGTTGTGGAGAAGCTTGATCGAAAAACACACCAAAACTCATAAATTGCATGTTTTGAAATATTGAAGTATAACCAAAGGCATTTTTGTCTTTTTACTTAAAATTTTAACAGAAAATCTAACAGTAGGTGCTAAGTGTTCATTTTCAATCTCTGGGTGTAGCTAAGTGTCCAGTTTGAAAGTTGGGGATAGCTATGTGTCTTTTGGGCATAGTTGGGGATAGATGACTATGTGTAGTTTACCCATTATACAATAATATTAACAAATTGACAGAACGTGAAAAGTTATAAGTGAACTTGCTACTTGACGCAGAGGTCAAAGGTACTCTTTCATAAACTCGTGTCATTCTCTATTGCCAAACTTAAGAATGACATGTGGAGACTAAATAGCGTAAACAAAAACAAGAAATTCATGTTCTTTTCTATTTAATTTTTTTTTTGGGGGGGGGATGGGGGGGGGGGGGGGGGAATGAATACAAAGGGAGAAAATTAAATATGTATTTGATAGAAATAATGAAGGAATTATTATTGATTGTGTATGTTATGATGTACAAGACCCTAATACATGTGAGATTAGGAAACTCTAATACTAATGTGAGAAAATGAAACCTTAAAATAGATGTGCCTTAACTCTAATGTGAACATAATTTGACAACCCCCCTCAAACTCAATGCGGTGAAACAAGAATTGAGTTTGAAGCTTGATAGTATTGAGCTGTGGCGAGAGTTGCGACTGTCGATGATGCTGTCGAAGTGATGCGGCGAGGATGGAGAATGCGCGCCGATGTTTGATGCCTGATGTTTGATGTTGCCCGCTGGCTGATGGCGATGGCGAGATAGCAGATACATGATGATGCAAGATGCTTGATGGCTGATGGCGAGATAGCAAATGCCCAATTATGCCAGATACCTAATTCCCGCCGGTTGATGGATGACTTAAGTCGATGCTCTCCTCTCACGTATAGTGTCTGGATTACGGGTGTCCGGGTTATGGAATTCGTAGTGGTTTATTATTAATTGTGTACGTTATTATGTACAAAAGACCTCTAGTTATATAGAAATAAGAAAACTCTAATACATGTGAGATTAGGAAACTCTAATACTAATGTGAGGAAAGAAAACTTAATATAGAAAAGAAAATCACTAACCTATATGATCAAATGCATGTAATATCTAATTCTTAAGAAAAAGCAAACCATTTCATTTGACTAGAATTGTTGATGCAAAATTTACCATAAATTCTAACCACTGTGAATTTAGTGATTACCATCCCTTATTATGTCAGACTGGATATATCGATTTTTCATCCTCCCTACTTTTTATCTTATGCACAATGATATTGTTGTAATTGTCCCGACAACTGGTATAAGAGTGAAATGATGGCCCTATTACTCGTTATTCATTCGTGGAAAAACTCAATATCTCGTTCTCATTCAATTCCAACTAAAATCTCCAAAATTATTAATTATAAAAGATTCAAAGAATTATATTTTAATTATTTATTATAAAAAAACTATATGATAAATATTTATGATAAAAATTATTTTAATTTTAAAATAAACTACTTTCAAGTTGTTTTTTTAAGGAAAAGCGAATTGTGTTAATTAAATAGCAACTGACTCGGCATCAAGTTGGACAGCTGAAGCTACAGATGGTAGGACAAACTCCTCACCATAATCTCAGCTATTGTTAGTTAAAACAAGTATGGCTAATTCGTGAGCCATTTGATTAGGAGCAAAACAAAACACAAAAGTTCCGATAATGGATAGTACGCAACACCGTTTGTTAATGATTCCTCCAAAGTTGTTTACCTCGACCCGTTTAGCATCATGTAGAGCCATGGCCTCCAACTCATACAGATGGAGAAACCCCGTGATCTTGCTGCAGAATGTTTTGCACATGCATCTTTGATAGCCCCAGAGACCAATCGACTCGAACCAGTTAGCATATTGTAGAGCCACGACCTACAACTCATACGGATGGAGAAACCCGGTGATCTTACTGCAGACCCACTTAAACCAGCCTCCTCGATTAACCATGCGATCAATATGACCATCGCGAAATTCAAATCCTCCCAACTCATTGGGTTTAATCAGATCAACCCATCGACACTAGGGAACCCCTGTTTCCTTCTAGTATCGATACCAATAAGACACGTATTAAATCTTGAGCAAGCCGAACCCCCTAGTTCGGTATACTTGCATGAGTCTGCCCACCGACGCTAGATAACTCCGGTTCCCTCCCAGTACCTGCCTACCAACCAACCAAAAGCAAAACCCTTCAGCCTTCCATGCTCCGCCGTCGCAACCTAGGCGCGACCCATCTGCAACTCTAGCCTCACCCATCTCAACCCATCCCTAAACCACCCAACCTCGCCTTCATCAAAACCCGATCTACTACCCGACTACACCTCCATCAGATCTAGATCTACCTCCACAAGAGCTCTGCTCCTACCGCCGCACCACGCTGACGTCGCCGCCAGTACCACGCAGACGTCGACACCCATAAGAGATCGATGCCGCGAGACTTCACCCAATTGTAATGAAACAAACCCTAAGAAAAGGGTACATGCCGCCGCATCTAGGGATGACAAAACAATCCGAAACCGACTAACCCGCCCCGATCTGACCGGGTGAAACCCGAAAAAATTCGGGTCCAGGTTTTTTCAAGCGGGTCTTGCTCGGGTGCGGGGCGGGTGCGGGTTGCCCTATATCCGACCCGGGTTCAACCCACACCCGGTGAATATAAAAAAAATCTTAATTAGTAATTAGGTTTACAATTTGTAAACCTAATCAGTAATCACGCAACCACACCACGCAGAGTCATACTCAAAGACACTGCGTCTGTCTCTTGCCCTCTCTCTCGACGTTGCTGGTCACGCCTCCGGTCGCAGCCCCGTCCCAGCCTTGTCTGTCCCGTCGCAGCCCCGTCCGTCCCGTCGCAACCCTCTCGTCGTCGCATCCCCTTCCGCCGCCGGCCACACCTCAGGTAATTTCCGACCGTCTCTCTCTGTTTACAAATCGATTGATTGATTATTAATCAATATGATCACTGTAGTTAACTATATGATCTATGTAGTTAATCAATATGATCTCTGTAGTAACTATATGATCATTGTTTCGTTAATCGTTATATGTCTACATTGTAGTTATGTAACAGTACCATATGATCACTCTATTAGTAATAACTAATATTGAAGGTAATAATAGATTTGATTATTAATAATAGAGATAACGGTTAAACCACCACCAACCTTCAATATTGTTATTAACTTTATATTTTGATTGTCATGTAACTAATAAATTTTACGATTTGATTTTAATTAGTATTTTATATGATTGCAAAATTAATGTTTTGGTTATAAATAAGGCTTCAATCCGTCAAATTCGGTCTATAACATATTTCAATATTGATTTTTCCCCATTTGTTTGATCGAAAATATTGTTGGGCAGATTTATGGATAATGAATTGCAGCCGAACAATACTTCTCCCTGGATAGTACTAATGAGTCTATAAATCAAAATGAAATCAACAATTCTCCTTCTTCATTACCAACGAACTCTGAAGAGCAAGATATTTCAACAAATACAAAGGTTGGTTGTAAGAGGAAAAAATATGATGTTTGGCTACATTTCACAAAGGAAGGAGATAAAGCCTAGTGTGGCTTATGTAAGAAGTATTTCAAAGGTAAGAGCTCAGACGGGATGTCACATCTTCGTGGACATTTATTAAAGTGTCCACACCGTGATGTAAGAGATATCCGCCCACAAGTCTTGATGATCGAACATAACAAGAAGGATGGGAATACTTTCATTACCAATTATCAATTTGATCAGGATATGTCAAGAAAAGAACTTGCTCGCATGATCATTTTGCACGAGTATCCTCTGTCTATCGTTGATCATCACGGATTTTGTATGTACACACAAAGTCTTCAACCCTTGTTTATGGTTTCAAGCCGGAACACAACCAAAAGTGATATCTTGAATTCTATGATTTCGAGAAAAACAAAACCATGAAGATTTTGAAAGAAAATACTAGTAAGATTGCAGTGACCACGGATATGTGGACGTCAAACAATCAGAAGAAGGGTTTTATGGTTATCACAGCACATTTCATAGACAACGATTGGAGGATGCAAAGTAAAATAATGAGTTATATATTTTAAGTTCATATGTCATGTTCATAATTATTTATTTTCACATAATCATATTCTAGTTTAAATTTAAATAACATGTTTCTTATACTTAAATTTGGGGTGTATAGGTTTATCTACGTGCCTTCCCCACATAATTGTGATGCTCTCTCCCATGTTTTTTTGGAGAGTGTTCTTGATTAGAATTTGGATATGAAGTTTTCTACATTGACAGTAGATAATTGCACAACTAATGATGCCATGATTAAAATCTTATTGGAGATGCTTCCTTCTAGCTTACTTATATTACAAGGAAAATTGCTTCATATGCGTTGTTGTGCTCACATCCTGAATATAATTGTTCAAGCTGGGTTGTCTGTTATCTCTCAAGGTATTGAAAAAGTGAGAGAAAGTGTTGCATTTTGGATTGCAAGTCCAAAAAGATTTCAAAAGTTTGAGGAGGCAGCGCGTCAATTGGATATTGATAGTACTAAGTTATCCCTTGATTGCAAAACCAGATGAAATTCTACTTATTTGATGTTGATGGCTGCCTTGACATACAAAGATGTATTCGAGAGGTTGGCATTTAGGGAACAATTGTTTAAATGTTGTCCAATAGATGATGAGTGAGATCTAGCTAAAGAAGTATGTGATAAGCTACAAGTGTTTTATATTGTGACTGAGAAGTTCTCTGGAACTAAATATCCCATTGCTAACCTTTTCTTCCCTGAATTTTGTCGAATGAGAGTTGCATTATATTCATGGAATACATCTTCATGCGCGTTGATAAGATCTATGGCAACATATATGATAACAAAGTTCGAAAAATATTGGGCTGTCATTCATGAAGTTATGTCTGTTGCTTCTATATTGGATCCGAGATTCAAGATGAAGTTGTTGGAGTTCTATTTTCCTCAAATCTATGAGGATAAATCTACTTTAGAGCTTGAGAAGGTAAGATCACTTTTCCATGCACTTCTTGAGGAGTATCAAGCAAGAGATTCTCCAAAAGGTTCTAATGAAGGGTGTTCGTCTAGTATGGTAAACAGTGTCATATCTAGTTCCTTATATGATGATTTGGCTGCATTTGATTCATTTGTTAGTCAAGCGGATGATACGCCTTTGACGTTTGAGCTAGACCATTATTTGGAAGAGAAAAACATACCAAGAAATATGAGTGTGGAATTCGACATCTTGGTGTGGTGGAAGGCTAATGGGTTTAAGTGGCCAACCTTGCAAAAAATAGCTAGAGATTTTCTAGCTATTCCAATTTCAATTGTTGCTTCCGAATCTGTTTTTAGTACTAGCGGTAGATGGGTGACCCCTCATCGTAGTAGGCTTTCTTCAAAGACTTTGGAAGCACTAATGTGTTCCCAAAGTTAGTCGTGGAACGAAGTTAACGCTAAGCACAAATATTTTGTGTTAGTTATTTTTTGTTAATATGAAAAGCTAATATTTTGATTTGTTTATTTTCTTCTCAACGTATATTTAGAGACTTGCCCTCTAGAGATGGATGCTCATTGTCAGACAATTGGGTTTGAGGAAATTGAAGACAATGTTATCGCGGTATATTATTACTAACATATTTTAATTTATTCCTAGTGTGTTTAGTTTTAACATCTATCATTTCTCATTTTTATGTAGGAAAACAATGTGAAGAACTACTGAAGTACATATGGAATTCGATATCTTGTTTGAGGAAGAATACTTTTGATATGAACAATTTGTATATGTAATTTGGATATGTTTGGACTATGGACTTTGAAAGGTTTTTTCTTACATTTAGATTTGCATTTGTAATTTGGATATGTTTGGACTTGGACTTTGGAATATGTTTTATCATATTTGAATTTGCATTGCATCGATATGTTTAGACTGATTATTAAATTGTTAATTAGGTTCAATTAATATAAAGATCTTGATTATTACATTGTTAATTAGGTTGGATATATGATTAAAATATGAAAATTAATTTATATTTGTTCTTTGGGTCGGGTCACGGGTCACGGATTTCACCCGCACCCGACGGGTTTCCCCCGGGTCGGGCACCCGCTCAATTTGATCAGGTTTTGGGCGGGGCGGGTGCCTGTTGGCAGCGAGCGGGTCCGGGTTGGGCAATTAATCTACTAAAATAAATATTATACAAATATAAACATTTTATGCGTGCACATTGTGCTATTGTTTAATACTTCCCCTCGTGAGTAACTTTGCTGCCTTTACTTCACCATCATAATTATTTTTATCTTGCTCATATGCGTTCATAATTTAAAATCTAAGAAATGAATTAACCAAAAAATTTGAATTTCATAATTTAAATTTGAAGATCGATAACAAAAAATCTCATTTATCTGTTGGTCAAGTACTTGGTTTATTACTACTCTACTCAAGTTTAAATCATTGAACAATTAAGCACACAAGTTTTGGTTTCAAACTGAGTTCCGTCACAACCTATTCGACACGTAAACACTCCAACAACGAATTTAAATTAAACACTACAATGGAGCCATATTTCTACAACAGAGAATGGTGAGAAGAAAGAGGATTTACAGCAGAAGAACAAGACAGCTATAACAAGAGCCGGTTTCGGTTTCGGATTCTGGGTCAAGTGAAGAAGCCAAAACAAATTATAATAACCCAGATCAACCACTTCATAAATAATAATATTGTGATTTATCCCAAATCAATGAAAACATGCCTATAACAATACAACATTATATGCATTATCGAGTACTAGAGTTAACAACAAATATGCCGCAGTTAACAAAGTTTGGATTCATCACATATATAAATCACTCCACTACAGACCCCTACACCATACCAGATCAACCTTCTATAACGTCGAAGACACCTTAACATTTCGTTTTCTAAAAGCTCTTAACATATATATATATATATATATATCAATTCTAAGGCCTAGTAGCACCGTGATCATCAGATATGGTTTCTTCAGAAGATGCATCACTGTTAATAATGATCGGATCATTACACTTACTGACAGTGACAGGAATTGAAGGAGCCGTACCTGGTTCAGCTGCACCTTGTTTTTGACTCGCCGCTGGGATGAAGCAGTGGGCACTAGTAGATGGCTGTTGATCGTATGCCCAAACACCGCCTGACCTGGTATGGATCCCGTTCCAGGGTCCCGAGCGCGGAGGCAATGTCCCGGGATGAGCGGCAGATGAAACGAATGGAAAGTCAGTTGCTGGCATTGGAGGGCTGAATACCGCTTCTCTTAGCCAGTGCGGTAAATTACCCTTTGGTCTGAAATTATTCAAAGGACTGTCGCTCATGAAAGAATGACCTCCCAGCATACCCTCACTTTCGAGGTAATTAAATGTATCCCTATCGTAGGCTTCTCCTTGGCAATTTGGAAAATGAGGCCTTCTGGAAATGAAAGGTCTCTGGAAATGTTCGGAACCAATGTTTGGGATATTGCTGTAATAGGCACGCTGCTTCTTTGAGAGTCTGTTGTCCCCGAGTGAGAGTTGGGTTTCATCCATTCCCGTTTCTGGATGCACGTAGTAGTCTTTATGACCCATAGAGATGCCTTGTGGTCTCGAATGATGAAAGTGTGAGACGTGTGTGCCGTTGAAAAGTTTAAATTGTTCAATATCCCAACGCTCGGCCAAATCCATCGCAACCCTCCATGATGAAAAGCGCAAGTGGGGATCTCGTAACATGTCATCCCAGTTGTCCCTTCCGTGCCTCCTCACGCCTATCCATAGATAATCCAACTCGTCTTCCGACCAAAAGGTTGCGCATGGCTTGAGTTTCTCTTGAAAACTGCCTCTTCCATTCAACGTTCTCGCCCTGCTTGTGATGCTGTCAAGCATCAACTTGTGTCTTATGGCTGATGGTCTCTGGTTTGTCACGTGACGGGGCATTGGATCATGGAAAAATTCCCAAGCTTCTCTGCTGCAGTTTAGCATCTGCAATGTGGCTGGAGAGTCATCTATGACATACCTTCCATATTTAGGCTCTGTTGGATGGGACGAGCCATGAAAAAATGGAGATCTGGAGAAGGCCTGGTTTGGCTGGTTACTTCCATTTCCAGAGTGGAGAGCCCATCTTTCTTCAGACCCCAAGCAAACATTTGCCTCTGGTCGTGCATTTGGCAAGTGAGAAACATCATTTGTTTTTTCTTCAGAAAATAGCTGAAGATAATAGATGTGAAACACTTCAATTATAATATGTAACTGGACATAAGATGCAAATAAACAACTAGAAAGAACAAAGAATTAGCAGGAAACAAAAGTGACTTGTATGGAATGCTACACTACCTACCTGCAGATAATTGCTCTTCGATGCAGTGTCTTTGTACAATGGAGAAGCATTCACACTATCTTCACGGATGGGACGACCTAACACAAAACTACAGGCAGCTCCAACTGCTTGTCTCTGGTTTATTAGTGAAGATTTTCCAACTCTTTTATTTAGGTCTTCCAGCACTTCAGGAGGGGACACTTCATGTGAAGCAAGAACATGGCTACTGCTTGTAGAGCCCAATGAACCCGGAAGAGTTTCTGACTCAGCATGAACAGGATTTTTCAGAGGATCCCTCTCCAAATCAATATTGCAGTCCAAAGATCCACTTGAATCTGTCATTAGAGCTCCTACTAATTAACTTAGGAGGAAATATATGGTAAATTAAATCTGTACAAATATTATTTTCGACAAGGATAGGAGAAGAAGTGCAGATTCACGGCTTTGGTACAAAATATCAACCAATGAATTGAAGCTGTACAAAATTAAACTCCCATCTTTGTGAGAGAAAATCATACCAGGAGGTGTAACAGACAGGTCAATGTAAGGACGGGTCCCTTCTTTTGTATACTCAAATGTTACTGCTGCTTTCACACCATCATCCAACATTGCTGAAGGTTTCTCTCCACTCCCAGCTTGAAGTTTAGTGCTTTCTGATTCTTTGTTCATAGTTACGACATCAGAAGATGATGCTTTAGCGGCATCATTTATAGACGCTCCTAAACAGTTTGCAGGATCGTCTTGGGTGTCCATGCACATTTCTGAACTCTGAGCAAGCACTTGGCAAGCATTGCCCGAGTTATTTTTAGGCTCGTCTTCCCTGACATGTGGTAGTTTCACCTCATGCATAAAACTTTTTAAAAGTAACAAACACGAACAAATTGAAATTCAGAACGATTAATTTACAGTCTGAGAAGTATAGTTGAGATAGTGCCAGCATACCCCTTAACTTCCGGCAAAACTGCTGCACAAGAGATTGCTGGATCGGCATCCTTTATCTGTCAAAACAGATGAAATTGAGTTACTTTTAGATAGTATGGACATAGATTCATGACAAGTATTTACAAATTGTCAGCCTCTAAGAGACTGTAAGACATTTAGGACTCACAAGATGATCTTACGCTATGGACCCAAAAGTGTAAGCTAGTTGGTGGATGGAGCCAATTGATATATTCAAACTACCTCTGACACCAGTAAAGCAGCCCAATTCAACCACATTTGACGACAAACTGAGAGTACAAAATGGGCCAAGACATATAAGGAGGAACATACGAGTGGGGCTTTGACTGGAGCCTGGAACCAAACCTCAATGAAGACATCAGTGATACGAAATTTAATAACGTGTTTTTTTTTAAGTAGAGCATATTTTAGGTTCATTAACAGAAGCTCTGCCTTACATAACCATGGAAACCTCTATTAAAAAAATAATCATACAATTTATGGTACAAGCAGAAATGGTAGGTATGTTCACTGAATAAGATTGGTACATACCTCATCTTGGCGTTGACATATCACGGCCGTCTTCTCTGAATCCTCCCCTGATTGTTTCAAGTCTTTTGCGTGATCTTGGGAGCAATCTTTGCTTGACGTTACTTCACATGAACAAGTATTAGTACACGTAGAGCTACACACTTTGCTAAAGAACGATTTTTTCTCCAGAATCCCCAGTTTGCCTTTTGCATCTTCCACCTCTGTGTCCTTTTTTCTTCTGAATCTTCGAATAAAAGTACGCAAGGGGGTGGCAGACTTGGCTTGCAAAAGTGAATCAGCATACAAGACAGAAGACTTATCTTTAGAACGTGAATCATCTTTCACATAGGAACAAGACCCTATCTGATCGTCCCTCAGATAATCAGATGGTCCACCTGAGTCCTTCCCAGATGTACCCTCACCATGGTCTTGTATCAAAATGGGTTCAAAAGAACAAGCACTTATTTTTCTTGCTCCAGAGCCATCTATCTCTTGCTTCTCCTTGATCGGGCTTGATTTCTGGAATGGCTGAGATGCTGAAAGTTCTTTCTTAATACAGTCAGAACATAGCCTCCTCCCAACATGTTTTTCCTGAGAAAAGAAGATGTGCCATCAGTAGACGCACTAAACTAATTTAATTAACTACTACTATTACTTTCAAGAAGGACCCATTCAGTCTTTTACAAATATTTGACATGCCTTTAGGGAGTGATCAAGGCATTGGAGATGATATGGTTGATGGCAGTCATCACAGTGCAGCAGGTTGACCTTTGTACCACATACATCACAGCAAGAAGATGTCTGCATGATAGTTGAAGAATGAAATAAGGTAAATAAATGAACTTTGGAATTTTGAAAAGAAGGTATCTGCAGCATACTTCTGGAATATTCATCCAAACCCATTCTACTTTTCTCTTACAAGACTAATTCTTTATATCTAGCAATGAACGGGAAATTTCGTGTAAACACATGACACGCCATGGCAGAATATGGTGCAAGACAAAAGAACTTGCATACTACATCAATTCATCCCTAAGAAAAGGCAAGGTGAAAAGGATTAAAGTTCACGTGATCTCACCGCAACATCTGTTTTCTGACTTTCAGTTGTGTGATCATCACTTAATTTAACATATTTGTGTGGTGTGGCCAAAGGAGTGTCGTTTGGTGGTTCAGAAAGCAAATCATGGCTCCCAGATCTCTGGGGAAGATCAGTTACTGATGACCGCTTTCGCTTATATGTTAACAGCACTTTGTTGCCAACCATCTAGCCTTTTATGAAGAACTCTTCTACTACGTTCAGATATACAATCTTCTAGCACAGGGTAAACCCAGCATTCAATTCTCTTATCTGCAAAACATCAACCGTGTCACTGCATTCAAACATATGATTACAGTTATAAGAAGCTGCCTTAAAAAGACAAAGACACGATATCAACTATTAAAACAATTTTGATTAACGTGGCATATAATTAACAAACACCCCAATGACATAAAAGCATGACTTAGATAGAACCTAACCAACAACCTACTGCTCTAGAATAGAACTGTTCTTACAAAACTGATCAAAAGAGCTGCCAAAACACATTAATACAGCCAAATAGCAATATTCATCAGGTCAAGACCAGAAGATGACTTTTATTTACACCGGTTATCTTCATGCAGATAGCGGAGAGAAATACAGAGCTAGGTCTTAGCATAACCACTAAGATCATCCCTTCAACAAAACAAGACTAAGCTGTGGTAGTTATTTATTTTACTGATATAAAGTAGCAATTCAATATCTGGTTAGTAACTAGTGTGGACTGCCTAAACTTCTACAGCACTTAACCTCTGTCAAGAGTAACCAAAAATAAAAATGTCCAGTACACAAGAAATAACTAACAAATTCTTTCATCCCTCCCAATATTTTATTTCAAGACAATATAGAGCCCTATACTTCAATCCAACAAACATGTCAAAACACGACGAGTAACAATATAAGTTGATATTGCAAAAGATACATGATATACGCATTCCACACCAAGAAATGATAGCCAAACCTAGCAATGTAAGCAGTTTAGCTGTCAAACCCAGAACCCTAATTCGAGTACCTTTTAGTGAAGAAACTTGTTCAGATTAGAATATACCTTCTTATGAAAATGTAGGGAACCAAGTTGGAATTTAAGCACACTACACACATGAAACCATGATGTCCATCACGAATCATTTACCATTCTACCAACACAACCAAACCAAGCATGGCATTACCTCCCACATCGGAAACAATTATCTTCTTCTAGTAAGAGATAGTGGGCAGGGATGAATTTAAGAGATAGCAACACTCTTCTGATGATTTATATCCACCTTTCTCACAACCACATAGTTTTTTAGTCACCAGCAACTAACTCATCAACTTTGCCGCAAAAGCAGCATTGCCGAGCCACATTATGACTTGCAAGCTTTTGGCGACAAAACCCTTCTATCTTCAAAAATATAGTCATTGGAAATAATAAAAAATGCCAACAATTCAGAAAAATAATAATAGGCCCATTGATGACGGTGGAGTCTAAGCTCCAATCACCAAATGAAACGCCGCTGAACCATTCAGGCTAAAACAAGAAAAAAATCAGTTCACCAAATAAAAAAATCATTCCTTCACCAGTGTTGCAGCTCGTATTCTTCTCACAACAACCAAACATTCAGCTAGTAGTAAATCTACTCTCTTAAAACAGACCGATTCTCACATTTCACCAACAATCAACTAACAAATATTTCACAAATTTATCTACTGCTCACCAAATATAATCATTCCTTCACCAATGCAGCAACTCATATTCTTCTCCCCACAACTCATCTAGTACTAAATCCACTCTCTTCCAACAAACTGGTTCTCACATTTCTAACAAAAAACCAGCCAACAGATTTCACAAATCTACCTCAAGGTCCTCAACATCAAAATCCACAAAGTTATAGGTAACATTGTCTTCTCCTTTTCACATTCCCTCAAATTCACACACATAAAATCCTATTCAAAATCAAAATTCAGTTTAATTCACACAGAACTCAAAACCTCCAAATCAGACACCACAACAAGCGACGATAAATTCAACAAACAATTTCACAACAGAAACACACAACAATTTCCGAATATACCTCGAATCAGAGCTCGGAACAGCCGAAACGACACGAAGCTGAGAGAGCGGCCATGGATTGCAAAACCAGAGCAGCGGAGCGACGATTGCAAAATCGGACGGTCCTGAGAGCTTCTTGTTGGTCAGTAGAGTCTCGTTCGTCCTCGGTCGCAGCAACAAAGAAAGAGCAACAAGAACCAGAACCAGAACCAGAACCAGAACCAGTGGGTTTCTCTCTTTCTCTTTTATTTCTCTGACTTTGGCTCCACTTTTTGTTCTGTTATGTTCTCTCTCTCTCTCTCTCTCTTCGCATTTATCACTCCCTCTTTCTATTTTTATTTTCTATTCTGATTTAAACGTTTGAGTTCCGCCACGTCACTTTCAGTGCCCTCCGCTGTGGGCTCCACGGGACCCACGTCAATTCCTCTCTCCGTTATCTCTTGTCTCGCACGTGCGAGGGTGGCAGCTGGAGCTGGCAGTCGCACGCGCGGGGGAGGGCTGTGAGGGTGACACGTCGGCGTGTCACGTGGGAGAGTGAAGTGAGTGGAGTCTGTAAATAGATAAATAGATAGATACTGTGTGATTGTGACGTGATGTCTGTGCTTTTCCAGTGAAAATGGACGTTTGAGAGAGTTTCATTTTTATTATGGTTTTGCTGGTTTTGAGTGGGCCTTCTGCTCAAAGCCCAACACACTGTCTTAAGCCCAACACACTGTCTCGAGCCCGATATGGTCCTATATTTTTAAAAACCAAATCAATGATACGTTAAAGACGGTCCACAGAAATTAGGGTGGGACATATCTTATGTCCCAACATATCTCATCACCCATAATCCAATCAGTTCGAACAATAGTGTTTATGCACAACAAACTTGTAGAAAAACAAGTGAATGCTTTCATTATGGATAACGGGTAGTTCCTTCTTGTTTTCTCGAAACAAACTCATTTTTGTTTTTTAAAAAACCTCTAATCCGCTTGCGCTCGTCGCTATTAACCGGTTGATTTCCCTTCCTTTAGTTACTCATATATTGTTATGTCCACATGTGAATTCAAAATCCCACATCGGAAGAGTATTGAGTATAAGGAGGGTTTATATATACATTGGACCCTAAACCCACTAGGCTAGTCTTTTGGGTCAAAGGTGGGTTCTAATGTGTGTATGGGCTTTCCTTGGGTGCTCCTCCTAGGTAAGGCCCGGATCTCCCCAACAGTGGTATCAGAGCCTTGGTTCGGTAGACTCTCCTGGTTAAGTGGGTCGGGTATTCTCCTATGCCTGATAAGACCGGGACCATGATCGCGTCTCCCGATGGTGAGGCTCAGATAGGATGAAAAGGGCCCTTGTGGGAGAGTAGACCAAGGTTTATATGTGGGCTTAGGGGGAGCCAGCCCGATGTGATGAGACTCAATGTGGAGGGGGAGATTGTTGTGTCCACATGTGAGTTCAAAGTCCCACATCGGAAGAGTATTGAGTATAAGGAGGGTTTATATATAAATTGGACCCTAAACCCACTATGCTAGTTTTTTGGGTCAAATGTGAGTTCTAATGTGTGTATGGGCTTTCTTTGGGTGCTCCTCCTAAGTAAGGCCCGGATCTCCCCAACATATATTTCAGTTTGCTAAGTTTTTAAAGTCCAAAACCATTGACATTACGCCTAATAAACGCAAGAATGAAGGAATAACTCACTGATAAGAGATGACGTCAATCTTGGACAATTAAGCTCCACACACTAGGAAGGTTATCGTTCTCTTGAATAGCTATTATAAGAATCTGGCAATCATTATCAATTCGGACATTGGTCCAGTGCTTCTTGGCCGTCCACGTAATCGCCCTCCTGATTGTCACAGCTTCGACAATGGTCGGGTCTGGAGAGACTTTGCTCAAGATATATTAATTCTCTGTTTTCATGAAAATTGAACAACTTCCTAGACTTACTCATTATGTACCTCTTCTACAAAAAAACTAGAATATGAGAGTTTATAGGAAGATCATTGTTTTAAAAAATTTCAATTTATTTGATTAATCATCTATAAATCATCCGTTCATTCTTAAATAAGTCCCTCTTAACTTCAATTAATCCTCAAACTACATCTTCATTCAAATAGTACCTAATATTCTATAAAACACTAAAAAATGCTAGTTAATAACCTAGGACTAGCCACATCAAGTTTAAGTCCATTTGACTATAGCCAAACCCATAGATAGAAACCCACAATTTTTAAATGTCAATTAAATGATCAACTTTTTATACCGTTTTTCAACCTTGCATGATTTCAGATTAAATTACTTTTCCCATCTACCAAATACTTTTATCAATATCACATTTAATTTCATTGCGTATTTTTCTCATCTATCACAAAACACATGACTAAATATTTTTCTACTTGAGAAAAATTAAAGCACTTAAAATGATCAATCTAAAATAACACTTTCATCTATCATTCAGTGACAAATCAATAAATAACAAGTTGTGGTGCCTCAAATTTTAGATTCGTACTAACACAAGTACACACCATAATTTGTCCACTCGCACAATTATTTCAACTTTGAACATGATTCGTTTCGACAACCACGGCGTGAAGACATATCCAAGTTGCAACAATTTTGGGATCGAGAATCTTGAAATTTTCGGGGCATTCGGCAAGTGGAAACGGCCCTGATCTCCTACAGTGTCAGCAACGCTCTTTAATCTGACTTTTTGGTCCAGCTGACGACTGCAAAATTTTCCTATTATTAAGGTTACTTTTTGTCAAGTCCTATGATTGACATAAAATATACAATTTGAATTAAAAAAAATTTTGAATTGTGCAGAATAATAATTTATGAATTTTAGGACAAGAGCAGGTACATCGTACATTAGGCCATCTCCAACCATGTCTCCAAATATCCAAAAACTTTGTATATTTGGAAACAATCTTCTCCAATGTCAATCTCTAAGGCCATCTCCAATACTATATCTATATATCCAAAAATTATTACCCAATCATTGAGTCTATCTCTATTTCTCTCCAACCCAATCTCCAAAATTATCTCTATCCGTCACATCAAATATTACTTTTATTATTTAATAATTTTACATATTATATTTATATAATTCTAATTCTAATAAATTATTTAAATATATACATTAATTTACTAAAAATAAATGTCATATAATAATCAAAATTTTATATAATAAAATATTAAAAATAACACATCGAATAAAACACAATTAATTCTACGAGTTAGTATACTCGTCCCAACGAGTAATTTTAGTTAATATTTCGATCTTCTTAGTGAATAAGACAAATAATCGTGTTCGTCTATTTATTATTGTAATTGAAAATCTATGTTTGTTGTCGAATTTTTATTTAAAATTCTTGTTTGTCGTCGATTCTAATGAAAAGTATATTTTGCAAAATAAATTACAAATGAAGTTATAATGCAATAATTAATTTTTATATATTCAATTTACAATCAAATTAAATAGATTAATTTATTTATTTTAAAAAACAATACACATAAATTACACTCATAAATAAAAATAAATTTAGATACCCATTTATTACACTCATAAATAAAAACAGTAATAACCTTTCACTTAACACTCATTTATTCACTTTTGGAGATTGCTATAGTGTGTATTCAAATTTGAAGACTCACGCATATTTGAATATGCATATGCATATTTAGATACTTGCGTTGGAGAAGATAGTCTCCAAATATGCAAATTTTTGCATATTTGGAGACAGGGTTGGAGATGGCCTAAATATGCATATGCATATTCATAAATGCATATTTGCTACGGTGAGTCTTCAAATTTGAAGACACACTGTAGCAATCTCCAAACAATATAATCATTTTTTTTATTAACAATTTTTTTTCTTTTTTTACAAAATCAAAATCGCATACCAAATAAAAAACTAATACTCATATTTACAGATGGGAATGAGGGCAGAGGTATGATTTAGAAAAATCAAAATAGAAAAAGAAAAAAAACCAGATCGAAAATGAAAAAAAAATTGAAATAAATCAAATTCCGAAAAAAATAGATCGGAAAATACAAATTTATATACCGGAGGTGGAAGTTGAGGCCAGAGGAGGAGGCTTTGACGGACCTGTTCTTGGCGACCTCACGCTCTGTCTTCGTGAAGGAATCGTCCAAATCTGGACAGATCTGGCTTATCGGGACCAATTGGAGGTGAGGTCGGCGCTGTCCGGCGTGGAGGAAAAAGAGGAGGAGGCAGAGATAATAAGAGGCGGAGGGTTGTGATTAAGAGAGCGGAGAGTCGTGAGAGTCGATGATTGAGAGAACTAAAATTTTGAGGTTAGAGAGAAACGGACAGAGATTGAGGAAGAGAGGCGGAGGTTAAATGGGGAAGATAGGGTTTTATTGTTTTAATGGTAAAGATGATGTTATAATTATAATTAGAAATTCAAGCCCAAATTAGTGAGTATTGGCATGATGAAAACGTACAATGGGCTTGGGCTCAATAGAAGAATATTTTTTTCTAGATAAAATGAGTTAACTTTTTTTTAAATGAGTCATATTCTATATATTTAAATAAAACGCATCTAAATAAAATATTAGCAAAAATAAACACCCAAACTATTAGAAATAAATCAACATGTTTTAAGCATATTGAAAAAAAAACCAATCGAAAAAAATTGGTCGAACAAAAATAATTACGCATCGGAATAAATTATGTAAATAATTACTGTAATACATTAATTGAATATATTATATTAGTAATTATAATAACAAAAATAAATAAAATTTGGATATATGAAAATTTTTTATTATTAAAATAATAAAAAATACTGTTTGATGTGATAAATAGATATAGTTTTGAAGATTGGGTTGGAGAGAAATAAATATAAAAATTTAATTATTGAGTCATAAGTATTGCATTTTTAGAGATAGAGTTGGAGATGGTCTTACAAAACCAGTCGAGCAGCTGCTAGTTTTAGACCAATAACATGAAAAATGCACAAATTTTGTAGCTGTACTGTACTCGTGGGCTGCAATATTATTTTAATTTCACTTATCTATAAATAAATCTAGCAGCCGTCATTATTTAACCCTAATTAATTAAGACAAAGGTCTCAATTTTTTACTAATAATTATAAAATAATAGTAGTAACCGACCACGGTCCAATTCGGACGGGAACGACCGGTCGGTACATTTCGCCATCGGAATTGAAATAGAAACGACTCGTTGTGTTATGTCCACGTGGCACCCAACTTGTACAGTCAGCATCTCCTTTCCTCTCTGTCCTTTAAATCTCCTTCTTCCTTTTTCTTTTCCGTTACTTTTCATTTCCTCTGTGTTTCCGCCAACACGCAGAACCACCGAAACCTAACGAAACTGCATTTTTCAGAATCCGAATTCGATTCCGATTCCGATTCCTTACTTAATTTCTGTATTGATTTGTGCATTTTCTCGGATTCTGTCTTTTTCTGTCATTTCGTTTCTGTTTCTGCGAAGCTCGATTTGGTACCGATTGTGTTCGTCGTCGTCGTCTTCGTTACTGTTGAGTTTGGGAGCTTCTGGATCTTCTTCATGGCGGAGTTGCCAGACTATGGGAGCCGGAGCTCTTCCTCCGGCGAGGACTCCGATCTCCACTCCATCGATCGCGATGGGTCTCTCTCTTCAGGTCCGTCTCTTTCTCTCTCTATTTGGTTGGTTTTTGCGAGAATATGGTTTGTTTGAACTGGAATCTGAGTTTTGCGTTGTGGTTGGTGACAGGGAGATTGGATTCGAGCAACGGTGCGGTTGAGAAACCCTCGCACCACCACTTGCTGGCCAGCTTCTTTGACGTGAAGTCTCCTCTGGATAAGAAGGTTTGGTTTCATGATCTTTGCCTCGAGTTTTTGAGTGTGGGAAATTTGAGTTCCATTGTAGTGTGGGAGTAGTTGATGGATCGACAGGCCGTTTGGAGTTGATTTTGGAATGTTGAATCCACCATATGCTTGTTTTGAGATGTTAATTGATGTTTCTGGTAAAGGAGGTCGATTTTGGTTTGTTCATCATCTATGTTTGGGAGACTAGAAGTTTAATTTAGCATCAAATAGTGAAATCATCAAGTTAACTTTCAGTAACTTTCGGGAACACGCGTGTTATACCCATTTGGAGTCAGCAAGAATGAAATATATTTGGGTCAGCAAGGAATAAATATATTTGGTCGGCAAAGAAGGAAGGCAAATATCTTGCAAGACAAGTTTTTCCTTTTATTTTATGTCCTGAGTTTTTCTTTTATTCTTCTTTCCTTGATGTCCTAGTTTTACAAGACAACGTAGGGAGTATCCAACAGAATTGAGAACTGTCTTGTATTGAGCCTGAGGCGGGAGAGAACCAGGTTTCTCGAATTACCTGGAACTGTCAGGGTGTATTTGTAGGTTCTAATATTAGAAGGAGGTTGAGTTTCTTTGGGTTTAAACTATGCTTTCAAATTCTCTGCAGTTCAAGGTGTTACAACAACTAACTTCTGTTAAAAATGATGGAACTGTACAATTTGAAGTTCCAGAAGATATGAAGCCGCATAACCTAGGCTATATGAATGGAGATCACAAGGATGGTAGCGATGACGAATATTTCGACGCATTGGATGTTGAAGGCCCACCTCCACTTCAAATAGCAATGCTAATTGTTGGGACAAGGGGAGATGTGCAACCATTTATCGCCATTGGAAAACGTCTGCAGGTAAAGCAAGGTTTTTGATACAGATAGCCTGGTGGTGAAATTAACTGATTCTCATTTTCTATACATACAAATTTATATACCCATTTCATTTTTTAATGCTCCTTGTGCAAGCATTCGTTCTTTTGTCATTTATGTTAAACTTGGATCTATTGTGTTTTGTTTGTGATTAACTTGTTAATGGAGATGTTCTAAAAAAAAACTTGTTAATGGAGATGGGGTATATGATGACAGGAAGATGGCCATAGGGTTAGATTGGCAACTCATGCTAATTTCAAAGATTTTGTCCTTTCTTCTGGGTTGGAGTTTTTCCCTCTAGGTGGAGACCCGAAAGTTCTGGCTGAATGTAAGTCTGTTTTTACCTCAATTCCAGTTTCTTGCATGTAAACCAATAATAAATTTCATTACATCAAAGTTCATGTGGTGATTATTTATTGATTGAGTCATATTAATTAATTATTAAGCATTAAGCTGTTGTCTTTTCTTAAATTAAATGGATTTGAGTTCTTCTACCAATATATTATTTAATATTATAGCATTTATTATATTCCTCTCAAGAACTTACATTGTTTCTCTTTATAGATGTATGCTAAAATATTCAAACTATTAATAGTAATGTTGACATAAGTTGAATCCATTTGGTACTTGATTCCATGAGCCAATTTGAATAACAGCATTTTAAAAGGATTTTCATTGTTCTCTCTGTTGATGCCTGTCTTTAAGATTCATTCAAATGATTATAAAGCAGTATCCACTTTGCTCCAGAGTCGTGGATGACGCTTTCTTGGAAATTGGTTTCTAATTGTTTCCTGTTGAAATGTCAATTTAGAGGAGATTAGCGAGAGAGTTGTATTCCAGATGTCCTTTTCATGACGATTGAGCTTTATTTATTAATATGTTATCTGAAATTTTTCCTGCAGATATGGTGAAAAATAAAGGCTTCTTGCCGTCAGGAACTTCAGAAATAGCTATTCAGCGGGAACAGATAAAAGCGATAATATACTCTTTACTTCCTGCATGCACTGATCCTGATCCAGATTCTAATATTCCATTCAAAGTAGATGCAATTATTGCCAACCCTCCAGCATATGGTTAGTATAAAAACAGCATCTAGTAAAATCTAATGAAGTTAAAGTACCCGATATGTTTCTTCAAAAAAAAAGTACCCGATATGTGCTTGAGGATCTGGGTTTTCACTTTTAGCCTGTGGAAGGCCTGGGTTAAGTATCACTCTGAAATAAATAGGATTACATAATATCCCCTCTTTTGGTTGTTATTATATATTTGTATTTGTCATGTAGCTGTAAAATTTAAAGGCTACTTGTTTTCACATACATAATTTGAACTTGATTGCTAACGTGGAAATGCTTTTCCAGGACACACACATGTCGCAGAGGCTCTAAAAGTACCAATTCATATCTTTTTTACAATGCCATGGACGTAAGTCTTTTATCTTTGGAGAGCCATGCCATTTTTAGTACTTCATTTTTAGTAATCTAATTTTAAGTTACTGTCATTCATGCGTTGTGCTTTCTACCTCAATACGTCTAAAAGAATAGTAATGTCTTGTCAAAATTATCTCCATCACACAACAATTACACCTTTTTTTCTTCAAATTTTCGTCGGAACTGTATGTCTTTGCATTGCCTATATTATTATTTTTTATTTAGTTGAGACTGATTTTCTTTTTCAGGCCTACTAGTGAATTCCCTCATCCACTCTCCCGGGTTACGCAGCCAGTTGGCTATAAAGTGAGTGCTATCTTTCATAGTCTTATCGACTTCATTGTATAATGCATGAAAATTTAGTGATCATGATTCATATGGTAATATTTGAGTTGTTCTGCAGCTATCTTATCAAATTGTTGATGGATTAATTCATCTTGGAATACGAGACATCATACGTAGTTTCAGGAAGAAGAAGCTGAAGCTAAAGCGTATCTCATATTTAAGTGGGTACTATAGCTGCCCTCTTGATGTACCTTATGGGTACATATGGAGTCCTAGCCTAGTTCCGAAACCAAAAGGTATTTCGTTCATATGATCAATGTTATCATAGGTTCCGTTGAATAGATAATACGTCACGTGAAATTATTAGTAAACCATTAACAATGCTAGCATTTTTAATTTGTACATTAAGTTGTGTGGAATATGTACTTAATTTCATTTTTCTTCCCTGGCGAGTCTGTAGTAAATATTTTAATTATGAATAAGTACCTTTTTATTTGGACCTTGCCATATATGTTTTCTATTACATGATTATGATAATAACTTCATAGGCTTTTGAGTTCAATAACTTCACTCGTGTTATATCAAATTAAACAAAATTCACAAGTGGTATTAGCTATATTTGTGATAGAATATTGTTTATACTACATTAAGTGCCCTGGACAAGAGAACTGGAGAACATTTCAGGGAATTTTGATTACAGACAGCTCAAGACCTTAAATCTCTCTTCACGGTCTCTGTTTTTCAAGGCCTTGTAGAAGGGTTGAACTATAATAAAATAAAATCTCAACTGTATAATTAAATAATATCTGCCCTACACTTGCATGTGGCATAACCTCAGTTGCAGAGAATGCTCTCACTATGGTTTATACATCAACCTCGTTTCTTCCAAATCTTGAAAATTACTGCTTATATTTAGCTCTTTTACTATACTTCATTCACCAGAAGTCATCTAGATATTGCTGCTAGTAGGAAGATTTGTCCTAATATTATCTAGTTTCTTGTCCACTTATGCAGATTGGGGACCTAAGGTTGATGTAGTTGGGTTTTGTTTCCTTGATCTTGCCTCAAATTATAAACCTCCAGAGGATCTTGTGAAGTGGCTAGAAAATGGCAAAAAACCAATTTATATTGGTTTTGGCAGCCTTGTGAGTTTTGTTTCCAAGCTCTTTATGAATATTTTGCAAATACATGTAGTGTCACAAATGCGCGTAAATAACTGTGTCATTGTCTGTCTTCCATTGCGTTTTTAATTTAAACAGCCAGTTCAAGAACCAGAGAAAATGACACAAATCATAGTTGAAGCCCTGAAAATCACTGGACAAAGAGGCATCATCAACAAAGGCTGGGGCGGTCTCGGGAATTGTAAGTATTTCTGTATACCTTTACAGTATGTGGATTGTCTATGAACGGTCCCTTCTTTAGGATTTTCGGAATGGTTTTATGTTACGGGAATCGATAGTATGTACTGAACTTTACTTTTTCAGTGGCAGAACCAAAGGAATTTGTCTATACACTGGACAATGTTCCACATGATTGGCTGTTCTTGCAGTGCACGGCTGTGGTAAGTTTTAGTATTTTGTTTCTCAATGCTACGAAGCATTGATTTCGAACCCTACACCATTTTCTCAGATAGAACTGTACTGGTGCAGTTTGAGACAACCAAGAGCACAAAACATTCCTATTTTAGATTAGTCTTTCCCGTGACAACAGTCACCTCACCTGAAAAATTAATTTTAAACTAGAACTCAGCTCGATGCCCAACACATCGTTCCCTGAACTGTTTATACTCCGTTTTAAGTTCATCACGGGAGTGATTTGTTGTGGATGCCGAATGACTGATAAATGATTATTTAAACCAACGTTTCAATCACCTGGCAAACTAACCCGCTATCCCTTCTACATGAACTGAGATGATGCTTTGGTCCAGGTACATCACGGAGGTGCTGGAACAACCGCTGCTGGTCTTAAAGCTGCGGTAAATAATTTGGCCTCTGCTTGTTTTTCTTTTCCATATGCGGTTTTCAGGAGCTTAATGCAAATTATCTTCTATCCGACAGTGTCCAACAACCATCGTGCCTTTCTTTGGAGACCAGCCTTTCTGGGGAGAGAGGGTGCATGCCCGTGGTGTAGGTCCTGCGCCCATCCCAGTTGACGGGTTCTCTCTTGAAAAGTTGGTCGATGCAATCAAGTTCATGCTAGATCCCAAGGTATTCACAGCTTTTCCTTAAACCTTGAGCTACTATGCTTGTTTATCACAACTAGAGGATTTTACATCCAAAATGAAAATAGTAATTCACCTTTATTATTACAAAACAATCCCAATTCGAAACAGACAGTTAGGAGGATACAAAACCTCTCATCTGACCTCTCTAAATGAAATGTGAACAAAACTTAGCATTTCATCTTTTGGATCCACCCTTTGCAGTTCAAGGAAGCTAAGAGTTAACTTTTTGTTGACGAACACAGGTGAAGGAGCACGCCGTTGATCTATCCAACGCCATGTCGAAGGAAGATGGGGTCGTGGGAGCTGTAAACGCCTTCTACAAGCACTTTCCTCGCAAATTGTCAAAGCCCGAACCCGAACTAGTTACGTCCACCAGCAACCCTCTCGCTCTACTCTCCATATCCAAGTGTTTCGGTCAACCAGCGGTCCTGTGAATTTCATCTCCTTGCTATGCATAGCCAACAACAGTCTTAGAAATCTGTATTAACCTTGTACGTGTATTGTTTCCCAGCAGATTAGACGATCATAATCTTGATGGTTTATTAATGAAAATAAGATTACGCAACATTGCTACGAGCTTTTTCTTTAGAAATAGTTGTAACTAATAAAATTTTCACGATTGACTTTTTTCGAAGAAACATGATTGAAATATCTGTGTTGAAAAAGACACTATACTATATTCAATAATATCTTCATCAGCTAGATCTTATTGATAGTGTCATCATCGAAGATGGATGGTCCTAGTTTTGGCTTTATTATGTCCACACAAGGAATAGATGGTCCTAGTTTAGGTATTTTTGTCCACACGATGATACCTAGTAGTTGTCGTATAGTACCTGTCCTAATTCTCCGTCAAATATTAACGGAGATTTTTGAATTCATTCCGTCTTATTTCTTGAAAATATCTACTTAAATTTGGGTTATAATACGTATTTTGCATAATTTTTCGTTCACTGCAGTGTGTAAAAAAATAAAGTTCAATGTAGTGAACCGATATATTTTAAATTACACCATAAAATGAAAATTTTGCCAAATATTCTGTAGTAACTGTAATTATCCTCTTATCTTATAAATTGAAAAAAATTAAAAAGTCTGTCAATATGCAAATGAATAAATTAGAAATAAAAACAATAACTTATATTTATATTTACTAAGAATAATCTCACATAATTATAGTTTAATCCACACATTTCTCATTTAATTACAGTTGATTTTTTCTTGCTATAGACGCATTGAGAACTCTTTTTTTTTCTCAAATAACCATATTCAGCTAGTTTTCAGTTAAATTTGAATACAAATTGTCCTAATTACTCCTGTGTCATTAAATAAACTTTTAATTTCCTCCTCTTTTTCTCTCTAATTTTTTATCAGCAAACTGGTCAAAACCAGCACAAATCTTTGGTTAGTTCTTGTTGGCCCGCTACTATTGTCTTCGCAGACAACCCCTTGCGCCACTCAAGTAATTTGCCGAGGTACCAAATCCCTGACGTTAGTCAAGGCAACACATACCTCTCTCTAGGGGTGTAAACGAATCGAGCCGAGCCTCATTTTGGCAGGGCTCGGCTCGGCTCAGCTCGTGAAAAAAGTGTTCGGCTTGAGCTTGGCTCGGGTTCGAACGATCTTATACAATTAAACTCGAATTCGGCTCGAAATAAAATAGACAAGCTCGAGCTCGGCTCGATTCGGTTAAATTTAAATACAAATATTTATTAAAAATAAATAAATGATAAATAATTCATTAAATAATAAATGAGCCAACTTGAAATTGGTCCGACTTGATTCGGCTTGTCTAATTCTATTATAAGTATTTCATAAATATATAAGTCAATAAATATTAAGCGAGCCGGCTCGCGAAACTATCGTGCCTTAAAAGATTAGGCTCGAGCTCGGCTTGTTTATTAAACGAGCTCGAATTCGGCTCGAGCTTGACTATAACGAGCCCGAACCGAATATTAACGAGTCAAGCTCGAGCGGCTCGTTAAATGCTCGGCTCGTTTACAGCCATGCCTCTCTCTTTCTAATAGGTAGAGATATTTTTTGGAAAAAATACACCAAATTGCATGAAACAAAGCCCACAAGTCACGATTATTGATTCAAAGTTGAAAAAATGGAAACTTTTTGAGCTACCACTGATCTTTTACCATTTAGAAACAAAACTCAGGAATTAGACAGTGGCAATTTTGCAAGAAATTGCACCAAATTGCAGAACATGTGCCAAGCAGAAAGTGCACTAAATTGGATTTAAAAAAAAAAAACCAAGTTGCTAAATCCCAGTTGGGAAAGCAAGAACAACAACAATGGTGTGGCAGGGGAGAAGGGCGAGTTGGGTTCTATTTCCAATTTCAAGTCCATGGTCGAGCTTCGTGGGGGGTTTTTTCCTGGAAAATGTAGCTCCATTTTGGTAGAGATACGGTGTTACCCATCTCCATATTTTTACTTGAATCCCCAACTGCAAATACAAATAAAGAGAAAGAGATATGATACAAACATAAACTAGTAATGACAAGGGATATGCCACATTACAAAGAAACTTCCGATCTCCATTTTGTATAATCTCTTTCTTTCTGGTAGCTTTGAAATTTGTTTGATAGAAATAGCCTAGGGAATAATATTATTGATGAATACATAGACATCTTTATAGAGGTAATAGGGAAAACCTGATACACAATTAAATAAAAAGCCTAATTATTAGGTAATATGAATAATTTAAAATAGAAATAAAATATAAGAAATATTCTAACAGCCTCCTCAAACTCAAATCAATTGTAAATCGCCGAATTGAGTTTGAAAAAGCTTGATTATCTTGAGCATCTTGAATATATTGAGTATCATGAATATGAGACGGTTGATATGATAGGTAGATATAGGTATTGAGATGGAAAGTTTTGTAAATCTTTATTAATGATTCCCTATATATACAAGTTCACCTAACATAAGGGGGAGATAAACAAGTGATAATATCTTAAAATATCTCAACAATTAAGGTTGAGAAATACAAGGAAGACTTAATCAAATATGAAATATTATTCTTATTATTCCCTCGAAAATTGATCGTTCGTCGGGAAAGATCAAGTTTGGAGATTAGAGTGATAAAGCGAGGTCGAAGCAAGGGTTTTGTCAAGACATCGACAAATTGTTCATCGGTGGAGACAAATGAAACCCAAAATGTGCCATGTTGTACTTGTTCACGAGTAAAGTAGTATGCCAAAGTGATGTGCTGCATCCAGGATGACATCCATCTAGGAATTTGAGCAAATCATATCCTTTGAGCGTAACCTTGATTTGAAGCTTCCATATTAAGTAAATGGACCATTACATTTTTTTTTGTAGTTTTGTGATATGTGAAAGGAAAACAATTGCAAATGGTTTTGTGGTTCCGTAAGAATTTGGGAGTAGTGAAGATGAATAAGTAGTCACTAATGATGATAAGCTATGAATTCATAACCAAAATTATGATTTTGTGAAGAAAAAAAGAAAGAGAAAGATAGCGGTCCTAATCGACCTGCTCTGATACCATATTGAGATGGAAAGTTTTGTAATTCTTTATTAATGATTCATCCCTATATATACAAATTCACTTAACATAAGCGAGAAATAAACAAGTGATAATATTCTAAAATATCTCAACAATTAAGATTGAGAAATACAAGTAAGACTCAATCAAATATAAAATATTATTCTTATCAATAGGTGCCATAAGGCAATTATAGATATATGTAGGTGCTGTGATATGTGTTATAAGAATGTCAGGATAGTAAAATAAATTTACAACTTGAATTAATCAAACAACCCGGAAAAGGTTGATCGATCGATTGATTTTACTGATAAAATGCCCAAATCGTTAATCAGTGATGTGTCGATTACAAAGCTATGCTACGCTAGAGTTTTACAATACTCAAGACATGAAAGATAAAAACCCTAAAACAACAATCGCTACCCTTTTATACTATACCTTACGCTTGAGCTCCGCCTTCCTCGCTGTGTATTTTGGCCGGATTTGGGACCACCAGAAACAAATAAGTGAAATACACAGACCATTCCCCATAAAACAATTTTGTCCTTAAGCTTAGCCATTGAACACTCTTCATGACCAGAATAAGCTCGCTGCTCAGCCCCATCAACAACTTAGTCACGAACTAGCACATTTTCTTCCAACTCTCATTACCGCTGCTCTTGAGGTTGTATAGGAAAGATGAATGACCATTAACCTTAGCAAGCTTAGAATTAAGTGAATGTGTCACTAATGCATTATGTTGTCCTTGTTTGATATTGAGGTTGTATAGGAAAGATGAATGATCATTAACCTTAGCAATCTTAGAAGGGATAATTCCAGGTGGCTACACTTAGATTTTGCTGTTTTTCACCTGACTACACCTAGAATTTTTTTTTCCAGCTGACTACGCCTAGAATGTGCAAAATTTTCACTTTTCATTTTCCGTCCAATTCTGTTAGTTTTTACCGTTTTCTTCATGTGAAATGACTAAAATGCCCTTCAGGTTTAAAGAGTTATTATAATTGGATTGAAAAGACTAAAATACCCTCACCTATTCATCTAATTTTCAAACTTATGCCATTCTTCACCCTCACCAACCCAATCCTATAGCCTCGCCCCCTCGAACTCCCTCTCCTCCACCTCGCCTCCGCCTCCTCCTCTCGTCGGAGCACTGCTCCCGTTCCTCGAGCTCCTCGAGCGTATAGGATAGTGAGTTCTGGGTAGAAGCAATTTCTTCAGCAATTTCCTTTTGGCTCCACATAATCCTTCTTGTTTCTGTGCAAAATTTTTTTTAAAAAAAAAGAATCGAAATTTTACATTAATTAAAGCTTCTGGTAACGAACCCATTTCCTGATTTAGTGGGTTCTCAATGATTGTCAAATGGGCTCGCTGAATCTGCATGTGTAGCTCCATCTTCAAGCATTTACAGCTCATCTTCATCGATTTTGAGCGCTGGGTTTTGGAGAAGAAGAGCTCGGTCGGTGAATTTGAAGTATGTTTGTTAATTTCTTATTTGAAGTAAGTTTGTTTGTGAATTTGAAGTAAGTTGTTTGTGAATTTGAATGTGGCTCTACCCTAAAGTTCTTGGCTTCAACCCTTCTGAGAGATGGGGTCACTCTGCTTGCTACTCCCATGGGCTTGTTTATGTCTTTGGGGTATTTTCTTACATACTTGAATTGTTTTTTATTTATTTTAATATGGTTATGTTTGGTTAATGATGGATATGCTTTCTTCTCTGGTTCTTAGTTTTTGCTACTTTCTCTGTGTTGGGTTGTTGCTGTTGTTATTGCTATTGTTTCTCTGGTTTGGTTCCTTCAAATTAGCAGTGGACAATTATGTGTTCTAGTCACACTACCCAGAACTCACTATCCTATACGCTCGAGGAGCTCGAGGAACGGGAGCAGGAGGAACAGAGGGAGCTCGGGAGCAGGAGGAACGGGAGCAGTGCTCCGACGAGAGGAGGAGGCGGAGGCGAGGTGGAGGAGAGGGAGTTCGAGGGGGCGAGGCTATAGGGTTGGGTTGGTGAGGGTGAAGAATGGCATAAGTTTGAAAATTAGATGAATAGGTGAGGGCATTTTAGTCTTTTCAATCCAATTATAACAACTCTTTAAACCTGAAGGGCATTTTAGTAATTCCACATGAAGAAAACGGTAAAAACTAACATAATTGGACGGAAAATGAAAAGTGAAAATTTTGCACATTCTAGGCATAGTCAGCTGGAAAAAAAAATTCTAGGTGTAGTCAGATGAAAAACATCAAAATCTAAGTGTAGCCACCTGTAATTATCCCATCTTAGAATTAAGTGAATGTGCCACTAATGCATTATGTTGTCCTTGTTTGATCTCGGCAATATAAGCCCATTTGTCTTCATCTTTATCAAAACAATTATGGAATTAAGAATACTTATTTTGAGTTGAACCTTATTCGTCAATGCTCTGATCGCTATCAGCAAGTTATACTTAAGTAAGCACCTAAAAGTTGAAGTATATTGTTTTACTCAAATGAATCGACTTCTCTATTCATGTATTTTTACTTCATTTAAATACACTATAAGGTTGAGGTGCATTAGTTTACTCAACCGAATTGACACGAACAAGTCTTTCTTAACAAATGTATGCGTTAATTTATTTTTGTTGTGGGAGGCCCGGCCATGACCAACTTAAGTGATCTTATAAAATTCGTAAATTGGTGTCTAACTTTGCTCTTTCGGGTGAAAATGTGGCAATGGGGTTCGATAATTAAATCATCCTTAATATTTAATGTAGTTTATATTACATAGTGATACTTTAAATAAACTATATTCAAAATAATTAACCTATTATGTGTTTTTTCACTAAAATAATCAATTAATTTAATCGTTTAAGTTACTCAAATATCAATTAACCATTATGTATAATGTCAACAATATAAATCATTACTAACATTAAAAATTATTTATAATAAATAATTGATACTAAAAAGTTATTTCTATTAAAAATAGTTAGTTCATTACATATTAAAATCAAATTGTCATTGCGTATTAAAAATAATTAGCTAGTAAAAGCAGTGTTATAAATATCGGATCGCGGGGATATATCGGCCAAATGACAAAAAGGGAGATTTAACAAATTCGGGGAGATCGCGCGAAGATCGCGGTAGAATGCGTTTTGTAATAAATAAATAAATATTCATATTTATTATTTATTAAAAACAAAATGAATGATATTTAATCATTTTTAAATGCATTGGACCGGAGGCATAACCTAAATGAATGATACTTAGTTTATAATTTATATCGAAAATGAATGATATTTATTATTTATAATTTATAACATAAATGTCAAACCAGAATAAGTGTGTTGGAACAGAACCGATCGAATTAGACCAAAATTAATTAAATTAGATAGGAATTAATTGGTTTAAATCAAAATTAATTGATTTAAATCAAATTAGACCGAAATTAATTGATTTAAATCAAATTAAACCGGAATTAATTGATTTAAACCGGAATTAATTTGAAATTATCCGGTTTGACTGTAGTTGACCGGTATTTAACCGGTATTTGGGGCGATTTTTGCCGTATCGTCGCGGATGTATGAAAATTTCTGTGATTTTGCCGCGATCTCCCGATATCTATAACACTGAGTAAAAATAATTGATACATGATAATCTTCTTAAAATAATTTTTAGGGATAATGTCACCTAACTACCTTTAAAGTTGACGTTTTTTACATGGATATTCTAAATTTTTTTTGGCATTTTGGATACCCTAAATTTGCAAAATTTTCACCGTTAGTGCCCAAAGCCATTTCCGTCCATTTTTTTTTCAAAAATCTGTTTTGAGGTGAAAAGACTAAAATGCCCCTATAAGTGTTTTAAATTTTCAAAATGTACCCTTCTACTCTCAATCGTTCTTCTTCCTCCATACATCTCTCTCTCTTTCATCACTCTTTCTTCTTCATACAAAATAAGCTCAATTCTTCATTATTATGGTTGCTCCAAAATCAACCAATAAAAATCCCACCCTTTTGCTAATATCATTAATAATTAAATTATTGATAGTTAAATAAACAAAAAAATGGAGAAGAAATGGTCCGTCTCTGTTTTTTCTCGCCGGAGACGTCCACGATCTCCCTCGCCGGAGACGTCCACGACCATGGCGGCAGAGGCTGAGCGCGTACAATCGTCGCCTTATAATCGTCCTCATAACGAATCACCCTTTTCGAGCTCGATCCTGACGATTTCGAGCTCGATTTTTATTTGGGTTTTGAGCTCAATTTCGATTGGAGCTGGATTTGGAGGTGGACTGGTACAAAGAAGGAGGAGTGAGGGGATGGACGAGAGAGAAGGTGTCGCGCTCAGCCTCCGCCGCCATGGCCGAGGACGTCTTCGGCGAGAAGAAGTAGAGATGGACCAGACGGTGATGGAGGCGAACAGACACACCATTTCTTCTTCTTTTTTTTCCATTTTTTTATTCAAGTATTATTCATATAATTTAATTATTAATGATATTAATTCTACCAAATTAGCAAAGGGCGGGGTGTTTATTGGTTGATTTTGGATCAACCATAATAATGAAGAATGAAGAATATTTTGTATGAAGAAGAGAGAGAGGCATGGAGGAAGAAGGATTACGAGTATAAAGATACATTTTGAAAATTTAAAACACTTACAGGGGCATTTTAGTCTTTTCATCTCAAAAGTAAACATATTTTTGAAAAAAATGGACGGAAATGACTTTGGGTATTAACGGTGACAATTTTGCAAATTTAGGGTACCCACAATGCCAATTTTTTTTTAGAGTATCTAGGTGAAAAACGTCAACTTTAAGGATAGTCAGGTGACATCATCCCTAATTTTTATGTATAATATGAGTTACCAAATATAAGTAAGTTTTTATTGGCAGCGGCAAAGATTGACGGCGGCTGTATTATTTCGGTATTATATGCAAGAGACGACAGGTCTGGGAGGGGGGTCATTGGTGGATGGGCAGAAAAGCTCCACTAAAATTTGCCCACTTGAAGAGCTCAAACAATGGGGAATAACAAACTTAGGAGTACTTGTATTGTTTTTGAAAAAATTGACAATATTTTATTCACCTAACGAAATTGAGCAGAATGTAACAAAATGTTAATTAGGGGAGTCCAAATATTTTTTGAATTAAGTGTAGTTACGTGTGAAGCCCGTTAAACTAAGTGAAGAAGTTATTTGTAATTATCTTTTGTCTTTAATATAATATGAGATGATATTTATATAATATTAACATATTCAACGAAAAACTAACTCTGTAATCAAAATTTTCTTTTTGAAGCCTTTTTTTAAGAACTTTTGTAGGTCATTTCTTGAAGGTAAAAGTGAATTTTATTAATTAAATAGCAACTAACTCGGCATCAACCCGAACATCCTAAAAATCTAGGGTGTAAGTCTCGTTTCCAGATGACGTTTGCGGTGACGATTGCGACATCGGCGGAAGGAGCGGTGGCTGAAAGTACGTGAGAACGAGACTGTGAGGCAACGTGCTATGGTGAGATTAATCATGTAAGATTATATATAAATCATTATTATATATTTTGATACGAACTCCTAATAAGTACATTAAATTTCAAAGGATTATTTCCATGTCAGTACCTTAATTTTGCCTCATTTTTAAATCAGTACCCCAAATTTGAAATTTTTTTTGCCGATACCCCAAGTTTAATTAGGTGCAGATAAGTATCTAATATGATAACTCTAACAAAAATGGGATGTGAAAATACCAAAATGCCCCTAATGCTTTTAATAATTAATATTACATTGAAACTTTCGAATTTAATAACTCTCTCATACGACATTGTTTCGGGCTCGTAGTATATCAAATCGAAGAAAATCGGAAGATAAACAACTTTGAAGAATATTAATACTTAAATAAAATTTTATTAATTATTAATAATTAAATAATACATATATATAATTAAATAATATTAATTATTATTTTAATTTAATTATTAATATTATTTTTCAAAGTTTTTTATCTTCCGATTCTCTTCGATTTGATATTTTATGAGTCCGAAACGGAGGTCGTATGAGAGAGTTATTTCATTCAAAAGTTTCAATAAAATATTAATTATTATAAACATTAGGGGTATTTTGGTCTTTTCACATTCCAATTTGGTTAGACTTAACAAATTAGGTATTTGTATGTAACTAATTAAACATGAGGTACCGGCCAAAAACTTTTCAAACTTGTAGTACTGATTTTAAAATAAGACAAAGTTGGGATATTTACATGAAATTACCTTAATTTCAAACGCAAAATCCTTCACTCAAGTTAAATTAAAAACAGCTTAAACACTCGCAAACTAGTTTTGAACAAATCTTATCAAAAATATTTTGTATACTTTATATATTTTTTATACTCGTATTCACGTGTTGTAATATTGATTTGTTTTTTTCCATTAATTATAAACTCATTTATATTACAAAACAAAACAAATTTGGAAATCAACTCTCTCAAAAATAGCAGTTTAAAATGCCCAATTTGTACTGCTATTTTACCCTTTAACCCAATCAACTAAACGACCGGTCGCTAAACTATCGGCCTACTACGATACCACATGACGTGTCGCAGTGACACATAAATAAAAAATCCAATTTTTGATCCACGTGGCGGTACAGTCAGCATCCCCTTCATCTCGCTCTCTCTTTTAAATTTCCTTCCAATTTCACTTCGTTTCCGATGCATTTTCTCAGATTCTCTTTTTTCCGGAAAGCTCCATTTGGCTTCGATCGTCTTCGCCATTGTCGCTATTGATCTTAGAAGCTATTGGATCTTCGCATGGCGGAGACCTCCGACAGCGGTGGCCGGAGATCTTCTTCTTCCGGTGCTTCCGTTGACGATTCCGATTTCCGTTCTCTTGATTGCGACGGCTCTCTCTCTTCAGGTCACTCTCTCTTTCAAAATGTTCAGCTCAATGTGTATGTGTTATGATGTGTAGCTACTGTTAAAAATGATGGAACTGTGTACAATTTGAAGTTCCAGATGATAGTGAGCCACACAACCTAGGTATTGGGAATGGAGATTGCACCTGAAAGCTCGAGTTTAGCGGTGGAGGCTCAGACTTGTTATTTAAGCTAATCTCTTGATTAACGTTTCTTTGATATTAGCACTGTTGTATATAAAGCCTCCTGGATTAATTAGAGACTAGTTGGAGATTAATAGATTTGTAATTTTTTTTTAAAATAAATTAATATGCATATACAATCAAAATATGAATTATGTCATATAATTACAAATATTTAAGATATGAAATATTAATATTTGTTACATTTGTAAACTTAAAAATATAAATATATCAATAAAAGTACCACTTAGTATAGATGATTTTAGTCATAGGTATTTATCATTTATATCTTCTAAATTAATAATTATATTTTAAATTTTCCTAAACCTGCCTGTATTCAGCTTAATCCCACCTAACCCCCCTAGCAGACTTAAACTAACAGGTTACATAAAATCGGGTTTGTATTGTAAAAATCCTTGCCTAGGCGACCGACTTTGCTGATTGTACAACATTGAATATGAGTTTTGCTCTCATAGGTGGAGGCAGGGCTTGTATTTTAAATTGGTTTCTTGATTCACATCTTTACTACTTTGCTTATAGAGACCGCTAGGATGGTATATTGATGTATAATTTTCTATGCAGTTGATATTGAAGGTCCACCTCCACTTCAAATAGCAATGCTTGTTGTGGGAACAAGAGGAGATGTGCAACCATTTGTTGCCATTGGAAAACGTCTACAGGTAATTTATGGTTTCCACATTGTGAGCCTTAGATCCCACAGGTACATGTAGTGTTAAAGAAGAGTTATTACAGACTTTGACACATGACCCTTAGTCTTTGATGCCATGGTGGTGTCCAATGTGTATAGGATTTGCTTGCATCTTACATTGGCTTGTGCTTTGATTATGGATTTGCTGCTACAGTTGACACTTCATGATCAAAAAGCAATACTCTGTCATTTTTGTCAAACTTTGAACTATTATGTATGAGCAACTTGTAAATGGAGGTGGACAAAATGATGACAGGAAGATGGTCATAGGGTTAGATTGGCTACTCATGCTAATTTTAGAGATTTTGTGGTTTCTTCTGGGTGGGAGTTTTTCCCTCTGGGCAGAGACCCGAAAGTTCTTGCTGAATGTAAGTTTGTTGTCACACCTTATTCCTATTAAAAAATAAAAAAATTGCTACTTGATCTCATAAATTAATTTGAGTAACAGCGGTTTAAAATGATTTTCAGTACTCTCTCTATTTATACTCGTTATTGCGATTCATTCCGATGATTATAAAGTAGTACACCACAAGAAACCAGCTAGGAAGTTGTATTCCAGACCTCACTTTCATTATTCTATTCAAACTCTGCAAATATGGAAGGTTTCTGCTGTATTTTGTTGTTGCAGCTACTTTTCCTTTGATGTTTTTGATGTACTTGGCTAGTTCTTGTTCCCTCATTGGAAACTTTTTCTAGTTTCATCAATAATATCCCCATTTGCTAATAAAAAATATATTATATATATAGGCTACTTGCATTAATAATTTAATATGCATACACTAAACTTGATGGCTAACAAGGAAATGTTGCAGAAACTCTAAAAGTACCAATCCATATATTTTTCACAATGCCATGGACGTAATTTTTTTTTGTTTGGCGAGTCTCGATGATTTCAGTACTCAATTCTTAGTAATCTAATATAATGACTTAATGTCATTTATGCACACCTCAAAAAGAATATAATCTTTGCATTGCCAATGGTAAGTTCAGATTTTCCTTACGTAATAGACGGTGATTCTCCTTTTTTCAGGCCTACTAGTGAATTCCCTCATCCACTATCCCGAGTTAAACAGCCAGTTGGCTACAAAGTGAGAGCTACCTTTCATAGTCTCATTGATTTTATTGTATGCTGTATCCAGTTGATAATTTCTGAGTTTTTCTGCAGCTATCGTATCAAATTGTGGATGGATTGATTCATCTTGGTATACGAGACATAATACGTCGTTTTAGGAAGAGGAAGCTGAAGCTAAGGCGTATTTTGTATTTAACTGGGTACCGTAGCTGCCCTCCTGATGTACCTTATGGGTACATTTGGAGTCCTAGCCTAGTTCAGAAACCAAAAGGTATTTTGTTCTATACAATGTTATCATAAGTTTGGTTTAATAGATGGTACAGAATGTGATTGTTAGAGGACTTGTACCTTATGTTGTGTTTATTACGTACTTCATTTTGTTATTTACTTTGATTAGTATTTTATTAAATGATCGTGACAACAACTTTATATGCTTTTAAGCTCCATTTCTTCACCGGTGTTTCATATTAATTTTAGACTTTCAGTTGGGCGGACTTTAACATGATATCATAGTTTAGTTGCACGTGATGAGCGGTGTTATAGCACCACGTCGAAACTATATGGATCCATTCATTTACCACTTGATAAACAAGTTTGAGCTTCCATTTATAATTTTTGAGTTCTTAGGTGAGTCGGGCTTTAGCGACCTTATGTCTCTCTCCACATCCAAGCCCGCCTTTACAGAGAGGGACACTATTTTTGATGCTTGACTTAACATAAGTTGGTTAGAGTCCTAACAAATTCTGGGATAGATTAAGAGATGATTGAGGTTTGTTGTACCGCTGTTGGGACTTGAACCCTATTCATCAGAATACAAGTTCAAATGCTTGACCAAATGGGCATGACCTCAGTCAGAGAACTAGAGAAGGCTCTCAGTATGGTTGATGTATCAACATTGTTTCCTTGAAAGTCTTCAAAACTACTGTTTATTCCTATCCCTTCTATCATGTCTCATTCTTTCTTGATACTGCTTCTACTAGAAAGATTTGTCCTAATATTGTCTAGTTTTCTGTTCACTTATGCACATTGGGGACCTAAAATTGATGTAGTTGGGTTTTGTTTCCTTGATCTTGCCTCAAACTATAAACCTCCAGAAGATCTAGTGGATTGGCTACAAAATGGCAAAAAGCCAATTTATATGGTTTTGGCAGCAGTGTGAGTTTCATTTCCCAGATTTCTTATAGATATGTGCAAATACATGTAGGGTCACAAATGTTTGCTAATAACCTAGTCCTAGCTCGTCTCCAATTTTGTTTAAAATCTAAACAGCCAGTTCAAGAACCAGAGAAACTGACACAAATCATAGTCCAAGCCCTGGAAATCACTGGACAAAGAGGCGTCTCCCTTAGATTCTGAACTGTAATAATGAATTTTGAGAAAGCCTTCTGAATTAAACTCTTAGGACTTCTTTTGGAGGATGAAAAATCATTTCTTCGCCATTGCCTCTGAAAGCTACCCGAGTTTTAATAGCTTGACTCGGGTTCTGAAAGGTTGAAGTCTATCTAAAAGATTGTTCAAGCCAATGTTTCAATCCCCTGACAAACTAATCTTCATTTCCAGGTACATCATGGAGGTGCTGGAACAACAGCTGCTGGTCTCAAAGCAGCTGTAAATAATTTGGCCTTTGCTTGTTTTTCTTTTACTCGTGCGATTTTTAGGAACTTAATGCAAATTATCAGTGTCCGACAACGATCGTGACTTTCTGGAGCGAGAGGGTGCACGCCCGCGGCGTAGATCCTGCCCCCATCCCATCCGATGAGTTCTCTCTTGAAAAGTTGGTGGATGCCATAAACTTCATGCTAAATCACAAGGTACTCACAACTTTACTTTGACATCTACTCTAAGGTCTTTATTTTAGCTCCATTGCTTTTTCCTTCAATCTGGGGATATCCGTTATTTCAACACAGCGATTCCAATCTCAAATCGAAATAGAAAAAAATGTATGAATGAAACGAATATATATGTCATACACTTTCTGTCTGGGGATTGTAGTTCAATTGGTCGCCTCTGTTTCTATTTACAAGGCGGAGAGGGAAAGAGACTCGTCAGTCCCGAAATCCAACTACACGAATTTGTCTTTCTATTTAGGTCTAAATTGCCGAAACACTTTTGTCAATTTTTATAAAACGTTATTGTATTTGGTTCAACTTGCCTTCTGATTACAATAGAGAGGTTCCTTTATATAAGGGACAATAGTAATATAAACCAAACTAGGAAACCCTAATACACAAACCTAAACTCTAATGGGCTTAGCCATAATGGGCCTAACATAATACTAACCTTGATTGACACCCCCCTCAAATTGATGTGGGTTAACCAACATCAATTTGACTACGAAAAAAAACGGATGCAGTGGCGGCACATGACGGTAAAGTGACGATGACTGGTGCTTGAACTCGAAACTCGAATACAGAGACTTGAGCCTGAAGGCTTTGGGAATTTATACCCAATTATGAAGGAGACCGGAGCCTTGAGGCTTTGGGGATTAATACCCAATACTGAAACCGATGTGAATACTGAATACGAAAACTATGGAAACCGAGTTGAACACCGAATTCGGAGACCACGGATACAGAGTTGAATACCGAAGTAGAGTCAGATACCGAATACGCTATGGCTTTAGCACATCCTCCCACATTTAAGAAAGGCTAAAAAATAGGAAATAAACCAAATCGTCTCGAGAAAACACCCAAATCATGTCAATGAAAAAGGAAATTGGTCGAAAAGTCAAGAGTAGCAAAGGGGTAGTGAAGCAAATCAGGCAGCTAGAAAAACTGGATGATGGATGATGTTGGTTGACTGATGCTGGATGACGACGGATGATTGGATGGTGCTGGATGATCGGATGCGCGGATGACAGATCTGGATGACGGCGCGGATGACGGAAACGGATGATTGAATGACGAAAAACGGATGATCGGATGACGGATTTCAGATTTATAATGTCTCACCCACCCATTAAAACATAATTAACGAGTGGGCAGCACTCGCTCAAAGATTGAACCAAGATCTAAAGAAAATTAACCCTGCTCTGATACCATGTCAATCTTTATAAAACGTTATTGTATTCGATTCAACTTGCCTTCTGATTACAATAGATGAGGTTCATTTATATAGGGAACAATAGTAATATAAACCAAACTAAGAAACCCCTATGAAGTGGCATGGAGCGAAGAAGGTTTATGATCCGACTAAATTTTTAGGAAAGTTTTGATCACTCCCAGGCAATAGAAGTGAAACCCAATATAACTTCTCACATATAACATATGTTCATTATAAACATCTGAATACCTACAAATCCGAGGACAAAATTCACAAATTCTTCACCAGGAGATGAACTCCATTTTCAGGCTCCAACACAAGTTTAAGAGTTGGAGAGTGTGTGTACTTGGGAGAGATCGAAAAGGCGAAATTCGACATGACAAGAGCCAGCATGATCTTGAGCTCGACCATGGCTAAGTTTTGGCCAAGACACACTTTTGGTCCGACCCCAAATGGCATGTAAAAGTGTGGAATCTTGCATGCTCCTGCAACGCCATCGACAAACCTCTGTGGGTTGAAGTTGTAAGCATCTTGTCCCCAAACCTCAGGATCAGTGTGCAGTGTTGGGACAAAAGTCCAGAGGTTTAGTCCCTTTGACACATGAATGTCACCGAACTTCATGTCCTTGAAGGCCTCTCTTGACATCACTGTCACCGGAGGATAGAGACGCAATGTCTCATGTATAACCATTGTTAGCTGCAATTTGAAATTTTAAATGCAAGGTTAAGCTTGAAATTTTAAATCCACAATTTCGACATGTGTTTACACTCAGACTCATTTCTCACCTGTTTCATCTTGCGGAGCATGTCAGAATCAGGAAACTGTCCCCTGCAGATCTCAAGAACCTTGTCGCGAACTCGAGCTTTCCACTCTTGGTTGGAGGCCAACAACATAAGACACCACGTTGCGGACACAGCAGTTGTTTCGAAACCTGCAAGGTATATGTTCTTGCAGTTATCGACAATAAACCTACTTGTTGCAGCCTCATCCAGGTTGCTACTTGTTGCACCCTCAATAACCATCTGCAACAAGTCCTTCTCATACTCACCTTCCTTTCTCTCCTTAACCACATTTAGTATCAGTCTTGAAACCTCCTTCTCTAGTATCCAAGCTTCCCTGTGCCTCTTGGTAGGTACATACCTGTCAACATTTCATCTTTATCATATTTGTAGGGGCATGTTTGTCCTTTTCATAAACAACATTTACTTTTATCATTAACAAATCACACGACATCCTCTTGCAATATAAAACTTCAACATGTCATCTGAAGCCAGGACCTAGAAAATAGATTTTTCTTGGCCATATCCTGGCCCTTAGACATATTTTTATCACTCCTATGTAAAAGACACATTTTCTCAATTTTACATCACATAAACCGATTTATAGTTCAATTTTACTCGTGCTGCGAAAAATAAGTTACTTGAACCCAGGAATTCCTACAGTGAAACCTGCCTTGCTCATGTTCTCTTGGAGATCTCTTAGCTTTGTGAAAATTTCCTGCCCTTTTGAACAGCTACTCCCAAAACAAGCTTTCGAGATGACATCTCCGGAGAAGCTCCTCATGTCATCGTCAATCTTGATGTCTGCAACTCCTCCCTCGCTCTCAATTCTCTTCTTCCATGTCTCCACCACTGTATTTGAGGACTTTACTGTAATGTCAATCATTCCCTGCAAGAGTTTAATATGCAATATGTTATTTGAGCCGGTCTCTTGCATAACATCAAGAAAATAAAGGACGTTGACAAGGGTGGTAACGTGACAGATTTTCTCATTCGTCATGCCCTGATCATTTTCTTTTATACTCACATTGAACCCTGAATCCAATATGCTAGTTTTTTGAGTCAAAGTGAGCTATAATGTGTATGTGTGTTTAAATCTTCTCAACAGTGGTATTGGTTCATTAAACTCTCTTGGTTAACACCAATTTTGGGTTTTTAGATCACTTCGAGGTCGTTACATAATCAGAAACAAATGATCGAGTTTGCGTTTTTTTAACTTTAGGGAACATACCTTAACTTTTTCCATGTACAATTCAGGGGCAAGGATTTTTCTCTGGTGGGCCCATAGAGCTCCATTTGAGGTCAAAATGCCTTTACCAAGCAATGGACCTCTCTCCTTCTGCTGATACAAAGGCTTGCCCAAGTCCAAAGAAGTACATGTGGTGATTTCCCTCACAATCTCGGTTTCATCATACAATATTTGCATGTTTCCAAGAGAAAACACAAACGCATCACCTGTCAACATACATTAATCGTGTTAGAAATAATGTGGAAAATAATATTATTAATTATTAAAGTAAAGGAGGGAAATAAACTCCACGTGTACAAGCATGAGAGGGAGAAGTAAAGTCTCATATTGAAAAAATATGAAATCAATGAGTTGTATATAAACAGTAGAGTCAAACTCAACTAATAGCTTGAGTTTTTAGTTGTGGAGCCTAGCCCAATATGTACAACCAGATATAATAAGAGAGAGCATTTATCAAACTAAATAAAAAATATTAATGAGTATGAAAATAACTAAATAGATGATAAACTTAAAATAAAGTTAGATAATCGCCAATATGATTATTACTTAATCAACGTAATTTATTGTAATAGTCAAATTTGAATCGACATAGAGTAGCTAACTAGAGCTTGATTGATAGATGTAGAAGTCAAACTAGAGTCGACGTAAAATAGTCGACTGGAACTCGATTGAAGTATGTAATTAGTCAAACTTGATAATCTTCATTTTCAACAAAAGTTAACAGAATTTATAAAAAGTTAAAAAAAAAGAGGTACCTTGATACTTTTGATAATTTAGAAGTTTCACAAAACATATTATGTTTTTAGAGAATGTAAGTGAGAATCGGCATAAATAGATGTACCATATAGCTTTCTCCACCTGTCAAAAAATGGGAAGAGAAGAGAAGCACAGTTGTGTGTGGCCGGAGCCTCACCGGCCGGAAGCTTCACTTTCTCCGACGACGATTTCCTGATCTCCTTGATATTTTTGAGCAGGAACGACGGGGACGGCCCGTTGATCCCCTGCTTCGCCAGAATTGATCTGAGCCTCCATGGCTTCACCACCAGAGCATTGTAGAGCTTCACAAATAACCCCAACAAGATGGGCACAACCATATATGTCATTTGGAACTCCATCAACAACAAATAATAATAAATGGGTTTGTGGTTGTGGGTTTCTCTAAGGCATGTATTGACATTGAGAGCTGAGGATGGTCCTTTTTATTTATAGGGAATTGTGAAAAACCAGTGTCGACTGTACATCAATTGCAGTTTACCACTTTTTACTAAAGAATCAAGCCGATTTACTACTCTCGAATTTATTTAAGTTGCATCACTAATAATTGAGTAAACATGAAATATCAATCTTCCTCTTGAACATTAAAGTGACAAGTCCAAATTGCCCTTGAACTATAGAATAAAAATAAAATAAAATTACACATCGATGATAACGTAAAAAAATATCATTTGTCTTTCTCTTCTAGCTGATGTTTTTCAATGATTTCTCCCAAAAATAATTATGTTAGACTTAACTTTTGAATATTCACAGGGTTTGATTGCAATATATTCTCCCTAAATGAAGCAAAGAGGCTACAAAGATCACAATAGAATTAGCAAGTTGAAATAAAACAAAAAGGGTTTATAAATAAAACCACCAGAGAGGTTACTGACCATCAATAATTTGAATTTAAAAAATAGTTCAATAAAAATCATCATCAACACAAAAGCAACATATTAGAATAGGAAACAAGAAATAGATTAATATATTGAAAACATGAAGAGAGCGAAAATGAGTGAAATTACCGTCAAATCTACGAATCAGTGTGACGAGAGATTTAATTTCTTGTCATTTGGTACCTTCTCGCTATTTCCAGACAACTTGAACACCATCTTAAAGACACATACACCATCCTAAACGCAATCGTACTTCCTGCAGAATCTGGTCTTTCCTGGTTTTCGTCGCTCAGGATGTTTGCCGAGATGTCGTCAACAATGTCACACAAGATGTCGCATATAATGCTTCGACATTCTTTATGACATTTTCTCTAGTTCCTTAAAAATAAGTCAATCACTAAAACCGTCGTAACTACAATATGGTAGTCAATAGTACAACTTCAAGCACCAACTAGCTATCACACAAACTATTATCCTAAGCTACTATAGATCTCACCGTGAACAACCTAGACCAAGGTCCTCTCCCCCTGTCTTTGAGATCCTCTCAATTCCACCCTTCGAGTAAGCGCCTATGCTCGGTGTCGTAGTCTTCTTTGACAGATTTGTGAATCTTCAATCATGAACACAAGAACCCTAATCGATCAAACACTCAATCTTCGCGAATTGATGTTTAATCGAAGCAAAGTCGTTCTAGCAAACTAATCAGCCTCTCAACACGCCAATGGTGCACGGTTAAGAGCTCTGAGAAATTTAGCAAATAAAGAACAAGCTTTTTATAGCAGCCCCACATTCCTAATCTGGCTCGGATTAGGAATAGGAAGTCTCAGACTTCCTAAACAAATTAGGCAAGTAGTTGCCGCCTTTGCTGACGTGTTAATGACAGCTAGAAGTCGACTGAGCTTGTTGACGTCATTCTCTTGGGCTCCAAGTCTTTTAGTTGTTGTGACGCCATTCTTCTTGCGTTCCAAGTGACTCTAAATAGGAAAGCTTCAGGCCTTTCCTAACCTGGAACGTAATGAGTCGCTCCAAATGTCTTGTAACATGTTGCACTGACTTCTTACTTTTGCGCTAAAAAATTATGCCAACACTAAACGTAGCAACAATACCTATTGCTTTTCCCTCCCTTATATCTGAGCTACTAGTGCATCAACACCCTGGTGTATTGAAGACAACCGATAAGGCAGGAAAGTGTGGAGGAATGATTGTGGTAAGCCACAAGTTGTTCGAGGGCAAGCATGCTCCTGATCTTGTCAGGACAGAAGTCAAACCAACCAAGGCGACAACCAGTCGAGCTCCCAGTGCTGCCCCTCCAACAAAGACTACCAGCAGAGATGCAATAATACTCGAGAGAGAGATAGATGTACTTGACGAGGACATCGTCAACCTGAAGATGGCGCTGAAGCATCTATCCCAGCGTAGATCTCATTGTTCTAACCTGCTGAAGTCGATGCCTCCTCCAGACTCTGACAACAATGGTTCCTCCTCCCTACCTGATTCTAAAGATGCCTCTGCCGATGCTACATAAGAAGATACTGCTAGTTCCAGCAGCAGTTCTGTTTGAATTTTAAGTACTTTCTGGATTCGCTAAAAACTGAACAACTTTTATTTTGTATTTGCTCTGAACATGTTTCATACATATTCTCGACTGCTGATCGGGAATGTGTGTGAGTTAAGTTTGTGTTTTATTATTTCCCTGTATTGTTATGCGAATTATTTTTAAGTTTGGCTCTTTTTGAGTCAACCAGGGGGAGTAAGACGTAAGACGCACGTGCGCGATGGTGCGCGAAACGCAAGATACGCGATGGTGCGCGAAACGACGCGCAAACAAACACTTGACGACTGCCGATCGTTGCAAGAAAAAGATGACGACAAATGCGACGCAGAATGCAACGGAGAATGCGACGAAGAATGTTGACCTTAAAAATAGCCAAAGGGGGAGATTGTAATTACGACGTTTTTGGTGATTGGCTAATTTATAAGGAACTAGAGAAAATGTCATAAAGAATGTCGAAGCATCATATGCGACATCTTGTATGACTTTGTTAACGACATCTCGGCAAACATCCTATTCGACGAAAATCAGGAAAGTCTATGTTCTGCAGAAAGTACGACTACGATTAGGAAATATGAAAAGTTCCAGAACGTCTCTGATTCTGGAAAGAAGAAAGACGGTGATAAAGAGGAAACCCATTAGGGTTAGTACTCATGCCCGATTGATATAAAAGCTTAGGCTACCCCCTTAGCAATTGTGTGGTTCTTTTATTGTTTTCTAGCAATAATTTACAAAGCTCTTAGACGTGAAGGTTTGCGGGCTGAGAGGTTGTAGATTGTGCTAAGGATATTGTGTATCACCATAACTATTGAGAGTTAGGTGATTGAGGGTTTACTGATCGCGTAAGTGAAGACTGCACGCAACCACAAAGTTAAACAACGACTTGAACCGACAGAGCAAGGCGATTGCTCGAAGAGTGGAATCAAGACGGAGTCTTGGATTCAGGGGGAGACCCTGAGATAGGTTGCACTGTAATAAGTAGCATTAAGTATAGATCTTGGGATGATCATAGGTACTTTTATGTTTTGACGAATTACTGATAAGTGAAACCTTTCCACTAGACTGGGAGCCCCCAGACGTAGGTGACGTTGCACCGAACTGTGTAAACAATTTGCTGTGTCGTTATTTATTACATTTTATATTTACTGTCATGTGTTATCTACGCAAGTTGTCATACACGGTGTTATAGCTTTATACATAACATTGTGTGTGGCATCTTGCACAACTACCTGATCAAAATTTCAATACCAACATTAACGTTTTGAAAATTAAACCGCCACATTTTCTGCAACATTCTTTCAATATTTAGTTTTTGAAACAAGTTTCAAGTTTTTGGCGACATTCTATATAAACTTGGGTTTTTGAAAGACGTTTGAAATTTTCTTCTGGTTTTTGAAAAATATAGTTTCTAAAAAAAGTTTCATAATTTAACAAACATATATCAGCATTTATTGAAAACTCATAGAAAACTCCACCGCCACCTCATTAAAAACAAATGTTGGGGGAATGATAAAGAATCACACCAAAAATACATGAAATATAGGGGGTCGGGTATTTTTCTATAGGAAATCACTAAATATTGTCGGGGGAATGGTGTGGCGAGGGGTCTTCATGTGTAACGATGACTCCTCGGCTTTAACGAGAGGATCGAGTATTTTTCTATAGGAAATCACTAAACCCTATCGGGGAATGGTGTGACGAGGGGTCCCCGTGTGTAACGAGGATTCCCCGGGTGTAACGAGTGGCGGGTTAATTTTCTATGGGAATCACTGAACCCTGTCAAAGAAATGGTGTGGCGAGAGGTCCCTGGGTATAACGAGTGGGTCGTGTATTTTTCTATAGGAAATCACTAAACCATGTCGGGGGAATGGTATGACGAGGGTTCCTCGGGTGGAACGAGGGGGTCAGGTATCTTTCTATAGGAAATCACTAAACCCTGTCGGGGGAATGGTGTGGCGAGGGTCCCCGGGTGTAATGAGGGGACAAGTACTTTTCTATAAGAAATCACTTAACCCTCTCGGGGGAACGGTGTAACCAGGGGTTCCCAGGTGTAACGAATAGTGCGGGTATTTTTCTATAGTAAATCACTGAACCCTATCGGAAGAATAGTGTCAAGAGAGGTCACTGGGTGTAACGAGGGGACGGGTATTTTTCTATAGGAAATCACTTAAAACTTTTGGGGAAGAGGTGTAACGAGGGTATTGGTTTCCTTGTTATAACATATTAGTGAACTCTTTTGGAGGAGCGGTTTAACGAGGTTCCCGGGTTCCATACTATACCCTATTAGTGAACCTTGTTGGGGGTTTGGGTTTTACGTGTTCCCGGCCGTAATGAGGGTCCCGTGTTCCAAACTATACCCTATAGGCAGTGTTCCAATAAACGGCATAGGCGGCGCCTAGGCGCTAATTTTGGCTTTGCCGTTCCGTTTTTCATTAGTCGAACGGTCAAAAACGGTGGAGGCGATTAAGTGGGTTAGGCGGCCGATTAATCGGTATAAGCGGGCCAGGCGGAGATTAATCGGTCCAAGCGGACCATTCATAGAGAACAAATTTAGACCACCAACCCAAATCAGCCCCAATTGATCAAATTTGAAAACAATACTTAGAAACTCAAATGATGAAAATACACTAAAAGCCCCAATCTTAGACCACAAACCCAAGTATATATTCAGTTTTCAATTAGTAGATCTATATGCAAAATTCATCGATTGATTCCTAAAGTGTTGAGAAATTGGCATGAAATATATTTGGGATTGGTTCAAAGATTGATTGGAGTGGAGAAAGAGACAGGAAGAGAGCATTTTTTGTATTTTTAAAAAATGAAAAGTAAATCAAGTTAAGTTGGATGAAAAAATAGTAGCCTGTGATTTTTTGGTAGCGAGGTGAGCCCAGACGAATATTTTTATATAATATATTTCATTTTTATATTAAAAATAAATACAAAAATACAAATCCGATTAATCCCCGCCTAATCCGATTATTCCCCGATTAATTCTTTCGGAGTGTTGTCCGCCCGATTAGCGCCTGACATGTTTTAAAACCTTGCCTATAGGTGAACCATATTGGAGAGAGGTGTAACGAGGTTCTCAGGTTTCATACTATATTCTATTAGTGAACCCTGTTTGGGGAGAGGTCTAACAAGAGTCCTGAAAATTGCGATTGCATAATTGATAACTTGTCTCGTGGTGAAATTGTTTTTACGGAATTAATTTCAAATTTTCAGCCGATTCTTTTAAAATTTGAATGTCTGAAACAAGTTTCATCTTACAACTAAAATTTTAATAATTAATAATGACAATTAAAAATATATCATATAATGAAATTAATATTAAAATTAAAATTTGACTAGTAATATTAATTATTTTTATTTTTTCAATAATTATAAATTAATATTTTTAATTTACTTATTATTAGGGGTGCTCATAATTAACCGAGAAATCACACCGACTGCAAACCCGATTAAACCGTGCAACGTGGATAATTGGTGTGGTTGATGTATTAATTTGAAGAAAACCGATATAACTTGGTTGGTCTGATTGAGGTTTTGTAATGTTAGAACCGTTGGGTAACCGCAAAACTAGAATCTCATGTGACTTCATCTTACTTACTTATGAGGCTCATGACTTGGATCTCACATTTTACTCATTTCCTTCCCTTTCTTTCGTCATTTTCATCTTTTTGATATCGATTTTTTACTTTTCTATTGTGAACAATCATTTGTGTTAGGTCGTTTTTTCATTATTAGGTTGTGACCAAATTTGAAAGCTTTTAACCTTATTTGATCACTCCTTCATAATTTTTTAGCCAGCAAAAAATTTAAAAATCACATGTACAACAGTTTAACAGTTTTTCTTAAAAACAATAACAGATTCATTTGGACTTGAAAGTCGTTTACAAAATAGTTCACATGAGAAGCCCATTGCTCATCGTTGGTGTGGTAAAAATCGCAAAACCGATCAAAAAATCAAGCGAGTGATAGTCGCCCATTATTATAACTGCGGATGCAGTTATAGATTTATAGTTTCCATCATGCGAAAACCGCGAAATGTGGATTGATTTCTGAATATTGAAGTGATTGCTGTTAACCGACCATGATCCCCCTACTTATAATAAATAAAATAATATTTTATTCAATTATTTAAAACTAATATTAAGAAAACACTTGTTTTTGGCAGATCTCCTTCAACCTCGGCGAGCCCGTCCCTCCGTCTAGCCTTCGGTCTGTCGACCCCCCAAAGAAAACAATGACGAACTTGGGCGATTACGCAAAAGATTTCAACCAACTCATGAGTGAATGACGAACCTACCCTCCGATCTCTGTGAATTGACGAAAATAAAATCGAGAAAGACGCAAAATTACGGAAAGCTGCCACTGAAATTGGGCCGATGATCTTGGTCGTTGATTGCGTAATCGTGTGGCTGATACAGGTTCGCAAGTTTTTAATAGAAGGAGTGGTTTTCACCCGATTATGTCCCATTTAATATTGTGTGGGCCTTGAAATAGTATTATTTAACGTTTTGTTTTATTCTTTAATTCATATTATTTGTTTGTATTTTATTAATTATTAATTAAATTGCTTTTTCTTCATATTATTAATTTTTTATTTAATGTACAAAAAGTAATGTGAACTTTATTTTTTCGTGGAAGATGTTTGTAGTTATACAAAAATGGTGAAATTGTTTTTAGAATCAAGAATTAATTGTTTTAAAAGTTATAAAAAAATTATTTTGTAAATAGAATTTGTACTACCAAATTTTGTAATTAAAGTTTATGTTATATTATTTAAAGTTAAATATTATTTTTTAAATCTTTCATAAAAAATTTAATTTAAGGAGCAGTTTTGTCCTTTTTATAAAAATATAGACCTTTTGCATAAAAAGCAAAATTAAAACACAGTTTTACAATAATTAAAATACACAACTCCTTCCATGTCCTTGTCAAGATGTAAGGCACATTTTTGTCATTTTTCCTTGGAACAATATAACACAATGTTTGAGACAAATCATGGTTTACGTGCCTAAAAACTCACCAAAATTTACCTGACTAACTGATCAAACACTTGAACTTATAGCATGAGGATAATTCAAATCCTATGAGCGTTATCTTTAATGTTTCTCTCCCAACTCGTGTTGGAAATTTTGTTGACGGATACATGCATGCGAAGGTGAAGGCACTAACATTTTTTTTTGTAACGGCGCACGTTTTGCGCCGTTACAGAGCCGTTTGTGCGCCGTTACAAACTGTAACGGCGCACAAACCGTCGATTTACGCACATTGTGCGCCGTTAGAGTTTGTAACGGCGCACAAACGGTGTGCGCCGTTACTAATTGTAACGGCGCACTCCGTTTGTGCGCCGTTACAAACTCTAACAGCACCGTTTGTTTAAAACTGTAACGACAATATTTGTAACGGCACACTTTAAAATGTGCGCCGTTACAAATTATTTTTGTAACGGCGCACATTTTAAAGTGCGCCGTTACAAAATTGATATATTTAAAAAAATAAAAAATGGAAAAAAAACTAAAAGTTAATATTTAATTTTCAGTTTTTTTCCATTTCTTTTAAAAAATAAATAATAAAAATCTAAACTAATATTATACTATTTTCTAAAATTACACAAACAATTTTCCATACAAACAATATTATACAATTCCACAAACAATATTATACAATTTCAAATTAATATCTAATAATTTCAAACAATTCCTAAATTAATATTATACAATTTCTTAAAATTACACAAACAATTTTCCAAAAATTTCAACAAATATTCAAAAAATTTGTTCAACATGCACACTACAAACAATATTATACAATTCCACAAACAATATTATACAATTTCAAATTAATATCTAATAATTTCAAACAATTCCTAAATTAATATTATACAATTTCTTAAAATTACACAAACAATTTTCCAAAAATTTCAACAAATATTCAAAAAAATTGTTCAACATGCACACTACAAATTATTGTAAAATCTAACAAACAATCTAAAAATCAAACACCCAATTAAACCTAAAATTAAAACCTTTAAGTACATACCTTAGCAAAATATGGAAGAAGGAGAGGAAGAGAGACGACGGCGGTGGACGGCGGCAGTGGACGGCGGAGGTGGACGGCGGCGGTGGCGGCAGAGAGAGGCAGGGAGAAAAGGGAGAGGCAGAGCACTGGAAGAAGAAGGGTTATGTGAAATTATATAATTGGATTTTGTAACGGCGCACTTTGCTATGTGCGCCGTTACAAAAAAAAGTTCGCGGGAAGTTTAATTTTCGCGAAATTTACCCGCGAAATTTGAATTTTCACGAAAATTTCGGTTGGCGCCACTTTTGTAACGGCGCACTTTGCTATGTGCGCCGTTACAAACTATAACCCTAAATTATTATTCTCGCCCCGATCGTGAATGATTAGCGGTGTTCCCGTGGTTTGATTTTCCTAAAATTTGTACTATACCACGTACATGTTATATACAATTAATTGAACGGTTTCGATTCAAAAAATATATATTAATCTATCGAACGTTTGATGATCAATGTGTTTAGGGTTTATGTTAGGTTTTACCTTCCTAAACATTAAACTCACGCTTTGAACGAAAGTAGTTTATGTTGAAAATCAAGTTTTAATCCAACCGTACGGATTGGAGCGCAATGGATTGCTACTTCATGTGCCAAAGTTTCAGTCAATTCCGATAATGTTTGAATCTCGATCTAAACCGGTCAACCTTGATTACCTCCGTAAGTAAAGGTCAAACTCTCAGTAGAGACTTTTTTTTTGGACATGGTACATCGATTTTAATTTTTTATTAACGTACATGAATTTTAAGTCGTTTCAAATGATTATGGTAATGTTGATCTACAATTAGCATATGAAAAGAGAACAAAAAAATCGAAATCAAGCGAAAGTCAACAATCTTGACTAGGGAGTAGTCAAATTTTTTGACCATTTGTAACGGCGCACTTCCAATTGTGCGCCGTTACAAAATTAGTAACGGCGCACTTTAAAAGGTGCGCCGTTACAAACTAACGACAACAAAAACGGTCCGTTTTCGAACCGTTTACTCTTAACGGTAAGATTTTGGTCAACGGTCAACAATTTTGTAACGGCGCACTTTGGATATGTGCGCCGTTACAAAATTGTTGACCGTTGACAAAAATTTTGTAACGGCGCACATACCTAAAGTGCGCCGTTACAAATGCAAAAACTGATAGTGAGGAGCTTTGTTGTTCAACTAGCCAATGCCCTGTCAAAAGAAGATGGAATGTCGGAGCTGTAAAAGCCTTCTACAAGCATTATCATCAGAAAGAACCCGAACCAACTCCGGCCACCAGCTCTCCTCTTTCGTTACTTTCTATATCTAAATGTTTCGGTCAACTTGTCGACGATTAACCAATTTTATGTACTCATTGTTTTGTAACTATTATGTAATTGATTCAAAGACTGTGAAGTGTCCAAAAAAGTTAAGTGTCGTCTGGTTAAAGACACATTGCATTTTAATATTATATTAAAATCTAGTTCAAGTTGATATGTAAAGGTCATACATAGAAATATACAACTATATTTATCTGAGAAAAGAAATTCAAATAGTACATGTTATTCATTTGAGTATAACAGAACTTCTCATATACATGCCATCTTAACAACTACAAATCTGAATAAAAGTTCACAAATTCTTCACCAGGATATGAACTCCATTTCCAGGCTCCAACACAAGTTTCAAAGTTGGAGAGTGTGTGTACTTAGGAGAGATAGAAAAGGCGAAATTCGACAGGACAAGAGCCAGCATGATCTTGAGTTCGACTATAGCTAAGTTTTGGCCAAGACACACTCTTGGTCCGACCCCAAATGGCATGTACAAGTGTGGAATCTTGCATGCTCCTGTGATGCCATTAACAAACCTCTGTGGGTTGAAATTGTAAGCATCTTGTCCCCAAACCTCAGGGTCAGTGTGCAATGTTGGGACAAAAGTCCAGAGGTTTAGTCCCTTTGGCACATGAATGTTACCGAACTTCATGTCTTTGTAGGCCTCTCTTGACATCACCGTCGCCGGAGGATAGAGGCGCAATGTCTCATAAATCACCATTGTTAACTGCAATTTGAAAATTTAAATGTTAGACATGTCGATTTGAGCATATGTTTGTGGACTCCACTGCCTACTCTCTCACGTGGACTCTACCTTAATGGGTCTTAACCATAATATAAATATGATCTCTTACAAAAGAAATGAGCTCCACGTGTATACAGAGTAAAAGGAAATTTTTTTACTCGCATGAAAATAATTGAAAATAAAATGGTATATATAAAAAGAAGAGTCGTACTCAACTAATAAGATTGACATTTTAGTTGTGAAGTCCGACTTAGTATACATGACCCAATTTTACACATCAAAGATTCATATTGTTTAGGCGTGGATTTAAATTGCACTAATGAACGTGGATGAAGGAGGGTCATAAAAACTGACATTTTGTTTATACGATGGAGACTGCAATGGTGAGGACATAGGGTTCCCGTATGAACTAAGTTAAGCTAAACATAATTAAGGATGACAATGGAGAGGGTTTAGTGATATTCTTCCCTACCTCAACAAATCAGAGAAATCGAGTTTTCATCCAACTCTAAGTATCTTGACTCTGTATATAATGACAACAAGGTGGGTTCACACAGATTTAATAATCACATCCATACCTTTTCAAATCGAGAATTTTGAGTTTTGGATAAAAAAAACTGTCATCCCTAGATGGCTAAATATATCAAGTCGAATTTCACGACTAAAATGTAAATTTTAGCACTTAAATTTAACCCTACACATTTACATTTCGTTTTATGTGAGTTTACTACACTTATCACCTGTTTCATTTTGCGGAGCATGTTTGGATCAGGATTTTGTCCCCTACATATCTCAAAGACCTCTTCACGAACTCGAGCTTGCCACTCTTGGTTCGAGGCCAACAACATAAGACACCATGTGACGGCCACAGCAGTTGTTTCGTAACCTGCTTGGTATATGTTCTTGCAATTATCGACAATGAATCTATTTGTTGCATCCTTAGTGAGGTTGCTACTTCTTGCACCCTCAAGAATCATTTGTAGCAAGTCCTCCTCATACGGACCTTCATTCCTATCCTTAACAACATTCAGTATCAGTCTCGAAACTTCATTCTCTAGCGCCCAAGCTTCCCTGTGTCTCTTGGTAGGTACATACCTATCAGCATTTCAACTTAATTAGCATATTTGTAGGGGCATTTTCATCTTTTTGTTAAAGAAAAAACATCATTTTTCTGTACTTAAGTATCAGTTACTTTCACAAGACTATACCTAACTTAGTTCTTAACATGTGTCGTATCTTAACTATTCTATAACCTAGAAGAGAAAGTGTTACCCGTCGAGTGAATGATTGTTATGTAGGATTGGAAGAAAAACAAATTTTGATGGTCATAATAATGTTATGGAAATAGATGTCATAATAATGGAAACAAGATTATGGGCGTACATGGCATAATAATGAAACTAGATGGCATACATGACATAATAATGAAAACACAGTTTTCATTTTACTTGTGCTGCGAAAAATAAGTTACCTGAAGCCAGGAATTCCCACGGTGAAACCTGCCTTGCCCGTGTTCTCTTGAAGATCTCTTAGTTTGGTGAAAATATCATGCCCTTTAGAAAAGCTACTCCCAAAACAAGCTTTTGAGATGACATCTCCGGAGAAGCTCCTCATGTCCCCGTCAATCTTGATGTTTGCAACTCCTCCCTCGCTCTTAATTCTATTCTTCCATCTCTCCACCACTATATTTGAGGACTCTACTATAATGCCAACCATTCCCTGCAAAAGTTCAAAATTTAACATGTTACGTTAGAAATCCAACCCACCTACCAGCTCAAATTAATAAGTAGAAGCTTATACTGGAGAGCATGTTCATTTCTTTTAAACGTGAGATTAACTTAAACTTTTAGGTGAGTTGAACTTCTGCCATGTATACATTTATTATTTAACCTAATAAGTGAATCTACCTTAGGACATAAAACGTTGAACGCAAGCAAGACTTCGGGTTTTTCAATCGCTTCAAGTCAGTACATAATCATAAACTAACAATTCGGTCTGTGTTTTCTTAGAGTTTAGGGAACATACCTTAACCTTTTCCATGTACAATTCAGGGGCAAGGATTTTTCTCTGGTGGACCCACATAGCTCCATTTGATGTCAAAATGCCTTGACCTAGCAATGGACCTCTCTCCTTCTTTTGATACAAAGGCTTGCCCAAATCCAGAGAAGTGCATGTGGTGATTTCCCTCACAATGTCGGTTTCATTCACGTATAATATTTGCGTGTTTCCGATAGAAAACACAAACACATCACCTGTAAACATACACCAATCAATGTGTTCTACAAAATGCTAGACGATATCGAGCATATTGAAAATTTTAAAGATTATTAAAATTTTAATTGAATTAAAGAAATATTAATTGATGATTAATCAAAAATTATTAGATAAATCTGGAATTTTTAAAACTACAAATAAGACTATTTAAAATTTCGGGCATATTCAATTATAAGCCGTCAACATATCAATTTTGTTACTCGCATTTGATGTTATTCCTTACCTATAGCTAAAGATATTTAAAAGATTCATGGCAAACTGATAGGTAAAGATATACCTTTTAGACGTGAAGATTTTTACGTGGTACAATAAATAATATATGATAAGAAACATGTCAAACTCTAATTATACGCACGCATACTCCTACTTATTAAGCACTGACAAATTTCAAAATCTAAAATTATGGGTAAATTATTACGACGTCTCTCTATTTCAATTCTCATATATGCAGTTATTGACGCGAGATTTAACTCAAGAAAATTAGAGGTAAGGAATTGATACTGAGATGCATGTGTACATACCATATAGCTTTCTCCATTTGTCAAAAAATGGGAAGAGAAGCGAAGCACAATCATGGGAGGCCGGAGCTTCACCTGCCGGAAACTTCACTTTCACCGACTCCGACGAGTTCTTGATCTCCTTGATATTTCCGAGCAGGAACGACGGGGGCGGCCCGTTGATCCCCTGCTTGGCTAGAACTGATCTGAGCCTCCATGGCTTCACCACCAGAGCATTGTAGAGCTTCACAAGCAATCCCAACAAGATGGCCACAACCATGTATGTCATTTGGAACTCCATAATGAATCAAACAAATGGGTTTGTGGGTTTTCCTAAGGCATGTGACATAGAGAGCTGAGAATGGTCCTTTTTATTTATAGTGGAATAGACTTAATGGCATAGTTGGTCTATTTGGAGCCGGCCTAATGTCATGTTTGTTTTCAATTGAATTTTGATGAGTACGATTTGGATGAGAAATTAAATGCCTATTCAAGGCCCGGTAAGATAACAAGTATATTTATATACATATTACTAGTGTTTTAAAAAATGATAAGGGCTAGTCGAGAGAAGAGGATATTTTGGAGACTGATTATAGATTAATTAAACAAGTCGGAGATTTTTAAAATACTGCATTTTATTTTAGTTGACCAAATCCAAGTCCAAACTAGCATGGTAAAATAAGAAATTACATTTACTCGATACATTTCTGTTTTAAACAATAGTTTACACACTTTTCAAAATTCAAAAGCTTTGTCAAAGCCAAGTCAACAAACTTAATCTTTTTACAAGAAAAACAACTATCGATGGACAGGAGAAAAAAGTGGAAGTCTTGTGTATTGGTTTGTCTTCTCAGTTAAATTATAAGTTTAAGTTTTTAGTTGAGTTGAATTTAAATGTATTATAAAAGTTTGGTGTTGGATATAGACGTACTCGATATGTCATCTAGTTTTGGTACAGAGACTCAAACTTCACGTGCAATTCCCCTCTCATAACTGTAAATCCTTGCAATCGACATGCCCGCGAGGACCAAGATTAACATAGGATTGACTATAAATCTAAAGTGAGTTATAATGAACACTCGATAGTGTAAAGTATACAATGGCATTTTTACACGAAAATGTGATACATAATTGAATTTAAATCTTCATACATAAAATTGCTCATAGTAAAAACAATTGATCAAGAGGAGGACCGAGTTTAACATGAATGTCCATATCAGAGGTCGGCACCGATAAGACCTCCTAACATGATATGAAATCGCATATCTTTATAATAAGAAATTGAAATAAATAGATGGCCATAAAGCATAGAAAATTATAATAAAAAATTTGGGTACATGTGATTCTTATTTCTTTAATGTTTAATCAAAATACGGCTATCATGATCCTCTATTTATTTAGTCTTGGTCAATTTGCTTATGTATGCAACAAAACATGTTTTGGAATTTACTTCAAACAAATACTATGTGATTAATAATGTCATAAATTACATAATCATTATTATTTTGTGCAATTTAAGTAGACTCAAAAACTACTTTATAGATGGAAAATGTATATTGCACCAGATTAAATATGTACTTAATTTCCTAAAAACAAAATATGTACTTAATTTATTTATATATACTCATTTTAAGTGTATATCGTAGAATTCTCAAAAATAGTACAGATTTATTTATTTCTAAATGGTCATATGAAAAAATCTTAAGATATTTTGATGGAACTTTCTAAAAGGTAAATTTTGATCATTCATTTTGAGAAGTCCTTGCTCTTTTATAAATATGCGTTAGGCCATTCATTTGGGGTATCAACCAAAGCCTCGCATTCTTATAAATTCTATATATTATTATAAATATACTCTCCCATCCATTTGTTTAACAATATAAATTGGGAAGGCTTTTACACTCCTAACTTGCTACGAAAACGGTATATTACGGTATACTCTACCTACTATATCAGTAAACTATTTTATAAAGAAGCAAAATATACAAGCCCAACAAGACATTCCTGATCATACGTTGAGGGAGTGCGGATTAATAAACCCATCAATACCATCTTATAAAGAAGCAAAATATCTAAATCCGACAAAACCAAATATCTCTAATCCCATAATTCAACTAAGCTCGTATCGGTATAAATGGTGATGTTGGATTACTTACCTCTTTCACCCTCAAGTCAAAATGATTCTCAATATTTTCTATGAGGCGCGTAGTCCCTCTCATGTTGGGGAATAAACCAAGTATTCAACCTTTAATTACGGATATAAAAATCGAAACTTTAATCCCCGTAACCTTCGCGGAAGCTAACCACCTTAGAGACGACCAATTCTGAATCAACAAGTAACAATCAACAATACTAAACTAGACAAGTAATAACAAAGATAGAAACACGAGATTTAACGTGGTTCGGCAAAGCCTACATCCACGGGGCCCGGAAAATCCACTAGAACAAGAACTCGACAACTTGTACAATCCACAAGCTTGTCACAACCAAGAGATTTACAATTAACTCCAAATCAACTCTTTGTTCAAGTTCACTCTCTCTCAAGATTTTCCCACTCACTCAAGATTTGTTTCACTACAAATCTATCCAAATGAGTTCTCTACCCAAATACTCAAGATCTCACACCCAAATATAAGAGATAAGCAAATACCTCAAACTTTCTTCACCAAAAGCTTGATCTCCCTCACAACCTTTCTTCACCAAAAGGCTTGAGCACCTTGCTTTACTCTCTTTCTTCCTTGGGCAGCCACACCACAAAGAGGAGCAACTCCTTTTCTTCTCTTTTGTTCTCGGGCAGCAACAATCTCACTCAAAAAAAATAACAACACAGCAACCAAGCAACACATGTTGCTTTAAGTGTTGTTGCCCTAATGGGCCTCAGGGACTTAGGCCCTATTTTGGGCCTTAGCTCTACAATTCTCCACCTCGTCCATCATTTGATACACCACAAATTTTGGACGAACACGTGCACATCCCGCACATAAAACCGGCTGCATCACTATATCATAGTTACCTACGTACCTAAAACCGGGATCAAGCCTTCGTAGTTCATGGAACCGGGCGAAGTCTCCACCTCACCCCAACACTGCCCCGCAGGGCTACTCTCAACATGAATTGATATGTAGCAAGTCCAAGCAATGCTGAAACTTGCCACATGTCACCACCTTGGTCAATATGTCTGCTGCGTTCCCCTCTGTGTGCACCTTCAATAAAGAAATATCACCTTCCTCTATTACTTCCCGCACAAAATGATATCTGACATCAATATGCTTGGTACGAGCATGGTGTACCTGATTCTTAGCCAAATGTATCGCACTCTGACTGTCACACTGCAAATCCACCTTTACCTGCTCAATCCCCAAATCATCTAGAAGACCCCATAACCACAATGGCCATATACTCGGCCTCGGTAGTAGAAAGAGCCACTGTAACTTGCAACATCGATCGCCAACTAACTAGAGCCCCGTATATGGTAAATACATAACCAGTAGTAGATCGACGTCTATCTAGATCACCTGCATAATCTGAGTCCACAAACCCATTTATCTGACACGTATCTCCACCAAAACACAAACCCGTGTTCTTAGTACCCTTCAAGTACCTTAGGACCCATTTCACTGCTTCCCAACGTGTCTTCCCAGGATTTGCCATAAATCTGCTAACAACACTGACTGCCTGTGAAATATTTGGACGTGTACACACCATAGTATACATCAAACTACCAACTGCACTAGCATAAGAAATATGATCCATGTATGCCTTATCTTCTGCTGTAGAAGGAGATTGCTTACTAGAGAGCTTGAATTGTGGAGCCAACAGAATCCCACTGGTTTTGCATATTGCATCCCGAACCTGCCAATTACCCGCTCAATGTAGCCTTTCTGACTCAAGAACAATTTACGGTTCGACCTCTCTCTTCTAATCTTCATACCCATTATCTTCTTTGCAGCGCCCATGTCCTTCATCTCAAACTCTTGACCAAGCTGAGACTTCAACTTATCTATCTCTACCTTGCTCTTCAAGCAATAAGCATATCGTCAACATATAAAAGGAGATAGATGTAATCACCTCCACGAAGTTTCCGAATATAAACACAACAGTCATACTCACTTCTGGAGAACCCATGCTTTAACATGAAAGAGTCAAATCGCTTATACCACTGTCGAGGAGACTGCTTCAATCCATACAGTGATTTCCTCAAACGACATACCTGACTCGCTTTACCCTCAACCTTGTAACCCTCAGGTTGAACCATATAGATCTCTTCATCCAAGTTCCCATGCAAGAAAGCTGTTTTGACATCGAGTTGCTCAAACTCAAGATCACCATGAGCAACAATACTCAATAGCACCCGAATGGAAGTGTGTTTTACCACTTGAGAAAAAATCTCGTTATAGTCCACTCCCTCTCTTTGTGCAAACCCCTTAGCCACCAATCTTGCCTTGTACCTCGTACCATCGGACTCAGAATGATCTTTTTTCTTCTTGTACACCCATTTACAACCAATAGCTTTCTTCCCAATAGGCAATGGGACAACCTCCCATGTTTGGTTCTTTCTAAGAAACTCCATCTCCTCTTCCATCGCAGTTAACCATCTCTCGCTATTTCTATCCCGAATAGCTTCCTTGAAGGAGACCGACTCATCTTCCTCCACCGAGAGTGTGAAATCAACCAAATTAACCTGCCCATAATGCTTCAAAGGTTGGTCTGACCCCAACTTCTGAACCTGCTTATACACTCGCCTTGGTCTTCCAGAAGCCAAGTTATCCACGAGTTGTTGTTGTTGTTAGACTTGTACATTTTCCTGTCGAACCGTTTCTTGCTCAAGAACATCATCACTCTCATCCGGAGTGACTCCATGATCCACCTCTTGAACACGACTAGAACCTGGCTGACCATTAGGTTCTATCTCAAACTCCTGATACCTAGAAGTCTCACTGCTAACACCACCGTGCATCGTAGCTTTCGAAGAAGCTACCATAGAGTTCTCATCAAAGGTAACACCCCTGCTGATCATGAACTTAGAATCTTCTACACACTAAAGGCGATAGCCTTTTACTCCGGTTGCATACCCCAAAAATATTGCATTTTGGCTCTTGCTTGAAGCTTTCCCTTGTTGACATGATAGTATGCCGTGCACCCGAAAATTCTCAACCTGTCATAATCTGCATGTTCACCTGACCATACCCTATAAGGTATATCTCCATCTAAACTTCGGTGTGGAGATCGATTGACGATGTAGCAAGCTGTAGCAACCGACTCTGCCCACCATTCCTTGCCAAAACCAGCATATAGTCGCATACACGCTGCTCTTTCCCGCAATGTACGGTTCATTCTCTCTGCGACCCCATTCTGTTGTGGTGTATCCCTGACTGTCCAATGCTTGACAATTCCCCTTTCAGCACAGAACCTCTTGTAGGCACCATCTGTATACTCTGTACCGTTATCAGATCTCAGTGTCTTCAATTTTCTACATGTTCTGTTCTCAACCATTGTCTTCCACCGCATGAACGTGTCAAATACCTCATTCTTATGCTTCAGGAAATAAATCCAAACATATCTAGAATGATCATTGATGAAAGTGACAAAATACCTAGAACCTCCCTTCGAAGTAAATGGAGATGGACCCCCAAACATCTGTATGCACATAGTCTAATATACCTCTACTTCTGTGTCTGCTTCCCTTGAACTGAACCCGGTGTGCTTTAGCGTACACGCAATGCTCGCAAAAATCCATGCAAGGCTTTTTCATATTCTTCAACAAACCTTGTTTACCAAGCAGATCTAGCCCCTTTTCTGACATGTGTCCAAGCCGCCTATGCCATAGCCGAGTGCATTCACATGGGTCACTGTTGCTTCTACTAATCCCAACTGTCGTATTTCATGTCACTGTCGAACCCAAAAGAGGATACAAGTTACCTTTCTTGATGCATTTCATTACTACCAAAGAACCCCGAACAACTTTTTTAACTCCATTCCATGAAACAATTTTGCAACCACCGGAGTCTAGAACACCTTCAAAAATAAGGCTCTTCCGCAATTTTGGGACATGTCTCACATTTGTGAAAGTTCTTACCACTCCATCATGCATCTTGATCCTTATCGTACCCAACCCAACTGTCTTACAAGAGTGATCATTTCCTAGCAAAACAGATCCAACATCAATGCTCTCATAGGTAGTAAACCACTTCCTATTTGGAGTCATGTGATGTGAGCACCCAGAATCAAGTATCCAATTACCGGAGTTATCCTCTTCAACACCAACGGAGAAACAATCATCTTTGCTCGCATCTGAAACATAATCCGCTTCTTGCTCACCTTGTACCTTTCCCTTGCCTTTGTTCTTGTTCTTTTGACTTGCCCTCTTATTAGGACAATCTGCCTTGAAATGCCCAAGCTCACCGCATTTAAAACACGATCTCCCGGAGGTCTAAAATTTCCCTTAGACTTCCCTCTTTTGGTTTTCCACCGGTCATTGCTTCTACCTTTTGTAAACAACCCTTGTGCTTGCTCATTGCTACCATTATTAGACAAATCACCACTTTCAATCTTTCGAAGATTATCCGCTAGAAGTGAAGTTCTAATCTCATCCATTGTAAGAGTATCACCCACAAACATCAATGTTTGAACAAGATTCTCATAAGACTTTAGCAACGAAAGAAGTAGTAAAAGTGCTTGATCTTCATCTTCTACCTTCACATCAATGTCTCTCAAGTCCGATATAATCCTATCAAACCTGTTAATATAATCCCGGATTGAACTACCTTCCTCCATCTTGCAAGTATACAATTTGGATTTCAAATAGATCCAATTAGTTAGAGTCTTCGTCATGAAGTTTGCCTCCAACTTTAACCACACTCCCGCAGCCGTTACCTCACTATCAACCAAGAAAGTAACATCCCTCTCAAGGCAAAGAATAATAGCCGCTCGTGCTTTAAGCTCTACCTTTTCCCAATCCTCATCTGACATATCTTTGTGCTTCTTTGCTTTACCCTCCAAAGCCTTGTGCAATTCTTGTGAGATTAGCAAATTCTTCATTTGTATCCTCCAATAGGAGAAATCATTCTTCCCATTGAATTTCTCTACTGTATATGTTATGGTCCTTAGCTCTAGACCGGGTAATAGGTCCTTGAGGTGATGAGGTTGATCGAGACGTGTGGTTTCGTCGACGACCTATCCTGCAAATCACAAAATACTCCAAGAGAAAAGCTCAAGCCACTCAGTAAACAATTCTCTAATGTATTGTCTGCCTCTTATTGCTGATCCCAGCCCCTTTAAATACATCAGATTATTAGGAAATAGTGGAATATGAAAACAATGCAGTAAATAATAATAATTCAATTCCCATCAATGTGGGAAGATGGAGAAATTAAGGCAATAAAAGATAGTGATAAATGATAATACTTAATGATAGTAACTGCTTCCTGAATCTCAGCTTGCCAACTGTACTTTGTTCTTGAACTTTCCATGTGTTCTCCTGCTGTAAACCTTACCAAACCTTCCTTGTTGATCAGAGATGACAACATCACCCACCCCTTCAAGACTGCGCTTGACCTCGAGCGCAAAATCCGGAAATTTGTTCGCGATATTTGGAGCTGACTCCCACGAAGCTTCAGCGGGCGACAAGCCATCCCAGTGGACTAAAATCTCAGGTATGCCATGGTTCCATCTGTTATTCAAAATTTCTCTTGGTGTGGGAGTGAAATTACCATTGCGGAATTTGGGCAATTGTGGATTAACTGGCACGTCAGAGCCATGAAATTTCTTCAAACAAGACACGTGAAAGACGGGATGAACTTTGGAGGACGAGGGAAGAGTGAGACGGACTGCTACCGGCCCAATACGAGCTTCCACCGGAAATGGTCCGTAATATTTTGGAGACAATTTCTTGTTACGGCGTGCAGCGAGGCTCAGTTGCCGAAAAGGATGCAGTTTGAGAAGGACAATCTCACCCACTTCAAAATGAACATCACGGTGGGTCTTATCATAGTTTGTCTTTATGGTCTGTTGAGCACGCAAAAGGGTCTCCCGCAAATCAGCTAACATTAAGTCACGGCTCCGGAGCTCCTGATCCACGGCTTCCAAGCGAGCCGCCCCCGGACAATAATTAAGAAGTCGCGGGGGTAGTCGTCTGTAGACTACTTCGAAGGGAGAAACCTTAAGAATGGAGTGGACACTCGTGTTGTAGCAGTACTCCGCCCATGGCAACTATTTAACCCACTTTCGAGGGTTATCCCCTGAAAGACAACGAAGATACATTTGAATAGTGCGATTCACGACTTCAGATTGACCGTCCGTTTGAGGATGGTAGGCGGAACTGAAATCGAGCTGTGTGCCACAAAGTCGAAACAACTCCCTCCAAAAATTGCTGGTGAAGATCACATCCCGATCGCTAACTATTGACTCTGGTAACCTATGAAGTTTGACAATATTGTCAAAGAAAATCCGAGCCACCGAAGTCGCGGTGTACGGATGAGCCATTGGAATGAAATGGGCGTATTTTGAAAAGCGATCAACCATGACCAGCAACACGGTTTTGCCAAAGGAATTAGGTAAGACATCAACAAAATCCATAGAAAGATCAGCCCATACCTGTAACGGGATTGGTAATGGTTGGAGAAGCCCAACAGGTTGTAGGATGTCAGATTTGTTTTTTTGGCAAACCGAGCAGGCGCGAACAAAATCTCTCACATTTTTCTTCATCCATGACCAATAAAAGTCCTTGGCTATTCGATGGACCGTTTTTTGGTAGCCCTCATGACCTTGAGTATGTATGGCAGAAATGACACTGTGAATGTGTGGTGAAGATGAGGGTAAATAAACCCTTTTCTTAAAATAAAGTAGTCCGTTGGAATAGGCCCAAGTAGGTGGAAGGGCATCATTCTGAATTTGGGTCACCAGATCTTGCAAAACTGGAGTGTCTGAAACCTCTTGTGCAACAGCTTTGAAAAGATCAATTTGTGGCAGCGAGACCGCACAGAGTGACCCACTGTCTTCATCCCGACGAGAAAGAGCATCAGCAACTTTGTTCTCCCGACCGGCACGATACTCGACCGAGAAATCAAAATCGAGCAACTTGCTCAACCAGTGCTGTTGAGGGGAGGTGGAGATGCGTTGTTCAAGCAAAAACTTTAGACTGTGATGGTCAGTTCGAATTATGAATTTTCGACCCCATAAATAGGCACGCCAATGGCGTACAGCCTTGGCTAACCCCATTAATTCCCTGTCATAAGCTGCCAGTTTCTCGTGGTGCTTGGCCAATGGTCGACTATAGAAGGCCACAGGCCTACCCTCTTGTTGTAAAACTGCACCAATGCCCGTCCCCAAGGCATCACATTCGACCACAAAGGTTTGGCTGAAATTAGGAAGAGCAAGCACGGGCGAGCTCGTCATGGCTGTCTTTAACTGCTCAAAGGCCGACCGGGCGTCCTCTGTCCAAGTAAACGAGTTTTTGCGCAGCAATTTAGTTAAAGGTGCAGCAATTAAACCATAATTAGGCATAAACCTCCGATAATAGTCGGTGAGTCCAAGAAACCCCCGGAGAGCCTTGATCGACGCGGGTAAAGGCCATTGCAACATGTCTTTAATTTTAGCTTCATCAGCTTGGACCCCCTCAGCTGAGATTTCATGGCCCAAATAAGAGATCTTACTTTGTGCAAACAAGCATTTAGATTCCTTCAAGAACAATGAGTTCTGGTGCAATACAGTAAACACTACCCGTAGATGATGTAAGTGCTCATCCCAAGAACGACTATAGATGAGGATGTCGTCAAAAAAAACGAGAACAAACTTACGTAGGTAGTGTTGAAACACATCATTCATTAGTGCCTGAAAGGTTGAGGGAGCGTTGGTCAAGCCGAAAGGCATGACTAAAAATTCGAAATGACCATGGTGAGTACGGAACGCCGTCTTTTCCACATCAGTCGCGTGCATACGGACTTGATGATAACCTGAACGAAGGTCCAATTTCGAAAAATATCGGGCACCGTGAAGCTCCTCCAGTAGTTCCTCAATCACCGGGATCGGGAACTTGTCCTTCACCGTTTTATCGTTCAAAGCCCGGTAATCAACGCAAAACCTCCACGTGTTATCAACTTTTTTTACCAGTAAGACTGGCGAGGAGAACGACGACCGACTTGGTCGAATAATTCCTTGGTTGAGCATCTCCCGACATTGTTTTTCGATTTCATCTTTTTGGCCGTGGGGGTAACGATATGGCCTGACTACCACTGGTTCTGTTCCCATCTTCAAGCAAATACGATGGTCACAGTCGCGTGACGGAGGGAGTCCCTTGGGTTGTTGAAAAATCGCAAAGAATTCGGCCCGTAACTTTTTCCACTCGAATTCTCTTCCCGGATCGGCCACTATGGTAGAAAGACCACCTGGCAGAATTTTCTCTTGAACACCCCTTAGCTCAACATGATTTCCTCTCCAAGAAAATTTCATATTCATGGCCAAAAAGTCCCACAAAATGGGACCCAATGTCTTCAACCAATTCACGCCAAGTACTGCTCCAAACCGCATAAAGGAAGAAGAAATAAATCAAATGGGAATAGATGTGTACCCAGTGTGAGAGGAGCTCTACGGCATACTCCCGGACTCCGCAATTTGTCACCATTGGCCACTGTAACTCGTAAGTTGTTATTAGTTTCCACCGAAAGTCGAAGTCTCCGAATAACTGATTCATTAACAAAACTGTGAGTTGAGCCGGAATCAATAAGGATAATCAACCGATAGTCATTAATTCGGCCTTCCACCAGCATAGTTTGATTTCCTTGGGCACCCGTGATGGCATGTAAGGAAATTTCTAGATCGTCAGGCTCGCACCTGGGCTTTTCGTCCTCCTCTGTAGCCTCTAACCAGAATAGCCGTTTGCACCTGTGGCCAGCCGTAAAAGGCTCATCACAGTTAAAACAAAGACTCTTGGCACGGAGGTCATTCATTTCCGCACGAGAAATTTGTCGGATTGACGGTCCCCGCCCCACCCCCGGTGCCCTTCGGATGGAGGAACCTTCATCTCGCATGTGCCGACGTTCGAAGAGACAGGCAAAATTCATGGCAGAGGTTAAATCAATGGGTTGTTGAACTTCCACATCGATCGCAATGAAATCCCGAAGCCCACTAATGAATATAGACATTTCTTGTTCAGACGTGAGGGAGGATACCTGAGCCGACAATTTTTCGAACTGACGTTGATATGTCTCAACGGAGCCCGTTTGCCGGAGTTTCGACAACTCCCCCAGTTTGTTGCTTTTGTCAGGAGCTCCAAAACGAACATGACAGTGATGCTTGAATACGTGCCATGTCAGGTTGGGTCGGTCTCGTTGAAGCTTCATGAACCATAGCTGGTCGTCGCCCTGGAGGTGGATGGACGCCAACGAGACCTTCTCTTCCTCGCTAGTTCTTTGGTGCAAGAAAAAATTTTCACATGTACTTAGCCAGACCAGGGGGTCCTCGCCACCACCAAACCTAGGAAAATCCAAGTTGGTGTAACGGGGAACAACCCCTCTAAGTCCGCTGCCCGTACTCTCTTCCGTTGTTGGAGTCGCGCGTTGCTGCAGTTGCTCTTGGGTGCGGCTGGCTTCACCGGTTTGCCCCTCCTCCTCGGGCTGTCCCTCTCTACGATTTGGTTGTAGAGAGCTGGTGAGTTGCTGCACTTGATCGAGCAACTGTTTGTACTTAACTTTGATTGCAGTTTTGTCGGCCTGGTACAAACCCAAAAACTCCTCGAACCACTCACTCAAAGACCTTTCCGCCATATCTCCAAGCTCTGATACCAATATGTTATGGTCCCTAGCTCTAGACCGGGTAATGGGTCCTTGAGGTGATGAGGTTGATCGAGACGTGTGGTTTCGTCGACGACCTATCCTGCAAATCACAAAATACTCCAAGAGAAAAGCTCAAGCCACTTAGTAAACAATTCTCTAATGTATTGTCTGCCTCTTATTGATGATCCCAGCCCCTTTAAATACATGAGATTATTAGGAAATAGTGGAATATGAAAACAATACAGTAAATAATAATAATTCAATTCCCATCAATGTGTGAAGATGGAGAAATTAAGGCAGTAAAAGATAGTGATAAATGATAATACTTAATGATAGTAACTGCTTCCTGAATCTCAGCTTGCCAACTGTACTTTGTTCTTGAACTTTCCATGTGTTCTCCTGTTGTAAACCTTACCAAACCTTCCTTGTTGATCAGAGATGACAACAGTATACTTCCCAGCTTTTACCGTATCGCTTCCAAACGCCATATTCCACTTGCTTCAAAAATAGCCTCTCTTAGGAATTTTGTCGAACACCTTACGTGCGCCACACAAGATACCAAACCGAGCACCCAAATTCGAAATTCTCCACCCCGAATCTCAACCGGAGCTCTGATACCAATTGTTGGAGAATAAACCAAGTATTCAACCTTTAATTACGGATATAAAGATCGAAACTTTAATCCCCGTAGCCTTTGCGGAAGTTAACCACCTTAGAGACGACCAATTCTGAATCAATAGGTAACAATCAACAATACTAAGCTAGGCAAGTAATAACAAAGATAGAAACACGAGATTTAACGTGGTTCGGCAAAGCCTACATCCACGGGGCCCGGAAAATCCACTAGAACAAGAACTCGACAACTTGTACAACCCACAAGCTTGTCACAACCAAGAGATTTACAATTAACTCCAAATCAACTCTTTGTTCAAGTTCACTCTCTCTCAAGATTTTCCCACTCACTCAAGATTTGTTTCACCACAAATCTATCCAAATGAGTTCTCTACCCAAATACTCAAGATCTCACACCCAAATATAAGAGATAAACAAATACCTCAAACTTTCTTCACCAAAAGCTTGATCTCCCTCACAACCTTTCTTCACCAAAAGGCTTGAGCACCTTGCTTTACTCTCTTTCTTTCTTGGGCAGCCACACCATAAAGAGGAGCAGCACCTTTTCTTCTCTTTTGTTCTCGGGCAGCAACAATCTCACTCAAAAAATAACAACACAGCAACCAAGCAACACACGTTGCTTTAAGTGTTGTTGCCCTAATGGGCCTTAGGGACTTGGGCCCTATTTTGGGCCTTAGCTCTACATCTCACCACGTAGCAAATTGAACACGGCTCATGTATGATTTAAATAAATACACCACGAGTTAGTTTTGCGATGTAGATGTGGTTTTGATTAATATGCAACCAATATCAGAAACTACAAAATTTTGCGTTTTTAGTAGAATGCAATTCATAATTGTTATAAGTGTAAGAGTATCATTATGTAGAATTATAAGTGAGGGATTGAATACTTACCCTTCGACCGATTATATGCAGGTAAACCTCAAAATCTGGTTTCTTTTCCTCGATGTCCTCTATTTTTCTCATACTTCATCGAAAGATCATAATTTATTACCAAGTTAACTTGAAATGTATAAATAGCAAGTTAGGACGGAATCAAATATGTGTTCGAGTATGAGTAGATGGGGGAAAAGAGAAGTCGTGTATCTGATGTTGGTCAAAGCCTCGAGCAAGAAGATCAGTCGATATGAGAATCTGCGTCAATTCGTCTTTAATATGTTAAAACAAAACATTAAAAAAAAACTCCTTACCATTTAGTCTAATTTGTGCTTGTTCCTCATATCTTGTACTAACATTTTTACTTTTTTTCAATTGCACACCATAAGTAGACATATCTTCCTCCTTCGTCGGGTAATTGTAATTCAAACTAGTTTTTAGGGCACTTGTGCTTCTCCGGCAGTAGTAACATTCCTCAAAATACAACACTTGGGGCTTTCTCGAAACCTTGTTCGCGAATCCGACCCGTCGGAAATTCAGCAGGCTCTCTCTTTGGAGCGTCAACCCTCTTTCAAGATATCAAAGCGCTCTGTTACTTTGATTTTTATACTTGGGTAATTTATCTTGGTTCTATTTCTGTCTTGGTTCTATTTATCTTATGTGTTTGCACTTTTTTCCTTGTTATTTGGTTGTGTTCCTCTCTTTAAAAAACAATAATCTTTTTTCTTGCTGATAAAAAAAAATTGTAGTTCAAACTCTTATCACTTTGTGTAATTTGTTACCAATGCATCACATTTTGTTATAAACAAGGACGTTAGATATTTCACATGCTCTGTATTAATTATAATGTTCGATTTTTAAAAATCAATTGAATCTTTCAATAACTAAATATCTCGAGCATTTCAACTCCAGCAACTCTGAAATCTTTGTAAACACCAATACTTGAAACCCATGTCTCATACTTTCAAGAAGAAAAAACTAGTTCTTGAAAAATACCCAAAATACCCTTCCAGAAATAGTGTCCATAGAAGAAAAAAAACTACTATGGAATTGTAGTGTCCTGAGATTATTATGAAATGTTATGAAATTGAAAGTTTGTTGCTTCTTCTCCAAGAAACTGCCTGCATTCCCAGTCTCAAAGCCGCTCAAGCAAAACTTAAATCAGTCCTCCCTATTTCCGCGCCCTGTCAACACGAAGATGGAGAAATTCATAATTCGGATCCATACACTATACATGGTAAGCTCGAAGAAGAAGAAGAAGGACAAGAACGACATGTTAGAGTTGGAGTTTAAACATAAAGTACCATTTTCGGGTGCTCTTGACAGGAAAATTCTCACATGTGGATCCACAGGCAAGCCCATTGCTTCATACGTTGGATCGTAGACTGAGTTTGGGGGATAACTAGCACTGTTCTCAGAGACTTTTGATCAGATCAATTTGCTCGGAGGCGTTCATATCATATAACAAGGTTAATTATAAAACAACAGTATATACCTTGGATTTGAAGTTGAGGCATTTAGAGCGGGGGCGTTGAAGATCTGCCTCGGGCTGCCAAATCGGCTTCCAAAAAGATTTGATGTTCGGGCCATGTCCTCACCCTCAACCATCGGCTGCTTACCCTACAACCGTATAGTATATAGACTCGAGTTTAATATCAAGCGACGTTTTGAACTAGCAATAACCGTCTAGAAAACGAAACAATCAACACTAATTTGAGTTGGCTCCTGAATGAATTGAGAGAAATAATTACCCTTGATGATGATCCTACTTCAAACTGACGAGCATTCATCATCGTGTTTCCATGCATCCCTTGCTGCACGTCATTTGAAAACTTAAAACTCGATTAGTCTTCTAGTTCAAGGAGAAGAAAACAAGATTTTGGTGATAGACAAAATTGTTGAATGATGTAAATCAAAGTGAACATAAAACTTAAATTTGAATGCTTAATTTTTGGGAAGATTACAAAAAGGTGCGTGTAACATTTAAACTTTTATAACATAATTTTAACTAAAAAAATTAAATTACAAAACTGGATCATACAAATTTTATTTGAAAGATAAAAGTATGAACACATTGAATATATTTGATTTTAAAATAATAATAATTTCAGGGGTAATTTCGTCATGTTATATAAAAAAATACACATTTTGCAAAAAAAAACAAATAGCACATCACTTTTTGTCATTAACAAACAATAGAGCATCCTTTTGCAAAAATGTCATATTATAGGGCACATTTTTGCAATTTTCCCTAATTTTTTTAGTATAGCCAAATGGGGAGTAACACAAACTCCATAGGGAACCAACTATGCATATATGCAGGAGAAATGGTATAGTTTGGATTTGTAAGGAAAATACCATATTGTATCCCTCGGGATTAGAGAACCCTTGGAAACTGAACTGCTCTGTTCCCTGCGGATAACATTGTAAAATATAGCAACAAGATTGAAGAAACCAAATTCACAAAAGCACTAAAAAGCACCAAAAGGAGAAGGTGACAGTCCGCTTACTTGCTGCACAGGCATGCTTGAGAATGGAGCTTCATTGGAAGGTCCTCCACTCGGATTAAAGCTACTCGTTCCTGCGATTGAACTCAATAATCCTTGGAACTGATAATCTTGTGTCCTAAAAGGGGACAAACGAAAACGAGCAAGTTTGTCATTAGTAGTCAATTGTTAATACCAATCTCAGAATTATTTCAACTCGTATATTTTTTCTTCCTATTTGAAATAACGTCAGCAATATGCTCATACATAATAAGAGAGGTTGTTTCCAGTACAATGGATGCTTAAAATGAATACGTACAAACAAATTAAGTACATATTCAATCTGGTGCAAAATACATTTTCCATCTACAATAAGTAGATTTTGAGTCTACTTAAGTTACAAAAAATCATAAAATACTTTTAAGTACTTTGTGCAGAGTGAGAAATGTAGTCTCATACTCTAAAATGTACTTCATTTCGACTCAAAATGTATTTACAGTTTGACATATTTACACTAACACCACTGTTATTTTTCGGTTTCAGCCATTTTCAATCTTGTCACCCCCAATCAAGGGCCTAGAATAATAATCATTTTCTATTCCAAGCCTCATACTCATTTGATCGACCCTCTACGTGAAAATACTTACAGAAGGATAAATCAAAATGTTCCAATACATACCCCAGTGCCGATGGAGAATCAAACATAGTTCTTGGGCTGCTCTGGGGGTACCTATTAGCCCAGGGAGGCCGGGCATATGGCGAGTACCTTTCACTTCCACGACTCTGCGCCTACAAGAATGAGGATAAATATAGTCCATATACAGGTATGTGAGACATGAGGTAAAAAAATATTGGGAAAATGACACTTCATCACACCTAACTATGGTTGTTTCACACTTTGCTACCTCAACTATTTAGATGCTAAATCTTGTCCCAAAATAGTATAGTTAGGTGTAGTAAACTGTCCAAAAATTCAAGTTAGAATACTAAAAAAATAGTTGAGGTAACAAAGTGTGAAACAGTCATAGTTAGTTAGGTGTGGTCAAATGTCATTTTCCCAAAAATATTAAGTCTTACCTGGTGCCTGGGTGAGGACGAGGCCAAACGGAACTCGGGAGGTAAAGTAGAGGTCGGGAAAAGGTAGTTGCCGGTAAGTTGAGACATAAAATCTCTTGGTGCCGGCTCCGCACCAGAATTATGCATCATCTCCAATGTTGAAGGCCTAATGACGTTTTAAAACAAGTTAAGTACTGAGCTTTACAAGAAAATGGAATGATCCAATGCTCGGCTTGACATTTGCACAACAACAAGGATGGTTATAGAACAAAAGCGAACTTACTGATACATGTAGTCATGTTCAAAGGGGGCAAAAGAAGAAATATTATGCTGAATTTGAGTTTGATTGATATTGATTGGATTCGTGTCCTGCTCCTGGAATGCACCAGACTGCAGCTGTGACGACTCCATCTGATCACGATTTAGTTTAATCACATTCATAAATAATCATATTCACTCTATAAGAATTCATCTTTCCGCTTTGTACATTTTATGAAAAATTGCTCATATTCGTGATGTAAATGTACATATGCATAATCCCTTTTACCAAATGCTAAAACTCATGCATCAATAATTAACATATAGGGAAAATAGCAAAAAGGTGCCGTATAGTATGACATTTTTGCAAGAAGGTGCTCTGTTGTTTGCATTTTTTTTTTGCAAAATGAGTATATTTTTATAAAAATGTGAAAATTGCCCCTAAAATTAAGAATTATTTGTTCATAACTTAATCATAAGAAAAAATTAACTAAAAAGTTAAATTACAAAATTTGATTATACAAGTTTTAGTTAGAAGATGAAAATAGAAAAACTTTTAAAATTATTTATTTTGAATAAATAATTCTTAATTTCAGGGGCAATTTTGTCATTTTAATAAAAATATACACATTTTGCACAAAATGCAAACAACACAGCACCTTTTGTCGTTAACAAACAACACGCCACCTTCTTGCAAAATTGTATGACTATAGGGTACCTTTTTGCAATTTTCTCTAACATATATGCAGTTGAACTTGTTATGGTATATTTTACAGTTGCATAAAATCAAGGAGTTAAGAGAAGAAAAGTGTACTGTGGAGGGGGCTTGATGTGTCCCTGGTAGAGCAGAATTTGAGAGAGAGTGCCTGGTACGAGGTGCAAGAAACTGGGTGCTACCAGTACCAATAACAGGAGATACAGCAGGAGAGCTCTGGAATGTCCCACGGGGCAGCCTAGAAGATAAAAAGATTTGTATCACGGAATAACAAGGAACGCCACAAAATTAGGCAAGTCCATATGCAAATAAACTACACAAACTAATACTGATATGAACATAGATTTTTTTATCTAGTACTAATAATAAAGCTCTCTGTAGTAGTAATGCTACTGTTTTATTGTTGCATACATTTGAATCCCGTGCTCTGTAGATTGAGGAGGGACTCGATCATCAGTCGAATTCAGATGACCTGCATCGCAATCAATACTGTCCTCCGAGTTGGAAGAAGATGATTCTCCTGTTGTTTCCTCTTCCTCCCCGTTCCCCACCCTACGCACCTCCCGATGATTCTGCTCCACATTTTCAAATTTCAATTAGTAATTTTATTTTTTCGTGAAATGAACTTTTTTTGTTGGTTGTGTTTATCTGACCACTGCATTTGACGGTGGCTGGTGCACATCAGCTGCTCGAGCATTGCTGCTCTCTCCATTGAGCTCAATCTGGAAACACGATGAAAGGTAACCGATTTACAATATTTATGGAAAAGACATAAGAGTATAGGCAATGCAAGTATCATACACTTGAAAATGAAGAATACTTATGTGCAAAAAAGTGTATACACAATGTAAATACTGTGAAAGCGAAAATTAATTGCATGCAATGAAGCAGCTTAAGCACGTGAAATTCCCAGACTTCTGATCTGGAAGAATAAATAGTAGCAGATATGGAATATACAATAGGAAATGAAACTGTAAATTTTTTGAGGTAATTAATGAGCCGATCATTCATTCCTTTTGCTTTAGAGTGTTTCTTTTACGATTCTCATTCCACATTTAATACTACTCAGTAATGGCATATGCGACAATATTATTAACTCTGTAGCCCTCCAAGGAGACTTGAACTATATGAACATAGAAACAACAAACATTTAATATGCATATTTCACAACTGTGATCTATCGAATCGAGATGTAATTGGAGCTACATGGGTTGATAAAGGAAATATGTTTAAGCTTCTCATCAAGGTATCAGCAAAGAACCGACACTTTCTCATTAATTATATAGAATATAGAACAGATACTATATTTCAGCTCTTCGTTGAAAAAGACAAAAAACACCATAATTCAACTCCACTCCTCATCCCCAAACATCCACTCAAACATACTAAGTAACGCGTGGTGCTATATAAACTGAAAACATAGCACCAAGAGAATCAACTGTGAGGAGATAATACCATTGAAGGGACGTTAAAAATGCATTTATGTGAGCAAACAATTGTATTCACGATTAGGCATAGTTCATATCCGATTTAAATATTACCATTTGTGTAAAAATGCTTATAATTCATCTGACTAAGTTACATGAAAGACCGATTGATTTGTTTGGTATTAATATAAAAGATTTTTTGAAAAGAAGCAACTGGACATGTTAAGATACGATAATACAAAATTGTATGTACATCATAATTAAATGATATGGCAGAGGATATATACCACTCTCTCATTCACGCGTCTTAGTGTATCTTCAAGAAACTTCTCGTGCACATCAATATCTTTCGTTGACATGATAAGGTCTGGATCAGGCTCAAATTTCCTACCCAATTAACACAGAATAAACAAGTTAACATATCATCAAGAAAGATATATTCATAGTATCCATACAATTTAAACGAGCATTTAAAACGACTAGCCATATGGAAGCAATATACATGATCAATTAAAATGTTCTTACCAAGAATTTGACGTGTGTCAATCATGGATACTTCAAAATCATGTTGTTTTAAGAAATAAATGATATTTCCAGATTCAACGGTAAGGAGATCGATCCACTTTGTTTTTTCACAATAAAGATTATCACCATAAATACATTATACAAAATGCCAAAATACACATCCATAAACCCTAATTCCCTTGTGCAACTGTTAGTACTAAATTACATCGACATCAGATCGATCAATTAAGGATCACCTTACATAAATGAATCAGTAAATACTTTTATACTGTGATGTTATGCATAGATTAGTAAATTAGTGAAGTAAAAGTAGTAAAATATAAAGGATGAAACGCCGACTCTTCTTTTCACTACCAAGATTTATGCTTATGTTGGTGAAAGCCAATCTATTGTAAAGTTTCTTACTGTAAACCGACTCAACTTGTGTTTTATTGATAGTGCTTGTTCTCAATTTATCTTTCGATCACATCCAAAATTTGACGTAATACTTACCCATCGGAATTACCATTCTTTATATGTATCATAATTTGCATTGTATATTTAGTTTTCACTCTAATTGCACCTGACAAAATCTTATAATTTCATAGAGACGTACTCTTTTATTAGACTCGTGAAAGACATTAATTCCCTAAAACAACCCATATCGACGCAGGAGAATAGATATCAAACAAATAAGATAGAATATTGGGAGGTATAGGCCTTGGGGATATACTCCTAGCTTCACGACAAAAGGACAGTTACAACTTTCACAGTTTCATAAGTAGACATAAATATTCTAACTTAACTCACTTGGAGGGACAGATCTAATACGACAATTGAGAATATTGAGCCACGACAAAAAGAAAATTAAAGCATATCCCTTTGAATAAAGGAAGACATGGCAATAATAAAAATGCCACCATGAACAAGTTCTATGTGATCTTCTCACATCTTTTAAAGCATATAAGAAGATGGAATCACGGAAATTGAACTTACTTCTTTATCTTCAAGCAAAACACAAACGATAGAAGGCTACAAATCAATAATTGTGACTACGGCTCAGGGATGTTCAAAGAACAAGTTCAGAGAGAGGAAAATACAAGTACTACTCAAGGAGACCCCTAAGAGGGTAGCATTGATATGTACCTTGCATTCCTTTATTGAATTCTTGTTAATTTCACAATCTCACAGAAGTTACGAAAAGTATGGGAGGGATTTTATGTTTAGAAGGCGCTTATTAATTACTATCTTCCATCAATTCCCTAAAAGGGGATTAGTGGGAAACAAAGAAATGTGAAGCGAAATTTAAATTCCGGATTACTTTACTTTTGTGGGAGTTGTAAAAGGCGGGATGTGATGTACGTAACTTTTAAAAAAATTCAAATTTTCCTCATTCAACGGTAACAAATTATTATTTTTATAAATTAGTAGGATTTTAACGTAGGCTAACTGTGAAGAAGTACAGAGAATTCATGTTTAAACCAATACAGATCAAAATAACAGTTGTGCCGTCTCAATGATAGCAATACAAACACAAAAAACAATAGTAACACACAAAGCCTGTTTCGGCTTTAAACTCGATCCGGTACATGCTCTCCTTTTGACAAAGAATGTCTACCCAACTGAAACACAACTTGATTGAAGGTCCAAATATAAGTTTCATCCTTATCACATACTAGAATGTCGATCCCCCAAACCCGTTCTTAGATGAAAATCAAAACTAAATTTTGGCTGATATGTCGTGGTTCAAATATAGTTAACATGGCTATATGTGTCCACATTTACGCAAAATTAAAATGAACAACTCATCTAAACGGCTGACCTAATATCAGCCTGAACTTTTTGTATCTCTTCCTTCAGCAAAGAAATTTCAGCCTTGAGGGCCTAGAGACAACAAGAAATACACGTCATTAGTTAGTGAGGTAACGATCAAATTCATGAATGATATCAAGAGAAGAAAGGAAATAATTCACTTACAAAAACACTGGTCGGAGCATATGGAAGAAGAAGCAAGATCAAAATAATTACATGGTGGATCGTCACACAAAAAACACTATGTTAATCCTGAGTTTGAATCATAGATGAAAACAAGCCAAGTAAAACAGAGTCCTTAATGAGGAAAAAAGGCAGACGATAAAAATGTCAAGCAAATTGATTTGTTAGTCTAATGTTTTTTGCAACAAGCTATACTGATTAAAATCAAGCTTACAAAGAAAACGGAAGTCATAAATTGCATAATTTTATTACTTCTAATTGGTAAGACACAATCCCTCTAAATTTGACTGTAATCAATACATACCGCTGATCTTGTATTTGCTCCTCAGTTTCCCGCTTTATCTGGTTTAGAATTGCTTTCACGTACTGCAAGAAAGTTGTATCAATACGGCCACACCATTTCAATAATTGCTTTATAATTATTAGATAGAAATGAGATTTTGAGAGTTAAGAAAAGTTAGAGAACTGGAACTATGATTTGCCAAATGGCCCATAAAGTTATTCATCTTGCAAATCCTGGTTGTTAAATGCGTTTTGGACCAGTAAGCATGAGAAATGGATAGACGACAAATAAAGAATTTAGGAAGTAGTTTGATTTATTACCTCCAAGTCAGGTATAGGGCTTCAAATTTGGCAGAAGATTAAAGACAAACAACAACAACTTAATTAGTTCACATGAAAACCGATAAATCACATTAATTTTCAGAGGATTTAGAACAAAATCTTCAAAAAAAAAGAGGAAGATCTTGATCAAATAAAAGAATTGCAACTCATACAATTGTCTTATCTGTTCAGGCAATTCAACAAACCGGGCTAGCACATCTTCAATCCTGTAATGGAAGGTGTAGAAGAGAATGGGAAGAAAATTAGCTTGAAACAGTGATCAAAACATGAATTTGATGAAGTAAGGAAATAAATAATGTTGGATTTAGGAACTGAAATATATAACCTTTTGTCACCAGAGAAGTGGCTAAGACGGCCTGAAGGAGAAAAAGATATATATGCAACTTCCACATCACACAGCACGGATATCTCCAAGGCCTTCTTAATAAGTCCGTTTCTGCGCTTGGCATATGATAGTTGGCGAGTGGACTCATCTTCCAGATACATCATCTCATGTCGAACCATATTGGCAGTGTCTAGTGTGTGACAGAATTGAGCCGATGCAAGAACCAGGAAAGGGAAGTAATTGCACAGATGGTTTTGTTTTAATTCACTGAACTTTAAAAGTAAAGCAGTTTCATAGCAATTTCTTCATCTTAGTAAATTGTTGTCTTATATTTGCTAAGTTTATTTATTTGGTAAATAAATTATAATTTATAGGTAGTTTCCACCTGTAGTTTTGTGATTGAGTAGAGTGGATTTTCCTTTCCTTTTAACCTTATTAAGAGGACTCAATCAATTTACATGCATGATACAAAACGTTTACAAAAGGTGTGAGACATCCGCCAATAGAATTAAAATAAACCAGATCCTATTCCGAAAATAGAGCCAAACCAGATACGAAAGTGTAAATATGTAATAGGACATCCGATGACGTGATGCTTTCTGCAGTGCAACTTATCTGAATCTTGTTTTTACTGGTAAGTGTCATTTAGTTAATGTAATTAATGTGACAGCACCTCCAAGAATATGCATTAATGTCACTATCCATAAAAACTATACCAACTAAAATTCAAAATAATATGAATGTCTATCTGCAGAGTCTGCAAATAAATTAATTCGCGTGATGAACAAAACATATAACGATTTATAACACAATACCTCACGACATACAATCCACTCGTGTCATAAACATTGGACCGTTGCTCGGTGCCTACACAAATTTTGAACATGGACGGCTCATTGGAAATGGCACGACTCTGCACTAAAACATAAATGAAAACTATGGAATGTTAAGTCCACCTCAAAAATTACCAATAACTGAACTGAAATTACATATTAGCATCTATAAAGAACTTTTTAGAACATATTTCAACATAATTAGAAAAAGTAAATTAATTGATACTTCCATACACAGCAAATTATAATATTGGATAGTAGAGTTCTGTGAATGTACAATAACCAAGGGGTTAAGTACTTTCAAGTACTCTAGTCTGTTTTGAGTGCGATGCGCAAATTTGTGTTACAACAGTTAGTCATAGTAACAATATATGATCAACTGGGAATTAAGAGCCGAGAAAAGATCAATTAACCAACTTGATAGCAAGGCGAACAAGGATTGACCGTCATTTCTACTTGGTTTTGATGTAGCAATTAAATTAACACCCCTAATTGTTAATTGCATTACATGGCTTCATCGATCTGTCATGTAACATCCTTAGCCGAATTCCATATGCATCCCAGCCCACTTCTCGATCCAATTTTACACACCTTGCAGGCCATACCATTTGTCCTTGGGCTCGCCTACATGCATCAATATCAGTTAACCAAACTCCGACAACAAAAGTGGTAATAATGTTTCTAAAACATACAAATACATATTATGGAATGAAAATTAGTATGATGGGTACTTACAAATCCATCTCTAGGATGCAACACCACACTTTGACCAGTCTCCATTGCAACATTTTCCCTATCTTTCACTTTCCTGCTGCACAATCTTGAGCTGAACTTGCTATAATCATAATGTATAAGCAATAAGCCCAAATGTTAGTCTTATAGAACATAAATATTAACAAAATCAGAAAGGAGAAATAAAATAAATAAGACCCATTTCAAGCAAAATATGAAAATGGAAAGAAAATGAATTGGAGAAGTGCTAAAATGGTGAATCCGATAGAGGACAGTGAGAAGTGAAAATGTCACTGCAAATTTGGAGACTTTTATGGCAAACAAAATGAAATGTAAGAGCTTGTTTGTGAAATTGGCATGAAGAAAGAGTATTTGCGAGAAAGAAACGAAACTGACATGAATAAATTGCAGATTGACGGCCAAACAATTTTGAGGGCAAATGCAGAAGCAATTTGGAGAAGAAGCTTTGCATTTCTCTTCTTTTTTATTGGTGCTTGCTCTAAAGATTACTCCTTTCTTTTTTACGGTAAATCTATGGGGTTTGGGAAAATATTTTCAAATTATTGCGTATCCATTAAATGTAAATTAATTCATTAAAACAAACCAAGCATAGAATATGAATCTCACTCTACGAAGAATGTCAGATTTTTTTTTGGTAAAACGCAAAATATTATCAAGCAACTAACCCGACTTTATGATGGTCAGTCGAAACAACAGATGGTGGGACAGACCCCACACCGTGATCTCAATTAATATAAAATAAATTGATATGACAAATCTCGTACTTGACTCTCAACTAATCGAAAGAAGATCTAGACTATTAATCCTATGAGCGCAACTGACCAAAACACCTTTAAATAAGTAAAGTAAAATATCTGAAACGACCAGAGTACTTCCTCTCAAAAATCACCTGAATTTTATTAAACCTATTTTAATCTCTTAAATGCAACCTCAACTATTTAGATGTTGAATCTTGTCCCAATATAATATACTTAGGTACAGTAAACTGTCCAAAAATTCAAATTAAAATACTAAAAAAGTAGTATCCTAACTTTTAAAGTAAATTGTAATTTACACATGTCATCCTAAATACATTAGACCTATTTTATTTAATATAAAATTCTGATCTCATAAAACTGAAATATTTTAGAATAACTCAAATAATTAAATCAGTCACCACGCCTAATTTTCATCCCAAATCTTAATTTTTGTTTTATGATATATGATTCTTTTCATATTAACTCGATCGATTGTTTTTAACTTTTATTTGTTTAAATAAAACAGAAATTACACATGTGAAAATTAACTTTTAATCTCACAATTTTATTTTATTAATCTAAGGGCTTCAAATATTCCCGGTTTATTAATCTAACGGCTTCAAATATTCCTGGTTCTCCGATTTTAATTTCAGTTCGGTTTCCGGTCTAAAATGCTCATCCCTAAACCAGTTCCTTCACTTTGAACTATATAAACAGGTTTGATAATCCAACCAATTTACACTTCAAATTAACTGCAATGACAAAAGATAAAAGAACATATTTTTTTCAACTTAACAAATGAAAACATTTGTGTGTCCTGCAAATTCAATATATATCATGAACAACACAAGAAAAGTGAAGTAGAGATCAAACACATAGTTCACTCCAAAACCAAAATGATCAACTTTCACATTATCCTCTAGTCTAAACATTTCAGCGCAAAAGCCCAAACGTCTACACAATCAAAACCAAACAAACACAAACAAAGTCTACTTCACCCCGACTATGGACATGAGAAACTGAAGCTTCTCGTTGACCTCCACAAGATCAGATGGTTCTTGGAACGACGCGGGTGGCTCAATCCCAGTAAAGATATACAGAGCCTTCAGTTCCTCAATGCACGTACCATGAATCGCAGATTTGTAACCAACTATTGTCCGCATTGCACGGATTTGTTCCCATATCTTTTGCTCGTTGTAGGGTGACTGTAGCACAAAACAAACCGTTCTTGTAAGTGACATGAAGAGAACAGGCTCATATAAAATAACGGAATTGTAACTTGGTTGGTGAACACTGCCTAGTAATTAAGAGGTTTAGCGTTCGAATCCTAGTGAGTCCTCTGCTTAGGAGCACACTGAACTCGATAAATGTACAGGATCACACACTTAATGCTCGTTATCTGCTATTGTTTGTCAATAAATAGCAAGAGTGCGCATGAAAACTCAGAAGGCTCAATAAATACTTGAAACTTGAATTATCAATATAGACAGTACGTTAGGCGTAAACGTGAGCTTAGGGCAACAAGAGTAAAATTAGAAAGGTTAAGCCCTGACCTCAGTGGAAGGAACATCGATGTCTTTCCTAGATGAAACTGGTTGCTCCAAGGAAGACCGGCTTTCAAATCCTATGTCGCGTAAAGATTGCTCACTTTCTGCAGAATTGAACACATTTCATTTGTTCATGAGTGAAAGAATACAGCATCTACAGAAATAAATCGAAGCATTAGTTCATTGCTTTACCTCGGGAGATTCCATAATCTGAATAACTGTTCCGTTCACCAGCTGCATTTTTGCCAGCAATTTCTAGTGCATCTGCGTTAGGGTAGATGACGGTGGCATCTCTCTGCCCACTCAATCGAGAATCTTCAGTTTCATCCTTACCGTCATTATTACCTGTTATTTCTCCTTCTAACATATATTTTGGCTCCTCTTCTATAAAGCCACTTACCACAGCTTCGACTGTTTCAATGGTTTCCATGTATCCCGTCTCTATCATCCCTTCATTTTCTCCCGGAACTTCCTCGTGACTCATTTCTTCCATAATAACACTGCTGTTAGAGGCAATTTTAACTTCAATTCCTGCAAAAGTTCCCTGAGTTTCCTGATCGCGCATGATTTCTTCAATCTCGTTTTCTCTAAGAACGTCCTCGCAACTTCTTTCTCCTATCTCCACGGTAGTTTTGTCCATCTGGACGTCGCTGCTATAGGCATGTTTAACTTCAATTGGAAGCTCCATCTCTTCAACAACCCTTGCCCTTTCAGGCATTTCTTCCTCGGTATCATCTCTACCCTCGTCCCTGATTCTTTCTAGTAACCCCCTTGTCCCCCTAGCTAGTTCCTCGTCTTCAATTCCACCAACTCCTTCTTGAGTCGTACATTCTTCAAGGAGTATACTTGTCGCTTGGCACGGGATCTCTACTTCTTCAACGTCGCTACATTCCAAGCCATCTCCTTCCAGTTGATTTATTGATTGTTCTACAACTATACTCGTTTCTTCACATGGCATCACAACTTCTTCAACAATGGTACCGAACAAGTCATCTCCCTCAATGACAACTTCTTCGAGAATGGTACCGACCAAGCCGTCTCCTTCAACGACAACAGCAATTCCTTCCACGCGATTGAGCGGTACTATTTCATCCGCATCCTCTTTTCTCATTCCTTCGAACGGCTCATTCACTTCCGGAGGCACCCTTCTATCTTCTTCATCAAAATACTCCCAAACATGTTTCTCGTACGCATCTATTTCATAACTAAAATTTCCCGAAACCTCATCTTTACCTCCTCCTACTTCTTCATCATCCATAAGCCCCTTTTTGTCCCTTTCCATGTCAAGGACTCCACCATAACCCACACATTCATCATCATCAAAGTCATCATAAGAGATTGTTCCATATCCCGAGAAAAGGGGAGCGGGTGGGGGTAGCAGCTTACTCATGACCTTCTCGGTACAAGCATAGCTTCCCAACAAGATCCCATAAGGAATCGACAGAGCAACCCCAAGCACCGAAATCACCACAAGCGGGGGAAGGAACAATGGGGCCGAAGAAACCACAGCTCCACCAAACAAAATCTTCTTCCCCAACCCGAGCCCCTTATTCCAAATCCAACTCATTTTCCCACGTTCGCCATACGGGTACTCCTCGTCGTATGGGTATTCTTCGCCCTTCCACTCCATTTCTGTAAAGTTGAAGAGTTTCAATCAACAACATCCATACTTTATTCTACACAAACTCATGGACATGATTGTGACCTAAATACATCAGACAAAACAGAACATCCCATAAAAGATTCCTCATGAATCATCAATAATTGTATAGCAAGCAAAATCTACAATAACTATATATCATCATCAAATTAAAAGTCCCAATTTTGAATAACAGAAGTAACCTACAAAAAGGAACAATCCAACACTAGTGATTATCAGAGTATTAAGAGAAACCATGAAAGATTGCTCATGAATCATCAATAATTGTATAGCAAGCAAAATCTACAATAGCTATATATCATCATCATCAAATTAAAAATACCAATTTTGAAAAACGAAAGTAACCCACAAAAAAGAACAAGTTTCTACTACATGGGATGGGTCGAAATTATTGAAAAAGAATCTAGGGAAAGAAACAGAAAGGACGCACCTTTTGGGAAAATGTTGAATTTAGCGTACCATTGGAGAAGGCGACATGGATTTTGAAGCTGATTGATGATCTGGGTTTTGCTGTGAGAGTGAAACCCTAAAATCCCAAATCGTTTTTTTTGTGTTTGGAAATTTGCAGAGTAAAAAGAAGAAATGACACGCGTTGGAGAAGGAGCAGTGACAGTTGCAGGCTACGGAGAAGCCAGCAGCTGTCGGTTAATTACGTGTCTGCTTTCCATGCAACACTTGACTCCATTACATGCATTTTATCGAACATTGATTGAACCATCACATGTTGGAATTAGTCATTACTATAGTCTTGCTAAATGGGCAACGTCACTACAAATTGTTCGATAAAAGTATGTATACAGAAGATCATGTTACGGGTTTGCTCGATAAAGCTATGTGTTACAATGTAAGAATGAACTTAACTTTTATGTATTTTGAGTTTCATATTTTTTGGTACTTTAATATACTTAATTAAGTTTTTTATTTTTGTAATACCATGTAGAGAATGTAAAGTTTGCCACAAAATCACAATATTCGCCCTAATCAACATTCTCTCGCTGAGATCTACTAAATAATGTATAAATAATAAAATTAACAAAAACTTACAACGATTCAACGTAAGATTTAGGGGTTCACGTCAACAACGACTCGCGTTAGAGATTCGCATCAACAATAACTTGTTAGAAAGAAATAGTATTGCAAAACTTGCTGATGAATTTTACGATGTTCGATTGGTTGACCTCGAGAGAATTGAGAGAAAACTAGGCCTAATTGAAATGTTTCTCTACTTTACTAAATTGGACGGGAAAGACAACATCGTCCATGTTGATAGTGAAATGACAAAAAAAGAAGAAGATAAGAGTCCATTAATGAACCGCAAAGTATAAAACATCTCATTTTTAAATTAAAATCTTGTGATTAGTTCCCGTTCTTATTCGAATCGAACCATCCGATTCTCAATATATAAAAATCAAATCCTGAACTATTATGTGAGAAATAATTCGGTTCTGGCCGGTTCAATTCCCGACCAACCCGGTTGAAACCAATTAAATTTTGATATTAAATTTATACTTGATTTATAAGCCGAAATAGATAAAATTGAGTCCGATTTATGAGCCAAACTAGAAAATTTAGAGCCTGAAAGATTGCAACTGTACGAGAGAGACGATTCAATTCATTTATAATTCTATTTTAAGAGCGAGATCGAGACACATAAGTAAATAAGGTATGAGTTTGGTTATAAACTGAATAACTCCAAACTAAATTTAAACAACTCTCTAATTTTAAAACCGAATCCAATTCATAATCTACCGTTATCGATTTTCTGGAGTTGTGTGGTTCTCACGTGGTTACCCAATTGGTCGGTGCACAAAATGGGTCGGGTCCCATCAGATATCTTTCTCCTTGCCAAACTCGATCCTATGCATTTCTGGTACTCCGACCAAAAAGCAACTCAAAATCACAAAGCCACCACCGACCGACCACCGTAGCCTCTCACTACGAGAGCGCATCATCTCATTCACATTGATCAACAACCCCTTATTAAACCCTCTACGCTCTCGCTTTTGCCTCAACAAATTTCACTCTTTTGGGGCCAACTGTTCATTCATTGACCTTGTAGGTTCGAAATCCAATTTGCTTTCTGATGAGTCTATTTGGGATTGCTTCGAAACCATAAATTTCGATGTTCTTGGGCTAGAATTTGATCTGGGTCTGCTTCGAAATCGATAACCCACAACCCGAATGGCCTCAAGAAGCATGTTTTTGGTCTCTGGTACATCGTTCGTTCCTCGGACCGCGTCGGATGGGTTTTCACGATCCAATAGAGCTGCTGTTTCGATGATTTCTTGTTCTAAGCAGAGAAAGGTTGCTTGTGCTTGTATGGCTCCTCTGCAGAATTTGGGGAAAGAGGAGTTTTCAGCACCCAAATTCAATGTACTTTCCTTTTTATCTTTAAAAGTTTCATCTTTAGGTGGGCATGAATTTGCAGGCAATTTGATGAGTTTTTAATTATAAATGCCTAATTTCACTTTGATGCATGATCTTGTTGATTGTTTTAGTTTATGCACTTTCATCCATGTTGAAGTGTTTCTGCCTAAAATGTAGGACTTGTTAAATGTTGTGTTATTTTGTTCTTGTTCTCTGTTAAGATGACGAGCCTTCGGGTTACATTTACTTTAGTTGACGGAGGAAAGTGGAATCGGGATTTAAAGCTCTTACCGCAATTAAAATTTATCTGTTTAGAATTTGGGTTGGTAAATGTATTATTGACGGGAGGTCACTCTCCTATGGGTTGTTTTACCTGCTTTTGGCTGGGTAGGAGTGGACACGAAGGAAAAGAAATCAGCAATTCTTTGTATTTGCAGACTGATAAGTTAGTTTTCTGTTATTTCATTTGTATATAACCGGATTTTTTTGATAATAGAATGAAAATATACTGAACACTGAGTCTAAGTATGAGGGAAGCAGTGGATTCTATGAGGGCTTGTTGCTTTTGCTAATTATTGGCAGAAGAAGAGGGCATGTGCTTTGCTGATCTTTCAAAGTTTTGACATGAGAGATACTTTCAAACTACAAAACTTTCATGCTCCAGTGTTATTTTATCGTCTGTCTTTCTAGTTTTTAATTCGATATTGGAACAATGAGATTTGATTATTTGTGTTTAATTTTGCTTTTTCTGCAACGCTCAATGTTATGTTATTGCTTAAGTTTCAGTATCTTAAAGGCTAATTTGGTGATCTTCACTGCGGTGGCTTGTGCGGATTATGATCCTAGGATTTTTCTAAATCGGAGAGCATAAGCGCTGGACGGGAGCCTGATGATGATTCTGATGTTCTAATTGAGTGTAGAGATGTCTACAAATCATTTGGAGAGAAGCATATCTTAAGAGGAGTGAGCTTCAAGGTGGACTGAGCCTTAAAAACAACTTGATTTCCCATTTTTAGCAACTCTATATGCTCAATCATTTCCATTTTTCGTTCGTGCTTGTAGATTAGACATGGTGAGGCTGTTGGGATAATCGGCCCTTCCGGAACCGGGAAATCTACGATTCTTAAGATTATAGCGGGACTTCTTGCTCCAGACAAGGTAAATGACTGGATCCGATATCACACTAGACTTAGATTTTGTGAATGATTATTTGATACCGTATCGGCCTAAAGTAAATACTTCATTGGCTCTCTTATGTTGACACGCGTTTGTTTAATGGGAAGGGAGATGTTTACGTTCGAGGAAGAAAGAGAGCTGGTTTGATTAGCGATGAAGAGATATCTGGTCTTCGAATTGGATTGGTAATTTCATTCTTTGACTGTTAAATTCTGCGAGATTATTTTATTTGGAACCTAATGTAAGCGTACAACTATCTCTTAACAGGTATTTCAGAGTGCAGCGCTTTTTGATTCTTTGACCGTTCGTGAAAATGTTGGTTTTCTTCTGTAAGAGAGGATCTGGATTATATTTTGCTTTTTCCCCTTGTACGGTATCTGCTTGTTCACTTAAGTGCTTTATTGTTAACTATTTAGGTATGAAAAATCAAGCATGCCAGAAGATCAAATTTCGGAGCTCGTGAAGGAAAACTTGGCAGCTGTTGGCTTAAAGGTACGATTGAAACGGTAGCAGTAAGACGGTGATTCTTTTTTTTCACTATTGCGCATCATATCATACCGCTCTTACCTGTAATGACAATCCACTGGAGTATAGTCTAATTTTATTGCTGCTAAAAAAATTACAAAAAAAAACTTGGGTATAGCCTAATTGTATCTACTCATACCGAGCTGCCAAAATGTAAATGTTTTCCCCCTACATATGTTAACTCCATGCAACAGCATTGCATGGTAAACTACGCACCCTCCTCAACCCATTCTCACTTTAGACCTTTCGTTTTTGCTCAGGGAGTTGAGGATCGTTTACCTTCTGAGTTATCTGGTGGAATGAAGAAACGAGTCGCATTAGCTCGGTCTATAATTTGCGACACCACAAAGGAAGCAATAGAGCCAGAGGTAAATAGATGAAATAGATCTTTCCATCATTTTGCTATGCTCTTTTCCTTGATTATTTATGGGTAGTGCGGTATATTCCGTGCTTCTCCTTGTTCCTCTCTACGTTTTTATGGTGTTCTCATGTGGTCAAGAGTGCGCAAGGAATAGAAAAACTACAGAGTTCCTGTACGTCAATAACTATGGTGAAACTTGCCTGTAAACCGAAAAAACAACTGCCCATGATTTGGTCTTTGTGACTTTTTAGCACTGTGCTCATATAACTATCCCTCTGTCCAAAACCCGTTTAACTGTTGACAAGAATTAAGAATTCAATTCTTAGTGTTTGACTTTCCATCATTTATTTTTATCCGCTCCCATATAAGTAACGTATGGGAGGATGTAATTGGTGGCCGATTAAGGAAGCAAGACACTTATTTTGGAACAGATGGAGTAAATATTAAAAGACTTATTACGTTAGTGGTGTCTCTTGAGCAGGTGATTTTGTATGATGAACCAACAGCAGGACTCGATCCCATTGCATCAACTGTAGTCGAAGATCTCATTCGCTCCGTTCACATGAAAGGTGAGGATGATGATGTTAGGAAACCTGGGAGCATCGCATCGTATGTAGTTGTTACCCACCAACATAGTACTATCAGAAGGGCAGTTGACAGGTTGATTTTTCTTCACGAGGGTAAAATTGTCTGGCAAGGAATGACTCCTGATTTCACCACGTCTTCAAATCCGATTGTTCAACAGGTAACAGCCGAATAGAATCCTTAAAGATCCTAGTCTGTCTCTTCAAATGATCTTTTTTTTCCAAAATACTGTACTTTTCCCGTGCTCCGAGTCTAAATCTACGTTGCCTTCTCTGTTTCCTCAGTTTGCATCTGGGAGCTTGGACGGGCCGATAAGATATTAGCAATGACATATGAAGGCGATTGAATTTTTTTATGCGCTCAGGCGACCAGACGTTGCTGGCTGGATAGTTTTTAGTTTTTATTCTTAAAGTGTTACTATATTTTTTTACCAGTGTCTCATAGCTTTGAGTGATGGAACTGGCTATTTGTTTGAAGGCTACACATTACACAGGTTCAAAGAAGATTTGAATAAGTGGTTGTAGCTTGTACTTGTATATCTCAAAGTGTGGCTTTCATGATAAGTAAACATTTCTGGTTCATTTGACCAGACAAGCTCCTTTGTTTTTCATCAGCTTCAACTTGACTTCTGGTGGAGGTGGGTTTGGTTCTTCTTCTCTTGATTGTGTTCATGTTATGTGAGACTGGTTTCGGTGTAAGACCCATTATTGAAGTCTTTGTTTTGTTTTGTGTGATAAGAAACTTTGTGTTTCCATGGAGTTGTTATGTTGGTATTATTAGGACTGTGACTACTAAAAGGATGTGAGTGAAGTGACTGAGGCCGCTAGTTCCAATCCTTATGCTGGTGGTACGGGTAAAATCAGAAGAAATTGAAATATTAGGACTGATTATCCATGTCTTGCTGAAACTTGGTATGGTTGTTACTGTCTTGTGTTATAGATATGGTAGTTGTGAACTTGTGTTTAACAGTTGACTTCTGGAAAATGAAGGTTGTTGGTTGATCTTGCTTTTCTGCAGAATTGTAACCTTAATTTGAACTGGATTTGAAGAAGCTTCGTTGGGCTTGGAGTTATATTTCAATTGTTTTGGGTTTGGGCCCTGAAAAGATCAGCCTTACACTCTCCACGAATATATATTGGTTTTCTTAACGGTATTTGTACAGCCTCATATTTTTGTTTTTTCTCTTTGTACAAAAGTATATATTTGTTCAAAAATAACGAAATTTTCTCTCAAATTAAGAATTAACATTTTTATAAATAAACTCTTTCTCACACCGCGAATTGTATCCTGAAATAGGGTTTGTTATTGTCTCGACTACGGTATTGAGTTACGCCCAATTGGCAACTTACGCGATCGATTCGGTTTGCGATTGAGAGAGAGGTGCTCGAATTCGTTTCGACAAGGCTGGGGCGACGTCAGTTTTGACCGACGAACAGCTTGTTGCGAGAATGGTGGTGATCTATGCAGTGAGAACAGACAGATTGAGGCTGGGCTTATCGGAAGAAGGGCCAAAAAACTCTGGTGATTTGCTTTCTGCCGTTTTGGTTGGTTGATAGATCGATACTGGGAGGGAACCGAAAATTTCTGGCTTCGCTAGGCAGATTTATGCAAGCATACCGAACTAGGGGGTCTTGGTTTTCTTAAACTTCAATATGTCACCTGGGTGTCCCATTGGAATATGTACTGGGAGGAAACGGGGGGTCTCTAGCGTTGATGGGTTGATAAGCCTAATGGGCTGGGAGGACTTGAATTTTTAATGATTCGCGATTCGCATATTGATCGCATGGTTGATCGAGAAAACTGGGTTAAGGCGGTTTGCAGTAAGATCATGAGGTTTCTTCATCTGTATGAGGTGGAGGTCGTGGTTCTGCATGATGCTAACTGGTTCGAGTCGATTGGTCTCCGGGTTACCGTGAAAGCTTGTTTAAAGCATTCTGCAACGGGATCACAGGGTTTCTCCATTCGTATGAGGTGGAAGCCGTGGCTCTACATGATGTTAAACAGGTCGAGTTGAACAACTTTAGAAGAATCATTTGTGAAGGGTGTTGCGTACTATTCACTATCGAAACATGTATTTTTATTTGTGTTGCTCGTAATCAAATGGCTCACGAATTAGCTAAATTTGTTTTAACTAACGGTAACTGCAATTATAGTGAGGGTTTCATCCCATCGTCAATAGTTTCAGTTGTCCGGCTTGATGTCGAGTTAATTACTTTAATTACCAACACTTAATAACTATAATATTGAGATGTAAAATAATTTTTCAAAAATGTGTACTAGAAAATATGCCATTCGGTGCTTAATTTTACTATATTCATGTTCCTAAGATTATCACATACTTATGGGAAAGAAAAACACATGTTTGGGAAATTGTGAAACTTTCTCTTGGATAAATCAACTATTCTGAGCTTTAGATCAAAAATGTTTTATTAATTAGCATTATTTAATTCTAAGTTGGATTTTCCTAATTTGTTGATAAAAGAATATATTATATTTTTATTTAATAAATATTTTAGTGCATGTCTAATTATTTTAAGTTCAAGTTTTCAAATATACTGAAATAATATATTTCTATGTATCTTATATTTATCTCAACTCCCATTTAAAAAAAATCATTTTAACCATTTTAACTTAAATTAGTTTTTTTGTAACAACATATATATATATATATATATATATATATATATATATATATATATATATATATATATATATATGGATGGTGAGATTAGCTGGCCATTTCATGGGAGCCGTGGATTATTTAGCTCAACTTTAACAGCATTGATTTTGTAAATATAATCATATAAAATGGTCCATAATTTTTCAAAATACCAAAACAATTGTCAGAGTATACCCAAATATGGCTCTAATTCATGTCTTCTAATTCATTAGAAACCAGAAAACATGTGTTTTGGAAATTGGGAGACATGTTTGGGATGTCACTATAAGTTTAAGTTGTATATGTTTTAAATTAAATTAAATGTCTATCTTTATTAGACGACAGTGATGGAGATATTTGATAGAAAGATCCATTGGTTTCTGCATGTAGAATAGATATGTATCAGTGTTATTGGCTTTTGGGATAGAGACAAAGCATCATTAATTTTCTCATATACATGTTGCACAAGTCTCCACATCTTATTTACTTGCATGATCAGTGTTTGCATGCATGTCGTGGATAAAGATATATTAATCATTATATAATTTACATCTTGATACTTTTCTTATTTTGATTCCATTCTTTAACAATAAAAAGAGAAGTTTTGTTCTAGTTGTTACAATGCTCAGATATATAGGCAAGAGTATGAGTTTAAACTTTAAATATATAGTATAATTAGAATCCAACCTAGCTCTAAATAAATAAATATAATTATAATTTATGATATAAATTGATCATTTATTTGTTGGACCAATCTTCATAAAGCTCAATTCTTCGCCAAGAAAAAAAATTTACTGTCGTCATGCCAATACTTTATTTTTCAAAATCCCAATATTCTTTTTAAAATGTCTGTAAATTGGACTGACATAAATAGTGTCAGACATGCATGCAATTGTGATGCAGCGTACGTGGTTAAGAATAACTCTTTTTATTAAGATTCGTTAATTCGTAAGAATGTCAAAAATGATAGATTTGAGGAAAATCTCGATTTTTTTTATTAAACTTCAAAAACTAAATTATATAAACGTATAAGATTAAGAGTGCTTAAATAGCAAAAACGTAGCCAAAACCTAATTGCTAGAAAAGGAAATCATAAGCTTATTGGAAAAAGAAATAAATTATTAAAATTGCGAAAACTGTCTGAAACTTAAGAAACTGCAATTTTGACTCTCTAGATGATCTCCAATAGCCGAAATTTGTTGTACCAAATGGCATAGCCATGATTATGACTCAAACTGCCGTTTGTGCCCGGAAAACACTAATCTTTTGTCTAAATCAGACACTTTTGCGATAACTCCGGGTGTTCTAACTTCTGCCTACCGACTTCCTCGACCGCACCCTCATGGCATAACCATGACTTTAACTCAATCTGTCGTTTCTGCCCGGAAAACACTAGTTTTTTGTCCAAATCTGACACTTTTGCGATAACTACAGGTGTTTTAACTTCTGCTTACCGACTTCCTCCACCGCACCGCATCAAATTAGTGTTAAAATTTTAACTCATTTTTTTGTAAGTTTACAAGTAGATCAAGGCAGATAATGTTTTACGATTTAATATTAGAGAAATTTCACTTAAATCTCTTGATTATTAGCACAGTTTCACTTAATTTTCTTTGAGTTCAAAAACGTTTTGTTAAGTCTTTTAAATTTAAAAAAGTTTTCACTTCACATCTCTTGGTTAACTTTTTTTTAAAGATTAGGTTAACTTTTTGCAAAATGACTAAAATACATATTATTAAAAAATTCAAATAATTTTTTTTTTGAATTTTTTAATATTATGTATTTTAGTCATTTTGCAAAAAGTTAACCGAATTTTAAGCAAAAGTTAACTAAATTTTTTTCTAATAATTTTGTAGAATCAAAGAATAAATTTGTGCTAATATTAAAAAAAAATACTAAAATGGTTTTTAACGTCGTTATAGATAAGGAGAGCTAAGTGAAATGTTTCCTTAATATCATGATCTACACTTTGTTAATAAGAATTTTAATACAATTCTTTAATGCATATATTAAGAACGACGACATGTATCTTACTCTTAGGGTTTGTTTCGTAACAATTGGGCGAAGTCCCGCGACGCCGATCTCTTACGGATGTCGACGTTAGCGTGGTGCAGCAGTAGGAGAAGAGCTAATGTGGAGGTAGATCTGGGTCTGATGGAGGCATGGTCGGGTGGTAGATCGGGTTTTGATGGAGGCGAGTTCGGGTGGTTTGGGGATGGGCTGAGACGGGTGAGGCTGGAGTTGCAGATGGGTCGCGCCTGAGTTGCGACGACGGAGCATGGAGGACTGGGGGGTTTTTCTTTTGGTTGGTTGTAGGCCGATACTGAGAGGGAACCGGAGTTATCTGGTGTCGGTGGGCAGACTTATGCAAGCATACTAGGGGGCCTCGTCTTGCTCAAAATTCAATACATGTCTTATTGTGAAGGGTACTGGAAGGCAACGAGATTCCCTAGTGTCGATGGGTTGATCCGGTTAATCCCAATGAGCTGGGAGGATTTGAATTTCGCAATGCCTATATTGATCGCATGGTTGATCGAGGAAGTTGGTTTAAGTCGGTCTGCAGCAAGATCACGGGGCTTCTCCATCCGTATGAGTTGGAGGTCGAGGCTTTGCATGATGCTAACTGGTTTAAGTCGATTGGACTCCGGGGTTATCAGATGTGCATGTGTAAAACATTCTGCAGCAAGATCACGGGGTTTCTCCATCCATATGAGTTGGAGGCCGTGGCTCTACATGATGCTAAATGGGTCGAGCTGAACAACTTTGAAAGAATCATTAGCGAACGATGTTGCGTATTATCAATTATCATAACTTATGTTCTTTGTTTTGCTCGTAATCAAATGGTTCACGAATTGACCACGTTTGTTTTAACTAACAGTAGTTGTGATTATGGTGAGAGATCTTTCACACCATCTGTAATTTCAGTTGTTTGACTTGATGTTGGATTAATTGTTATTTAATTAGTAAAATTCGTTTTTTCTTAAAAAAAAATTCATTTAAAATTTGACAGAAGAATTCATTTAAAATTGGACAGATGTTATATACATACTCAAAACAATATAATATAATAAAAAACTATGTTCAAGAAGAATGATTTGGGCACTAGTATTATTTTAACATGGGGTGGGAGTGTGGGACATATATACAACACAACAATAACTTTTGTAATTTGAAAATATATATACAATGCAAAGAAACATCACTTTTGTTAATGTCCTTTTCAAGATTGGTTTCAAAACCCAAATTATCAAGTGGGACAAGTCAAGGGTCAAACACCTTTTTCCCAAATCTCATAAGAGATATTTTCCAGTTTTTTCTGTTCCTCTCTCCTTTTCTTTCCTTTTTCACTTCACTGTGTTGTGTATACCAATATTTAATGGGGAGGATATATAAAAAAGAAAGGGAATGTTTTGTACCACATGTACTGTATGATTTGGAGTTATGGAAATTTCAGTAAATCATTTACATATTAAAAGATTGATTAATCAAACTAAGTAATAATATTTCTAATTAGATTGATTATGTGATGAATATTGTTTCATCATTTACAGTAAGTAATGAAACTCATTCATTATTCATGTAACATATTAATGAAACTAATTGTGAAATATCGTACATTGATGTCGTATACTGTCACGCCCCAAATTCGGTAGAGACCGAGCCCGGAACGCGAACGAGGAATCAGTGTCCGAAACAACTGAAACAATAATAGTAACCAAATAAAAAGAACACAAATACAATGAACCGCGAATTTTATAACTGCTCAAAAGAATATACAACACGAGTCAGAGACTCAAAGTATGATCAAGAAACAACAAAACATCGACACTAAATTGTACGTCAACTAACACGCCCAAAACAACCCGGACTCTCCAGCTCCTCCAGCTTCGAGATATCCTCCTATCCACAATCACGATCCTCACCTGTCTGCAGGAAAAGTAGCAGGGGGTGAGCATTTACGCTCACCGCAACGGATACCCGACTGACAACGGCATACAAGTAATTGACAGGGTGATACATAAGCACAGTTCGAAAAAGATCAATAGTAAAACTCAACCATTATCCAAACATTTCGTCTCATTCTCAATACTCAAATCATCACACAATCAACCAAGCAACATCAATCAAACAAACCTTTCACTCAAGGAAAGGCAACAATCCGGGTACTTCGTCGAGTCCATCTTGCCAAACACGCACGGTGTTGGACAAGGTCTACACGACCAGGTGATGCAACCTATAACACGCCAGTTTACAGTCGCAAGCTGTCTGGGCCTGGTCTGCCTCCCACTTTTCGATAGCTAGTCGTAGGCGTGAAACCTCTTCGCGGCCGCCAGTTTACAGTGGCTAGCTGTCTGGGCCTGGTCTGCCCCCCACTTCTTCGATTGCTAATCGAAAGGCGTGGACGCCTCTTCGCGGCATGGATGGAGAAGCGCGGTAAGAGCGCAAATCTACCCCACCCGAACGGAGATCACGGACGTATCTTTCCCACCTGGGCGTCAACCAGCAACAAACACAAACCACCACGCACACTGGGCTCCCGCCCGTAACCAACATCCACACACACTGGGCTCCCGCCCGTAACCATCATCCACAAAACATTTCAACCACAGGAGAGAAATAATCGACTCAAGTCATTTCGATTTACATGTTAAGGCACAACATCTTCAAACACATCAAATCGCATTTACCATTTACTCACAATACAGTTCAACCATAGTGAAGAATATACTCAACTCAAATCATTTCAATTTACATGTTAAGGCACGACATCTTCAAACACGTCAAATCACAATTTACCATTACTCACAATTGAACAAGCATAACACATTCAAACCAAACGCAACGAGTAAAGCGGTAACACCCCCAACAAAGCATACAGCGGAATGGCACGTTGCTGTAGTATAATCAACCTATAGACACAACCAGGTGCCCACATGCAATTCTACACATACATATACTAAGAACACAGAAGGTGCCCACATGCAATTACTAGTAACTTTCCCAAGTCATGTACGGATATACGGCTACTTTTCCCTACCTCGATAATTATCCAACGTTAGCTCCAAGTCTCTCGCGACACCACGTCTAAATCCTTCCCTTTCCACGAGCGATGGAAGAATCTAATAACGACAACCGCACAAACTTTAGCAATTGATCGAAGTCCGATTCTAACGAAACTAACGCCCAAGTACACCCCAATGAGTCCCGATCACTCCAATACTTCCTAATTACACCGAGTTGCCAAAAAGGACCCGGAACGGCCCAATTCGCACACTTTCCCGAATCTGCCCGGAAACGCTAAAATGACCTCGGGACCCCGAAAAATTCCGTTTTCGCATCAACAAATCATAATTATATTCAAGGGGTCCAACGCAATCGACGGAACCAAATTCCGACGCCCGAGCGACTCAATCCCGTCATTAAGGTTCCTCAAATAATAAATAATCTTTTCCCACAATTCAATTCCAACAATTCTCAAATTTATTCTACGCGCATAATTAAATTTGAGATCACCAATAAAATTGACGGAATTACGTTCCGACCTCCGGGGGATTTAATCTCGACTTTAAAGTTTAGCGAAACAAACACATTTTAGCCAAATTAATTCCAATTTCTTCCAAAGTCACGAATTAGTGTTCTAGGGATTTTCCGGGATTGCATAACACGTAAAAACCCGAACTCCGGGCACGCGGGCCCCACCTCCGGTGACCGGCCGGAGCTCCGGCGAGCTCCCGGTCACCGGACAAACCTCCCGTTTGTCTCAAAACGCTCCAAACTACCCCCTTAACACTAATCCAACCTCAATCAATCCATATTCCACAACTCCATAAATCCAAACTCAAGGAAATGAGAATCCAAAACATACCTCTTGTAGCCCACGACGAGGAGAACCCGAATACGCAAAAATCAAGACGTTTGGACGGTCGGAACGTCGGGAAATCGCCACAATCTTTTCTCTTCTTCTTCCTTCTTTCTTCTTTCTCTTTCTCTTTCTCTTTCTCTTTCTTCTTCCTTGTGTTCTGCCGAGAATCAACCCCTCCCCCCTTCTTATAACTTAAATATAATTATTTAAACATTAAACTAATAAAATAAACCTATTTTCCATTTTCTTTTAAATCTAAATTAAAACAATTAATTTTTTAATCACTCAAAAGTCTCCCCCCCTCTAGATACATGACAAGTGTAAAGTAGAGGGGTCCCGCAAGCCACTTTTGTCATTTCGGACCCGAAATCGTCCGAAACGGACACGTTTTTCGAAACCGTCGGAACCGTGATGTTTCGCTAAATTTTAGCTTTCATATGAACCTAATATCCATAGTATTACAATTCCAACTTAAAATGGCTCAAATAGTAGTCCTCGGTGACTCTCGGGTCAAAATTTGGTCAAATCGCGAATTATTAAATTTTCATCCATTTTTCACAAAATTGACCCAAATTGACCGGGAGCGGTCCTTACATATACCATCAAACATGATGCCACACCTGCAAAAAATTTTGAAAATTGATACTTGTCTGAATCTGTAAAATGAATTAGTTACGTTAAACAAAACAATGGTCAAATATTAGTATAAACATTTCATGTCAAAATGTTCATGTTTCAATGTATATTTACGTATTAATATTCGAGACATCATCGACCAAACTCAGATCTTTAGTTGCAACGTAGATCATAACCCATTATTAATATTGGAACGTGAAATCATCGGATCATAACGAAAGCAATTCAATGTTTGAAAGAACATGAAATAATATATGGTAGACAGAGTTCGATATGGCAACCAACCCGTGGTGTTGTGATCGAAATTCTCGTATATGAACCTAGTGTCAGTAGTTTGATGGTCGAATGTCTCGCTCATGATTGGAGGTTCGAAGGCCATTGTTTTTCTGCTTGATACGAATTTGTAATGGAATAAGTTAGATGATATATATGATCAATAATTAAGTGTCATTTAATATTCTATTAGAGTTTGAATTTTGAAATATGCAATCTGTACCTTATAATGAATAATTTATTTAATTTCATGATATTTTAGCATATTTATTTATTAGAACCGTAATTTCATCATACTACGAATACTAATAATCTATTTCAGTTTTATAACTCAACAACTATTATTATATGTCTACGAGATATATATATTTCATCCATCGATGATCTAAAACTTAAGAAGTAGTGTGCATTATCTTAGTTCACGTAAATTAATGTATCTATTATTTGTCATCATAGCTAATAGATTACGTATATATGCAAACATAGTTGGTTATTTATGTCAAAAATATAATATATGTATAAATCATAGAAAAATAGAATATATGTAAATAACCTATACTATGTTTGCATTAAATAACCAACTATCAATTTTGTTTGCATAGTTGGTTATTTATGTAAAAAATATAATATATGTATAAATCATTTTCTATGCAGATTCACTTACATATAATTATTGAAAATTCTGATATAATTATCTGGAATAATAATATATTAAGAAAATTATGATATTTATTTTATGTTTTGCAAGAAGAAAACTGTGATATTTATTTACTCATTAAATTGAATATTTTATGGGGGAGTAAAAGGAGAGTGAGAGAGACGCGCGTGGAGGTGAACATTGGGATGAGCAATATTCAGACAAGATAGTTCACAACAGTTCATAGTCAGATGACGGCACGTGCGTAACTAAGGAACACAACATAAATATTTAAGAATATATATATATAACTAAAAAAAGAGAGGAGAATTTCATATCCTTTTTTTTTGAAAGAATTTCAGATCCTCTTAATTATATATTACTTGATAAAACCAGTATAATTATTTGTTTTATCACCAAAATGAGAAAATTCTTACCATTATTTTTACATTGCAAGATTGTTCAGGTTTAATTAGTATATGAGATAATGACATTTTGTTACACTTAACTATAGCGAAATGACACTTTCATATCCAAATTATTTTTCTTTTTTTATAGTACTTGACAATTTTTTTGTGACGACCTACGGTAAAATGACTAAAATACCCTCCAATGACTTTTAAACTTTTGAATAAATTTTGTTATTTAATGACTATTAAGTCTTGAAATTCAAGTTTAGATTCGGAGTATAATTGTAATTGCAAACTAAAAATAAACGAAATTGAATTAGAGATAAACCAAATTAAACCGGTTGAATTTTGGTTCATTAACCTAGGGGTAGTTTAGGTATTTTAGGCATTTAAAAGGTAGGTTGGCACAAAAAAATTATTAAGGTACTAAAAATGAGAGAAAAATAGTTAAGGTATAAAATTTTGTTATAGTTAACTATAACAAAGTGTCATTATCCCTTAATATATTAATTGGGTTGACTATCAAACTTCTAATTGGCCAACTTTGCTGAAATTATGGTGAGGGGTATGTCCTACTATCTGTAACTCTAGTTGTCTGACTTTATACCGGGTTAGTTGCTATTTAATTAATAAATTCATTTTCCCTCAAAAAAAAAGTTAGGCAAACATTTACTGAAGTGAAGAATAATTTATATAATTCAGAGATGCTTTATTAAACTTGAAGACAATACATTCAAAATAATTGTCTACATTATTCACATACACATTTATTTATATAAATATAACTAAATGTATTTATAGAGATAATACAATTAGGTACACATTAACTTCTTGGGTTATCTTTTCTTTCTTCACATAAATACACTTCAAAATTTTCCTATCCAAACAAAATAAGAAAGAGAACAAAAAATCATAATTTTAGGTGTCTTGTCAAACTAAAATATAAATTATGTATTCTTTAGTACAAAAGTAATTTCGGCAGGTATACCTACATATAATTATCCCTAATATATAACTTATTTTTATCCTTCATGTGTTCATTATCTTATAAAATTACAATCAGTCATACATTTAATGGATGATGATAAGGAATTCGACAAAATGACCTCGTAACTTTGGGAGAAGGGGTGCTCTTATATGTTTTGATTAAGAAAGCAACACATATCAGGGGGTGGCGACTCGACTTTTTTCTTGAGAAACAAAGAACTTTATTAGGCAGCAAGAGAGTCCACCAAAATGTCATACAAATCGACGGGAATATATCTCTCATCAAAGTAAAAAATAAAACATATTGAGATATCCGGCCAGTGGGCCCCCTGAATTCTTGAACGACTAATAAATCGAACTATATCATTTATAAACAAAAATATTAAGCTCGTGCATTCTTGGATGATATCTCCAATCAACGAAAACATTGGAGCACATCCATTAATAGCTTCACAACCTGATGCAGCGTATGCGGTTAGAAAGAATTCTTTATCAAGATTCGTTGATTTTTGCGAATACTGAAGATGATAGATTTGAGTGTTTTTTTATTGAACTTCAAAAACTAAATAACAAAAACCGTATGAGAGTGCTTAAATAATGAAACACAAATTGCAAAAAAAGAAAACCATAATTCCCTAGAAAGGAAAAAAAGAAAAAAAAAGGCTAGAAAGGAAAAACTGAAAAGAAAGGAAACAACTATTAAGAATTATAAAAAACTGCCCGAAACTTATAAAACACAATTTTGTCCCTCCAGATGATCTCCGATGGTCGAAATTTGTCGTACCACATGGCATAGCCATGAATTTGACTCAAACCGACGTTTCTGCACGAAAACACTAGTCTTTTGTCCAAATCTAACACTTCCACGATAACTTCGGGTGTTCTAGCTTCTGCATACCGAATTCTTCGACCGCACCACATCATTCTCTCATGGATGGAGAAGATTCGACCTCGAATCTGGACCCGCAACATCCTCCTCAGAAGAAGAATCACCCCGGGATCCCATATCTTTGTAGAACTTCCTACCAAATTTTCAGTTGTATCAAGTACTCCCACCTTCGCACAAGCTAAATCGTAAATGTGTAGCACTTCATCTCAGATTCTATGTTGAATTTCTGGAATTTTCTTATCAAAATACACGCCCCTTGATCGATTACCCAACCTTGGAATTCGAGCCTTCTATCATTGATACATGATGCTGGTATTAGGTTCTCGTTGCTGATTAAGGCAACAATATACATATAAGGCACCCAATAATTTTTTGTTACTCTTGCAAGATTTTCAGTCCTGCCTTCGTCGTACAAGCTCTCTATGCCCTCGAAAAACTGTTCCTTACTATCGTTGTATGAATGAGCTAAGAACAAGTCTTTGAGGCAACATAAAGTTTCATCCATTTCTAACAAAACATCTCTTCCTCGAATATTATGCTCATGTTGACTCAATTGTGCTGCTACAATTTCAGCTTCTGCATCTGCATCTGGTTCAACATAATCATCATAAATAGAGGGTGATAGCCAATCTATGAACTCCTCTAGTTTAAGACTGCCATTGAATTGTGGAATTTCCACCTTGAAACCCTGTTCCCACCAATGGTTAGAGCGTTCGGGTGAACGATTCCGAAACTCGACGAAAGGATTTTCGTCTGTGAGAGTATCATCATCACGACGATGCAATTCGTCCATTCGTTGGGTCAATAATTCAACCTGCCGCCTCAAATCGTCGTTCTCACGTCGAAATTCAGCGTTTTCAGGTCGTAACTCAGCTTAATCATCATCAGCAACTTGGAGAGCGACTCGTTGTTGTCTACGGGGCGGCATACCTCAGGATCAACCAACCTCTGATACTAACTGATGAAGCGTACTTGGCTAGAATAATTTCTTTATCAAGATTCGTTGATTTTTGCGAATACCGAAGAAGATAGATCTGAGCGAAACCTCGATTTTTTTTATTAAACTTCAAAAACTAAATAACAAAGACCGTATAAGAGTGTTTAAATAATGAAACACAAATTGCAAAAAAGGAAAACTCTAATTCCCAAGAAAGGAAAAACAAAGAAAAAATGCTAGAAAGGAATAAAAGAAAAGAAAGGAAACAACTATTAAGAATTATAAAAAACAATTTTGTTCCTCTAGATGATCTCGCCGAAATGTACCGTACCTCATGGCAAAGCCATGATTTTGACTCAGACCGTCGTTTCTGCTTGGAAAACACTAGTTTTTTGTCCAAATCTGACACTTCCGCGATAACTTCGAGTGTTCTAGCTTCTGCATACCAACTTCCCTGACCACACCGCATCACAACCCATTGACAATCAGACTCTACCATAATACTAGGCCAACCTTTATTCCTATCAAGCTCCAATACTTTTATTTTACCTGAAAACTAAAAATTATATTGCTTGTCAAGTGCAAATGAATTTACATTTTTCATATATATGATTCTTCAACACCTCTTATATTCAAGCTAGATTTATAAAAATCTATATAAAATGATGAATTGAGTCACTTGTTTATGGTAATATACATAAAAAGTACTATCGAACTTTAATACTATGTAAAATTGCGTTTCATGTCAAAATTTTAACGGGTAGATAGAAATCATAATTTATGTATTATGTAGCGAGATAAATATAGATACATGATATTGAATATACGACATTACTACTCCTGAATATGTATGTAAAAAAAATTTACACGTTATGATAAAATCTTATTCGTTGTATTTCCTAGTCTCACACTCACAAGGTAGTGAGTTTAGACTTTAAGAAAGAAGATAATGTTTTCGTATGTGAGAGTATCATCATCATGACGATGCAATTCGTCCATTCTTTGGGTCAATAATTCAACATGCCGCCTCAAATCGTCGTTCTCACGTCGAAATTCAGCGTTTTCAGGTCGTAACTCAGCTTGATCATCATCAGCAACTTGGAGAGCGACTCGTTGTTGTCTACGGGGCGGCATACCTCAAGATCAACCAGCCTCTGATACTAACTGATGTAGCGTACTTGGCTAGGAATATTTCTTTATCAAGATTCGTTGATTCTTGCGAATACCGAAGATGATAGATCTGAGCGAAACCTCGATTTTTTTTATTAAACTTCAAAAACTAAATAACAAAGACCGTATAAGAGTGTTTAAATAATGAAACACAAATTGCAAAAAAGGAAAACTCTAATTCCCAAGAAAGGAAAAACAAAGAAAAAATGCTAGAAATGAATAAAAGAAAAGAAAGGAAACAACTATTAAAAATTATAAAAAACTGCCCGAAACTTATAAAACGCAATTTTGTCCCTCTAGATGATCTCGCCGAAATGTACCGTACCTCATGGCAAAGCCATGATTTTGACTCAGACCGTCGTTTCTGTTTGGAAAACACTAGTTTTTTGTCCAAATCTGACACTTCCGCGATAACTTCGAGTGTTCTAGCTTCTGCATACCGACTTCCCTGACCGCACCGCATCACAACCCATTGACAATCAGACTCTACCACAATACTAGGCCAACCTTTATTCCTATCAAGCTCCAATACTTTTATTTTACCTGAAAACTAAAAATTATATTGCTTGTCAAGTGCAAATGAATTTACATTTTTCATATATATGATTCTTCAACACCTCTTATATTCAAGCTAGATTTATAAAAATCTATATAAAATGATGAATTGAGTCACTTGTTTATGGTAATATACATAAAAAGTACTATCGAACTTTAATACTATGTAAAATTGCGTTTCATGTCAAAATTTTAACGGGTAGATAGAAATCATAATTTATGTATTAAGTAGCGAGATAAATATAGATACATCATATTGAATATACGACATTACTACTCCTGAATATGTATGTAAAAAAAATTTACACGTTATGATAAAATCATATTCGTTGTATTTCCTAGTCTCACACTCACAAGGTAGTGAGTTTAGACTTTAAGAAAGAAGATAATGTTTTCGTATGTGAGAGTATCATCATCACGACGATGCAATTCGTCCATTCTTTGGGTCAATAATTCAACATGCCGCCTCAAATCGTCGTTCTCACGTCGAAATTCAGCGTTTTCAGGTCGTAACTCAGCTTGATCATCATCAGCACATTGGAGAGCGACTCGTTGTTGTCTATAGGGCGGCATACCTCTGGATCAACCAGCCTTTGATACTAACTGATGCAACGTACATGGTTAGGAAGAATTCTTTATCAAGATTCGTTGATTCTTGCGAATACTGAAGATGATAGATCTGAGCGAAATCTCGATTTTTTTTATTAAACTTCAAAAAATAAATAACAAAAACCATATGAGAGTGTTTAAATAATGAAACACAAATTTCAAAAAAGGAAAACCCTAATTCCCTAGAAAAGAAAAACAAAGAAAAGATGCTAAAAAGGAAAAAAAGAAAAGAAAGGAAACAACTATTAAGAATTATAAAAAACTGCCCGAAACTTATAAAACGCAATTTTGTCCCTCTAGATGATCTCGCCGAAATGTACCGTACCTCATGGCAAATCCATGATTTTGACTCAGACCGTTGTTTCAGCCTGGAAAACACTAGTCTTTTGTCCAAATCTGACACTTCCGCGATAACTTCGGGTGTTCTACCTTCTGCATACCGATTTTCTTGACCGCACCGCATTACAACCCACTGACAATCAGACTCTACCACAATACTAGGCCAACCTTTATTCCTATCAAGCTCCAATACTTTTATTTTACCCGAAAACTAAAAGTTATATTGCTTGTCAAGTGCAAATGAATTTACATTTTTCATATATATGATTCTTCAACCCCTCTTATATTCAAGCTAGATTTATAAAAATCTTTATGGAATAATGAATTGAGTCACTTGTTTGTGTAATATACATAAAAGGTAATATCGAACTTTCATACTATGTAAAATTGCGTTTCATGTTAAAATTTTAACGGGTAGATAGAAATCATGATTTATGTATTAAGTAGCGAGCTAAATATAGATACATGATATTGAATATACGACATTACTACTCCTGAATATGTATGTAAAAAAATTTACACGTTATGATAAAATCTTATTCGTTGCATTTCCTAGTCTCACACTCACAAAATAGTGAGTTTAGACTTTAAGAAAGAAGATAATGTTTATGTTATTTGATTTAAGAATATATTATTTTTAGGGATAATTCCAGATACCACCCCCTAATATATACCAAATCTCACCTAACACCCCCTAAAACCATTATTCTCACAAGCACCCCCTTAAAATGAGTAAAAATCTCAGTTGTCAAAAGTGTATTGAAAAAAGACGAAAATACCCCTCTCCCTCACCATTCCCTCACCTCTCCAGAACCGAAATTGCCCCACCGGACCCTCCCTCTACCGTCCCCGGCGAGCCTCCCTCCGGCCAATCCCCTCCCGCCGCGTGTCGACCGTCCTGGCCTTCCAACACAAGAGAGTATGAAGATTGAGGGGTGGAGGAAAGCGAGGCTGACAGTGGCGCCGGAGGTGTTCGAGGTGGCGCCAGGAATGGCGGTGGTGGAGGGGATTGGCCGGAGGGAGGCTCGCCGATGACGGTGGAGGGAGGGAGGAGAGAGAGAGAGGGTATGGTGAAGGAGAGGTGAGAGAGGGGTGAGGGGGGAGGGGTATTTTTGTCTTCTTACAATAAATTTTTGACAAATGAGATTTTTGTCCATTTTAAGGGGTGCTAGTGAGAATAATGGTTTTAGGGGGTGTTGGGTGAGATTTTGTATATTTTAGGGGGTGGTACATGGAATTATCCCTTATTTTTATACCATACTTTATACGGTTGTGACTCACACTTAGGGGTGAGAAGAAATGTTCAAACAACCTGGCCCAATCCGTGAATCCGGCCCAACCCGGACCAGGCTGTCCACTCATAGTCCCAACCCAGAGTAACCCGGGCCAGAAATGAGTACCATATAAATTTCATAGGCCGGGTTACGGACATAAAGTGGGGTGTCCGGACTAACCCGACCCAATTCGGCCTAATAAACTTAACTAACTAACTAAACACGCACACAACTGACACTAATGTTAAAAGGGTCATTTAAATTTTTTTTTAACAAACAAGTTCGAAAAACACAATTTCCATATAAACTACTCTAAATGTTATTGACAATCTATTCTTGTGTGTATTGAAGTATTAATTTTGCAATATGTTTTTGTGTAGTTTTTGTGTACAATATGTTTTTTAATGTTATGAACGAGCTGGACTAACCCAGAACCCGTCCGGACTCAACCTGCCCACTTATTCAACGGACATCACTCTTCATGGGCCGGGAATGGACATGAAAATAGTCAACCCACTAAATCCGGGTTAGGCTCAAAATTAAGTCATGGACTGTCCAACCCGACCCATGCTCACCCCTACTCACACTTGTTATATAGAGTTCATCGGTTCAAACCCCATTTACTAAAAGGTGGAAAATATGAACAAATAGAATTTGATGCATTTTCCTAAACTACTCTAGATGTTATTGACAATCTATTCTTGTGATATATTGAGGTATTAATTTTGCAATATGTTTTTGTGTACATAATAATATTTTTGCAATTAGTTTTTGTATACAATATGTTTTTTTAATGTTATGGACGAGCTAGACTAACCAAGAACCCATCCGGACTCAACCCGCCCACTTGTCCAACGAATATCACTCTTCATGGGTCAGGAATGGACATGAAAATAGTCAAACAGCTAAGTCCATATTAGGCCCAAAATTAAGCCATGAACTGTTCAACCCGGTTCATTATCACCCCTACTCACACTTGTTATATAGAGGTCATTCAAACCCCATTTACTAAAAGGTGGAAAATACGAACAAATAGAATTTGATGTATTTTCCTAAAATAAAATGAAGAAACCTAGTTAGTATTTTTTTAAAACTAAATCTTTATTTTAGCAATAGGAATAGTAATAAAATAAGTTGTGAGTGCACACAAGTAGAAAACATGTCGTTTTCATAGGGACAGATGTTTTTGGTTGGTGGGGGCCACGCCAGCTCCTCTAGGATCTCTTGTTGCCATGCCATGACATGACACAATCATCATGATGATTGCATAGCACATCATCATGAAACATAGCAACATAACATAACATGACCATGATGATATAGGTAGGCCCTAAGACATGATTTAATGTTCATGTACTTTCGACAACTGCTTCCTTATTCTCAGCAAAATCATCATTCTCGTTCCATACTCGCTTCTCTGTGTCGACACGTGTGATGTAGGTTGGGTTGATAGAGGTTGCATCAGAATCTACCATGTTTGTGTGTATACGATGTGGAAACAAATTGTTCACTAGTTTTGTTTGTGGATGAGGATGAAGAATCATATGTTTCTCTTTAATGTGAACTTAAATGTTTATGGAGGAAGCCATTTATGTTATCGACATTTGTAAGGATCGATGGAGGTAAAGCTTGCAACTTATTATTCCGAACCTCAAAGTTGACCCCTATTTATTGTAATTAAGATTCAATATTTAATTTCTCATCGATCATATTCATATGTTTAGAAGTAGACGTAAGATAGTTGAGGTATAATGATAATAAGGTGCTGAATATGTATTGAATTGACTTTTAACTTAAATTTAGGGTAAGAATTGATAGGGTCAATAGTAAAAATGAAAACTATGATGCATAAATGTTACGAGAATGTTGTGTTGTGGTAATTAATAATCTATTGATTTGAAAGATAATTTTAAACATGATGAGAATACGATTGATTGTTGTCCGATTAACCTCCAAAGTTAACATATTAGCTACTATGATAAGCGTGTATATGCAGAACTCAAGAACATATTTGAAACATGATCTAGGAGGAACACGCCTGAATAACCGTGTGGTCGATCGCAAGGATCAACAATATATTACGAACATTTTATGTTCGTTTCATGTATTTAATGTGATCTGACTGTGTGCTTATCGAGTTCACCGTAAATATATTTTTAGAAGCGGACATTAATAACATTTGCACTGTTTGTGGTCGACTTCGAGGATTCAAACACTAAATAAATTAAATCAATTATATTGTTTGTGATGAGCTCGATAGTTCAATCTCATTAAAAGAGTGGAAAAGATTTTATATATGGCAGCATAGAGTTTAATGTAATTTTTTTTAATAAAAAGCTAATAGTACCAAAAGCAATTATAACAACAACTTAACATTTAGTATGTTGCTAGTCCCGTAGAGCTATGAAAACTTCAGGTAAAATTCGCTGAGGAGTGAGCCCAAGTTACTGTTAGTACCTTGTTTTGGTTAATGATGTTAACTCATCTATGCATTACATGTTCTTTGGCTGTCTTTTACTGTTTTACTGTAAACAGTACATTTTCTTTTCTCAGCAAAAGTATACTGTATTAGAAAAGGCAAAACCAACCACACCCAAGGTGTGAGAGAGAAGGCAACCAAAATTACAAATACAAATACAATGAGATTGAGAAAATGATAATGAAGATTGAAAAATGCAATAAAGAAATCTGAGATAATTTGATGAACAAGTTGAAAAAAAAACAGAGCCTCCCTTAAAGATTGTACGCCAACGTTTCAATCTTCAATATGATTGATTGATGAGAGAGGAGTTTGTCGTTGAAGACCAGCTCGTTTCTCGTCAGCCAAATAAACCAGAGAGTTACACACCAAACCTTAGCCCACAATTTTGAAGAGGATCGAACCTGATTTAAACGAGACCAGAGTAGCAAGAAACTCCTGACTGATTTCGGAAAAACACAAGAGGTGTCTCTGGCCGAGAGGAAGTGTGCCCAAATTCTCCAACTCCATGGGCAGTGAATCAACACGTGCTCAATATCCTCAAAAACTTTCGAGCAAAAAGGGCAGTAACTCTGAGCGATTGAGAATTTTGCACCTCTGCACATAAGAAAACTCTTCGTAAGAATTGCTTCGTGAAAAACCAACCAGCTGAAACTTTGAATTTTTGGAGGAACACCAGGAATCCATATAACTTTGGGTCAAGTTGAATCAAAACCATCTCCTGCCTGCATATGATTATAAAGTGATTTGAAACATATTAGTTACTAAATTTGTAGGTGTGGATTTATCTCACCCTGATTGGTTTCAATGAAATGTTTTCCTTTCTCAGAGAAAAACATTTAGCATTCCCCTGCTCAATCGTCTTGGACATGAAACAATTGATGATATAAAACATTAATTTTTTTTATAGAAACAATTGATGATATAAAACATTAATTTAGTCATAGAACAATTACCATATCGTATGAAACATTAATTGATCAACCGGTCATCAAACATAACATTTTGAACAAAAACCTTGTACATATATGACCGGATCGACTGTACTAAAACGGACACACACACACATATACATATATTCACACACATGCATGACTTCGACGCAGCTGAGGCACGAGACTTGGAGTAAAGTGAATATCATTTCCATTGAGTATATACGTAAACTGTAAGGTATACTATATTATATAAACACACAGAAACACTATGTGTGTTTGTATCATGTAACAGTACATGATGTATATGGGCTCATGTACATCATGATCCACAATGCATGTACTCATGGTTTTAACGTAAATTTATGATGCTCTCTCCTCATATATATATATATATATATATATATATATATATGTATATGTTGTCCTTTTCACATTCTCTGTCTTGTCATCAACAGCCCTAACACTAACACACAACAGTAGTCACAGTGTGTATGTATAAATATAGTTGAATGTAAATATTATTATTATACATATAGTTGATTCATTAATTAATTAATACTTATGATTTGGGTTCCCAAAAACCCTACTACTACTACTACAACTGTTACAACGTACGATCCTCTCAGCAGTCACATGCTTCCTCTGACGGACCAGCTTCTCTAGGGAACTGGATCATAATAGTGGCGGCGGCGCGTGTCACCAACGCGCATTAACGTTGTTCAAGTGGCGATATGATTTCATGCTGTGTGTCTGTGCAACAATTAATACTTTCCTTTCTTGTTATTGTTAAGTGTGAACAAACTTTATTGATAAACTAGTCAAATTAGTGCAAAAGAAAATTGTTAAAAACTTGACCAACTCTTAGTTTAAGTGGTCCAAATCACGAGTTGCTAGATTTTTTAGTTGACGAACAATTTCAATTCATATACATTTATGATTATATTAGAGTATATAATAATATTTTTAATTGAGTTTATGAAAATAATAATTTTATATTTGTGACTGTGACCATATGTTTTAGGCAAACGCGTAAATTTTACTGTTAATTTTTTTTGATGATTGGGTAATATAGTTGCTCATTCGATGACCAGTTTTACTTACAAAGGCTTTAGTGAGTATGAAAATGATTATATTCCGTACTTTATCATTGATGTACTTTGTAATGACTTGATTTAATAGATTGATCAGGTCTTTTTCCAAAAATACATTCATAAATTATATTTTTGTGTTAGTTTCAAATCAAAGGTAGAAAAATCGTAAACCACTCAACAAATAAACATAAATGAGTGGTCCGTTTTTAAAAAAATATTTCAACCCAAAATAACTATCCAATATTAATATCAAAACCGAGGTCGAAGAACTGTCCTACGCAAACTCTAATCATAAAAAGGTAAATTTTTTTTATATTATGTCAACTTTTAATGTATCAAAATTTAGTTAATAAAATTCGCTTTTACCTTCAAAAAAAAAAATTGAGTCAAAACCTTCCCCTTCAAATAATATAAGATAGAGTATTAAAACCACACTTCAATAATGAATATGAATTTTTAATTATTAAGTCGAAATTTTAGATGTTCAACTTTAAAAGTCTAAAATCTTATACCACTCTATCAAGATTTTATAAAGGGATAATTTCAGGTGGCTACACTTATATTTTGCTGTTTTTCACCTGACTACACCTAGAACTTTTTTTTTCCAGCTGATTACGCCTAGAATGTGCAAAATTTTCACTTTGCAATTTCCGTCCAATTCTGTTAGTTTTTACCGTTTTTTCATGTGAAATGACTAAAATGCCCTTCAAGTTTAAAGAGTTATTATAATTTGATTGAAAAGACTAAAATGCCCTCACCTATTCATCTAATTTTCAAAAACATGCCACCCTCTCTCCCTCCCTCCCTCCCTCCCTCCCTCTCTCTCTCTCTCTCTCTCTCTCTCTCTCTCTCTCTCTCTCTCTCTCCTCTAGAGCCATTCAAGGTTTTGGCCTCCTCAGGTTACATTTCAATCCCTACCACCGCCTCTCCGGTGGTGGCGTCGCCGCCGGACGATTCTCGAAGCTCGCATCTCCTCCTCCGCCAAAACCCACATCCCATCTTCCGCAAAACCCTTCAATTTCCATCAAGACCAATTCCCAACCTGCAAGAAGCACATCCTCAAATTGAAGACTTGGATACTGTATCCCATCCTCAATTCTCGAAGCTCGCATCTCCTCCTCCGCCAAAACCCACATCCCATCTTCCCCAAAACCCTTCAATTTCCCTCTTCCGCTCCAATTTCACCTCCCAATCGAATACTGATGCATGGAACAATTTGGTCAGTTTCTAACTTAAGCTTTTATGATACATCGGTTGTAATAATGTAGAATGATTTTAGCACGGACTGGGTTTTTGTGAGACCACTTCAGCTAGATACATAGAATGTTCAGCATGCAAACAGGAGAAATATCATAGCAATTATAGTGAGTTATGATCTTCAAAGGTTGTGTGGGGCTGTTTCTCTCAATTTTGCACATAGCCTCAAAACTTGCATTTGAACTTGTCAAATTGGGATTACAGTCAGAATCATCATTCTTACCTTCATCATAATAAAGTATGATACAATAATCAGCCCAGTGACAAGAGCTACATTACCCATAGAAATTACTATAGCATGGTCATCTCCTCCCTCTACTCGAGAGCTTACGGTTACATAATCTCAAAATACAGTATCCAAGTCTTCAATTTGAGGATGTGCTTCTTGCAGGTTGGGAATTGGTCTAGATGGAAATTGAAGGTTTTTGCGGAAGAGGGAAATTGAAGGGTTTTGGGGAAGATGGGATGTGGGTTTTGGCAGAGGAGGAGATGCGAGCTTCGAGAATCGTCCGGCGGCGGCGCCACCGCCGGAGAGGCGGTGGTGGGGATTGAAATGTAACCTAAAGAGGCCAAAACCTTGAATGGCTCTAGAGGAGAGAGAGAGAGAGAGAGAGAGAGAGAGTGGCATATCTTTGAAAATTAGATGAATAGGTGAGGGCATTTTAGTTTTTTCAATCCAATTATAATAACTCTTTAAACTTGAAGGGCATTTTAGTCATTTCACATGAAAAACGGTAAAAACTAACTGAATTGGACGGAAATTGCAAAGTGAAAATTTTGCACATTTTACGTGTAGTCAGCTGAAAAAAAAATTTTTAGGTGTAGTCAGGTGAAAAACAGCAAAATCTAAGTGTAGCCACTTGGAATTATCCCTTTTATAAATTCAACTTATGTATAATATTCGAGATTGATCTAGCAACATATTGTTCACGTAGCAAGTAATAAACGTGTAAGCCTAAGTCATATAAAAAGAATAAAACATGGAGTATAATATTAATACCAAGTCTATACTCTGTACACACATCACTTGCCAACTAAAACTTTTAAATAAACCAAATTGTAACCATTTTATCACTAATAGTCTATTATTTGAATTGTTCAAATATGAAAATGATGTCCAATATAGAGTTAAAATATGTAACTTAATTTGGTGGGTGGTAAAAGAATATTGAATGGGTAAATTCGATGCATATTTTATCATGTTTATGTGTGTGTGTGTGTGTATGTATGAGTGCACTCATATTATTACACATAATGAGTGACACAATGTAGAAAGAGAAAGAGATAGTGATGGGTCGCTTTCAATCATAAATTAAAAGCAAGAGAAGAAACGAGAGAGAGAGAGAGAAACAGCAATGAACACAGATGGATAAAGTAAACGACCATGAGAGAGAAAGAGAAGAAGAAAAAAGAAGAAGAAACAATCTCTCTCCCTCTCCTTCTAATCTCTAGCTGCTCGTTTCTTGTAAATTACTTGAGGTTCTTTTCTTTTGCGGACATGGCCGTGGCCAATCTTGAGGGCTTCTCCATCCGGTGAGTTTCTTGATTCTTGATTCTTGATTCTTGATTGTTTTCTTGTTGTTAATCATCTCGTGGTGTAGGGAGTACGCTGCTAAGATGAGGAGCGTGGACGTGGCCAAATGCTGGCCGTTCGGGTCGTCGCCGCCTCCAAGAGGATCGGGCGGCGGCGGCGACGAGGAGGAGCTGCTCCCTCCAATCAGCGTCGTCAAGTTCAGGTGGTGGGCCCACCTCCTCCCCCCGCCGCCACCGCCGCCGCCGCAGAGCAGGGCCGCCAGGCCGAGGGCGACCAAGAAGAGGTCCATCGTCGATATCTTCGCGGTGGCCCCGCAGATCCAACGGCCGAGCGACGATCCCGGCGGCGATGACGTCGCCGACAAGAAAATCAAGAAGAGGCACAAGATCAAGATCAAGAACAAGAACAAGAAGGTGGAGCAGCAGCGGCCAGATTATAAGGTATTGCTTTTGATTTTAATTAAACTCATAACTGACAATCAAATTTCCGTTGTCTTGTGATGATGCATGCATACACATACACATATACATACATATATTCTCTCTTTCTCTTTCTTTCTTCTGAGAAAAAAAGCTGCAATTTCTTAAAGCTGTTTTTCTTGCTCAAGAATTAGACAGCGGTTTTGGTGGTGGGTTTGTCTCTAGACACACACACACACACACATACATAAACACAAACATATGATACTATACTTATATAGTTGTTATTGTTATTGAGGTTGTTGATATATTTTTGTGTATATAGAGCATGTCAAATCTTATTTTCAGGGAACAAAATAAGAATCACATGATATGATATGATATTAGGAGATCTTTTGGGGTTGGGGAAGGAACCAAAATTAGGTCATCATGATGAACTCAATTCTACACTACACACCTACTATAGTACTAGTAGTGTGCCTCCAGCTGTGTGTGTGTAGAGTACTTGACAAATGCTCTTTTTCATTACCTCCATTCTTCCCCCATTTATTTTCTATTAACTCTCATTTTAATTGTATAGTCTCTGAATCGATCCTAAATTTGGTTCATCCAATTTTATGACATTAATCGAGTTCTTGATAATATTATCAAGGATCAATGTAGATAGGGAGATAAAATATTGTGTTTTTAGAAATGGGTATTGTGACTTGATACATGTGGGATATCGGTATAATTAATACTCTTCGTACATGAATTCTCGTTTTGTGGCATTAATCAAGTTCCTGATTATTTTCAAGTAGAGAGGGAGATTTATTATTATTTTTGAGAAATGGGGGAGCTACAATACTAGCTAGTTCCCAAGATCTTGATCATGTTTATGTGTATATATATGGGAAAATACAATATGAGTCATTATTATAATATATAACCTCAATGCATGGAGCTAGTTTTGTTTTTGGGTTTAATCACAACTAATTAATTAAGCTCAGTTATATTCGAGGATAAAAATGGAGTTTTCCACTGTTATTATTAGAAGAGAGACAATTGGTATACATTGGGCCGGGCAATCTAAACACTTGACCTACTTGTACAAGTAGACTTTGGTTCGAGATTGGCATTTGGGTGTATAGAATGATTTGAGGGTTTGCTACGCTGTGTTACGAGTGGTTGAACAATGGAATATTGGGTGAACTTCTATTATTTTATGGGAGTTTTGGTTAACACTTCAATAACCCGATTGTGTTGGTTCTTTGTTAGATTGTTGGAGTCTTGTTTTTGTGTTTTGAACATAGAATGCTTGGTGATTATGTGAAATGGGTTTCTGTCATTTCATCATCATTTGAATACCCAATGATCCTCCAACCTTCAAAACCCGAGTTCATTTCTCATGAAATATTAAGATGTTGAATTGTTGATTGCTTCTTCCATGCCATGTTGGCATTGAATCCGTCTTAATTAGTCTATTGAATCACTTGGTATGTATTAGGAGAAGATTTGCAGGTTCAAACCACAAAATAGCAAGAAGTTGGTAATAAGGGAGATGGATTCTGTTTCTATAGCTAAAAACAAACCGAGCTTAAAGTTTTCATCTACGCAAAAGAAGCCGAAACCAGCCCAACAGTCGAAAAAGCCCCAGAAGCCATTGTCTCCTCCAGTTCGCAGCATTCTAAAGAATCATTTGGAGGATATTTCCACAGGAGGAGATGTCTCTGCACCTGGAAAAATCCCGGGAGGTAGTGGCTTGAGTTCTTGTGGCGTTCAGCACTCTGGCAAACGTGTGAGATTCTCAGGTAATTAAGCACAGTGTACTAGTACTTAATTGGTGCTTCTTTTTGAGTGTCTAAAATCTTTAAATGGTTGCTATACTGTGTTTTAGAAATGGACCCGTCATTGGAAAGTGATGATGAATCATCTGCATTTGAGATCACTGAGAGCGTTGATGATGACACGGAAATTGGAACTGAGGCTCAACCTGAACCAGAGAAGAAACAGTTGCCCAATTTCTGCGATCGCGTCGACTCTCCAATCTCTCCAAGGCCAAATGGTATTTGCCAAGAGAAAACAATCCATTTCCCCGAGAAACCCTTATCCCTGATTCAACCCACAACTCAAGACCATACATGTAACGATTCATCAATGTTCTCCCAAGAACGTCCATGCAATGCTTCCTCAGCTCCCTGCTCAGTTGGAAAATCACCCGACCATGACCATTTCGTAGACCCTTCCTATTCAGCTGCTGCAACAACCTCTATGGCGAGCACAAGACCTTTTCTATTACAGTCTACTCCGAAAAGTACTAATAGTCACGCGTGTTGTCAGCCACAGACAGAACTGGTTTGGCCTCATCACAAGCCTCAATGTTGCCAACCACCAACAGAGCTGGTCTGTAGCTTCGGCCCGTTTCCAGAGTGGAAGCAAAGAGGCATTGTGATTGGAGAGCAGCGCTGCAGGAGCGATAATTTCATTGGCTTGCCTCTCAATTCACATGGTGAGCTAATCCAGTCGGGTTATGGGATAAATAACCATAACCCGACTATGGTAGCGGGTCCTTCTTCTAGTGGCTTCCCGAGAAGTACTGCAGATTACTTGGGCTTGAAGGAAAGCAGTTCCGTTGAGGTGTCATATCCCGGAGACCAGTTAAGTTTCTTTCCCGCGCATAGCTACATAGGCGAGAACTCTAACGCGAGCTTACCGGCTAGGCTGGGGGTGACAGATATGTATTCAAACCCGAGCAGGGCTTATGATCATCAAGGGAGCGGAGCTTTTCTATTTCAAGAAAGCCCGGGAAGTTTTTTCATGAACAAAACTCAACCAACGATGAGATTGATGGGTAAGGATGTTGCAATTGGGAAGAGCAGTGAGAACATTTATGGATTGGAAGACGGGAAGGTTTGGACCGATAAGGAGATTGTTGCTGAACATCATCATCATCATCACCATCATAGATTTCACGGGATTGAGAGCTCGGGGAAGAGTTATTTCCAGCCAGACTGGGTTTTGCGTCCTGCATTGGGGAAGCAAGAGAGTTTCGGGAATTTTCAGACAATGGCACCCGCTACAACATCCAGGTTTTCTCGCCCTTACCTCGATTTCAATACTAATGTAGCATGTCAACACAGTGTGTTTCCTAGTTTAATGTCTAGAGTTGAGTATCAAGAACAACAACCTAGGACTCAACAACCCGCTCTGTCCAATTTGGCATTTCCCGTGATGAAATCAGCCTTCGACTTTCCTTTCTTGCATCCCGACTACTATTCTAGGCAAGGCGCTCACCCGCCCTGGCTCGAGGGCTCCTCAAAGGCATTGCCTCCATGGTTGCAAGACGCGACCCAACAGAGAGGCCAAACGATGAGCCAATCGATCCATCATCAAGAACCCGTTTCTTATGGTATCAGAGATCCTTACAACCCGAACCCACTTGTTCAAATCCGGCCTAGAGTCAATGATAGGGTGCCCGTGAAACCTTATGGCGTCATAGATCCCGATTTTTGCAAGGAAAGCAGAAAAAGAAGTCATGCCATGACGGAAGGTTCTATTTCCGGGGTAGGGTTGAGGAGAGGCAGCTACATCGTTGGAGCGCCCGAGCCAGGCTCGAGCAGAGATGGCGCGGGAAGGGTAGGATGTTTTGTACACGACGGGTTCAGAGGCTCGCCCATGATTGATTCTTGTAGAGTGGACGGAATAGAAAGATGTCCCGGACCCGTTAAACAAAACATACTGAAGCCCGACCCACCTATAAGCTCGAGTAGACAAGAAAAGTCTACGGGTTTTAGAAGTAAGTTCTCTGGAAACAATACATGATGCCCGTTTTTTCGTCATTTAAATAGAAAATTAAGCTCATTTCACATTGTGACATGAATTTCAGGTCTTTGATTCACAGGAAGCACGAGAATCGTGACCTCAGACTCAGAGAGCATGACATGTAATGTTCTTTTAGCTCTTAAAATGTATTCTACGTACGAGAATTAATGTTGTTGTTTGTGTAATATTAGGTTGTTTTTTTATGAATGCATATACATATTTGTTGTGTTTAGATTTTGAAAGTTGAAGCAAATTCACTTGACAAGACTTGTGTTTTGCAATAATATATCCATGTATATATACTTGGTGTCTTAGATTCATATTGGTTTTGTTACTTGCATGTGTATGAATCTAAAAGAGAGGAATCTTCAAAATCTGATAAACAAACTCTTGATCATTTCAAATAAGAGTACAATGAGAATCTTAAAGTCGGAATTGAGATTATATAAGTTATTTTAAGTATATTCGAGAAAATAATGGTGGGAAATGCCGGAAAAAATAGTACTCAATAACATAATATTTGTTAATTTCTTTTGTTCAAAACAATAATAATAATAATATTTCTTTCATTTGAAAATAACATTAATTTTCAGCGATTTGGTGTATAAACTTCTCGTTTATTTTGAACGTAACGATATTGTTTAAAAAACATAATTTTAAGTTAATCGAGAAAAGGTTACATATATATGTGATATTCGTACCAAACCAGAACTTTCTAGAACGAGAGTGTTAGATTATATTAGGTTTCATGTCTTTAGTTTCCTATATTTATATTTCCTTTTCTCACATGTATTAGGGCTTCCTATTCTATTCATATTACCTCTATAAATAGAGATCTCTTGTAATTCACAACACACATCAATAATATATCCCTTATTATTTCTATCATGGTATCAGAGGAATAAATCCCTCTCTTATTTCTATCATGGTATCAGAGGTATAATCGATCCTTAGTCGAATCTCTACGCATATTTTAGGCATCATCAATCATCAGACATCAGACATCAAACAGCGGCGCGCATCCTCCATCCTCAATCCTTTTCGTATCATCTCGACATCATTCTCGACAGCCGCAACCCTCGCCACAACTCAATACTATCAAGCTTCAAACTCAATTCTTGTTTTACCGCATTGAGTTTGAGGGGGGCTGTTAGATTATATTAGGTTTCCTGTCTTTAGTTTCCTATATTTATATTTCCTTCCGAATTACGGGGATGTACACGTGTCGGTTTCTGGATTATGGGATAACTTTCCAAATTACGGGATTTTTGATTGATGAGTTGATAGGATTGCTTCGTGAGAGAAGATAAGTAAAGAGTAAAAAAAAGAACCGATTGGTTTGAGAAAGAAAACAACAGAATAAGGGAAAGAACAAAAAAAGAGTAGAGACGGTGTTTGAACTTGATAGAAGAGATTTGCTGAAAGTAGCGACGGAAGCTTACGAGATTGTCGAATTGATTGTTTGCGGAAGCGAGAGGTTAGAGATTTCGATTGAGATTAAATTGCCTCGCCCACCCGTCAGAATCACGAATCATCGACGAGTGGGCAAAGCGAAATTTGCCTAGAGATTTAACTAAAGATCGATTATACCTCTGATACCATGATAGAAATAAGAGAGAGATTTATTCCTCTGATACCATGATAGAAATAATAAGAGATATATTATTAATGTGTGTATTGTGAATTACAAGTGACCTCTATTTATAGAGACAATAAGAATAGAATAGGAAACCCTAATATATGTGAGAAATGAAACATAAATATAGGAAACTACATATAAGAAATATAATATAATCTAACAGCCCCTCTCAAACTCAATGCGGTGAAATAAGAATTGAGTTTGAAGCTAGATAATATTCATGATGCCCGATGATGCCTGATGCCTGCTGGCTGATGGCGAGATGACAACGGCTGATGGCATATAGATGATGCCTGATGCCTGATGGCTAATGGCGATATAACAGCTGCCCAATGATTACCATATGTCTGATGGCTGATGGTGAGATAACAGCTGCCCAATGATTGCCAGATGCCCGAAGGCGAGATAGCAGCTGCCTAATGATTGTCAGATGCTTGATGCTTGATTAAGTGTGGGTTGATTCGAGCAAGAGGGTAGAGAAAGAGTAGGGATTGAGAGATTGAGATTGATTGAGTTACGGGATCGAAGTGGTGGAATCAAGATCAATTTATGACGAAGAAACGAGATTGTGTGAAGAAAAATTAATAAGATAAAGAGTAAAAAAAGAATTGAGTTTGAAACTTGATAGCATTGAGTTGTGGCGAGGGCTGCGGCTGTCGAGAATAATGTCGAGTATAAAACCAAATATGTTAGCCATTGTTGATCATCGAGAGACGATGGGCTCTCAATGGCTCTCATTGAGGCATATCTGAATTTTATATTCATATAATTAATTAGTTCAAATGAATTATAATTTTTCTACAAATTAATATTATATATCAAAATCAAGTTCTTGTCAACTTACAAGGGGAAAAGAAGCATTACTCCTGGCCTGCACATGCATGTACAAAAAAAGTTACTGATCTTCAGTAATAATACGTACGTATATGTGTATGAAACTTGTGGAAGCATACATACATATATATATATATATATATATATATATATATATATAGTGCATGGAATGTAATTAGTATATAATACATGTATATTTTCTTTATATATAATTGTTATGGGAGCGGAGAGATTGGCATATGTGTGTATTTATATGTTCGACACTGTTCGACCAGATGTTACATATACAGTTTCTATCATATACTTGATAATTGAAATACATATTTATAAAAATGTATATAATGCTAAATGTTTTTAAGTTATATCATGCATGTCTGGTTCGTATATACATGATTTATTGCTCAATTTGATAAGATCGTTTTTTGTATCGAGCAATTGGTAAGTGTCTAACGACTCAAGATATGTCTAATACTATTTATATGTGTGAGTGAATTGCTTAAATAAAAACACACACATATATATATATATATAACAATCCAAGAACACCCATGATGTTGAATATGTTTCACTTGCACAAGATTTTGATTCTTATAATAAGTAACCAACAATGGAGTCTCTGTATATATCTCTAATACAATGATGATATTATGTGTGTTGGGCATTATATATGTATATAAATGTATAGATGAGAAGAGGAAGAGAGTTTTTGAGAGGAAGCAAGACATTTTTTATTGCATAAATTAAACCCAAAACTGAGCTTCTCTCTTCTCCAACAATAAGGTATATTTTTACTTTTCCTGGACTTCCAGTTCCAGTAACTATTGCCTTTTCCTGAATTGAAAAATCTTTTTAATTAGATTATTCTTTGCACAATGTTTTTGTATAACTAAAGTGGGTTCTCTCTTGAAAATATGGGTGAGGATAAATATAAATTATAAAATTAAAATGAGGGTTGCAGCCTCAATTTGAAATTTAATACCTAGCTACATATTTTATATATAGATTCTGCTACATAATCAAAATATTAATTACTTCCATGCTCGATAATTAATTAATGGATTCAAAATATGGAACTACTTACATATATATTATATATATGTAAGTAGTTCCATATTTTGACAATATAGTCAATCACATTAATCACTGACTGATAATTTATTTTCAGTTTTGAATTGAAAAGAAATCGAAGTTATAACGAAATCTGGTAAGAGATTAGGCAGATATATAGAATAATTTTTTGTTTTTTTTTTTATTTTTGAATTAAAACAAATTTTATTTATGTCATAGCCACAAAACCCGGCATCAAGCCGTATTAGAGAACCAACTCAACTAAAAGTTTAAATTAATAGTTGAAGGACCAATTATAGTTTTATACTCTAACAAGCCGGACAACTTGAAACATACCTCTCATCATAATCACAGCTACTGCTAATTAAAGCATGTTTGGCCAACTTGATTCATTTTTTATCCAAATGAATTATTTACTGGCAATATATATCACAGTAATAGTGAAAATGAAGTCAAACTTTCTCAGTCAGGGAGAGATCGTGTTGGATTAATTAATGGCTTCAAAAATCTAATATATATGATACATCGGTTTATACTTATGTTTGAATTGTGAAAAAAGGCTTTCTCGGAAATGTTTAGTATGTTTAATTTATACCTATGATCACACGCACGTCGGTACCAATGCCTCTATTCGTTTAGAGTGTTTGACGTTGTTGTGTCCGAGATACCGTATCGACACTTCTGACCCACATCTTCATCTTTATTTTCCACCATTAATTACATCATTTGTTCTGCTTAATGTGTGGGTAGTGTTTTAGTGAGATTGGTGTGGACTTTGTGATTGATATTTCTATTAATCTATTGAGGTATTATTATTTGAGCATATGCTTGTTTGATTTAATATTCTACTTTGTGACTGTTGTAACTTTTCTATTTTGGCCATCTAGTTTAGTTAATGCATAAACGATAATCAAGATTAACCGATATTAAAGATAATTTATAATAAAATTACAATATGTACTACTACTGTCCAGAGGATATAACAGGAAGTATAAACGTCGAAAAATTCTGATAGTAATAATGTTGTGTATGTTGTTTCGTCCTCTACAACTTTGGTGTATTGTGCGAGACTTGATATTCGACCACATAAACTTTGTTCGGAGCAAATTATGTATTCGTGAATGGTAAGCTATACTGTTGCCATCGGTATAGCATAACATGAGCTGTAAACCTCCGAAACTATTTTCAACACGATTTTGGTGCGAATCATTATTGACAAAAGTTTTTCAAGATTAATATATTATTAGTTTGCGCGCAGTCGCAGCTCTATATTTTAAAACTAAACACAAATCAGTGTCAACAATTTAAAAAAGCACAATTAAGAAAAGAATAAGGTAAAAGTTTTGGAATGGTGTGATCATACAAATTGGTAACCGTATAGTGCTTATTCAAACAAAGCAAGATATAATTATTTTTTCTTAGACAACCTACCTTCAAATGCTTCAAATGAATTAAAATACGAAGAAAACACAAAATTAATTAAAATATAAAAATATTATTTTCGGTCGTATTATAACAACTATCTCAGGTGTAGGCTTACATGTGACTGAGAGTACTAATGTAATATTGTGTGTGAAAGCGATTATACACATATAAACCCACCTACAAATAATTAACTGAAGGGATAATGACACCTTGTTACACTTAACTATAGCGAAATGACACTTTCATGCCTTAACTATTTTTGTCTCTTTTTTAGTACCTAACAAACTTTTTGTGACAATCTATATTAAAATACCTCTGATTCAATAAATTAAAAAAAAACTAGTCCAATATGATTTATCAAACCATATTTGAAATGATTCAAATTTAATTTTATATTTTCGGGCATAATTGTATTTGCATCTTAAGTACAAATCAAATTGAGCTAGAGATAAAAAAAAATTGAACCAACTTAATTTATAATTTCTTACACCAATGGTAGTTTAGGTATTTTAGACATTTTAGAGGTAGGTTGTCACAAAAAAATTGTTAGGGTACTAAAAAAGAGAGAAAAATAGTTAGGGTATGAAAGTTTCATTTCAGTATAGTTAGGTGTAACAAAATGTCATTATCTCTTAATTGAATGTGGTAAATTCTTGTTTTGACTTGATTAATAACCCGTACCTGAATTTTATGACGTTTATTCGTACTATAAATAAATAATGTAATTTTCTTTTTATAATCGTGGACTTATTCATCGCAATCTTTTCTATTCGGCCAAATCTAAAGTCAGCATCATTATGAGATTTTTCTTCTCTAATAATTATTAATTTAGGGTTATAAACGAGCCAAGCTAATCTTAACGAGCCACTGAGTTCGGCTCGTTAAGTATTTGGTTCGAGCTCGTTATAATCAAGTTCGAGCCGAATTCGAACTTAATGTTGGGCTCGTTTAATAAATGAGGTGAGCTCGAGTCTAATCTTCTAAGGCTCATGAGTCAACTCGTTTAATATTTAATTAAGAGAAAAAATCATTTTGTGCATCTAAATATACCACTTTTCCACTTTCACGCCATATCTATTTTTTTTCTTCAGTATCCTAATTATCATTTTGAGACAATATACTCCTAGAACACCAAAAATACCTAAACTACCCCTAAATGAAAATATCAAACTAGAATTTGATAGATATGAAATCACTTTTTACCCTCAATTGGATTATAGATTTCACTAATGATGCAGGAGTATATTAGTCTTTTTAAATAAATAAATTAAAAATCAAAGTTATAGAAAATATTTTGTGAAATCACATGATTGCCCTCATCCTCTCCCTCTGTAGATCTGTTAGAGATTTGCCTTCATTTTTAACAAAAATTCTGCACCTCACTAAACCTCTATCTCTTGAGAAATCAAAAATATCGATCTCACTTTTGACATCGATAAACCCCTCATTTCGATACTTATTTGCCTCGTAGTGGCCGTAGAGGGCCAATTAGGAGTATTTTACGCTCTTGGTATGTTTCAAAGAATATATGCAGGAAAGGGTAAGAAGAAGGCTACGGTACGAGACTCGGGATAGCGAGACTTGGAGAGCAAGAAATCAAAGGGAAGAAAGGGTCAATTTGCACTAGGCACGATCGTGCCCCCCTGAGGCACGATCGTGCCCCATCGAATATTTCTTCCTATTATTTTCCCAAACTTACAGTTCACTCCCCCGATCTCAGTCACGGGGGAGCCACGATCGCCACCAGGAGAGAGGCACTATCGTGACTCCACAGTCACGATCGTGACTCAATTCAAACCAAGCACGATCGTGACGCCAAAACGGAGACCGTGACGTTGACTCGAGGAGGAATGGTCCCCCCAGCGAAGCCACGATCGTGACTCCCATGGGGACGATCGTGACCCTCTCTGAGGCACGATCGTGCCCCCTATAGTCACGATCGTGACCAGACACATTTCAGACACTATAAAATGACTTTTTCCTTAGGGATTGAGGACACCTTTTCACCTACCTACCTTGGAGCCTCCATCAGCCACTATTTTCCAGAGCAGTCACTTCACAAGAGAACATTCTGGGTGTGATTCCACTTGCTTGATTCGTCATTGAGAAGAAGAAGAAAGGATAGTCTCCATTAGAAGTCCACCATTGGAAGCAAGAAATCTTTGGAGAAGGCCTTTTTCAGCACCATTCCACCAAGAAGAGTCCATTTTGGGAAGGATTGCATCATCCATCCATCACCAACCCAAGAGAATTTCTAAACTCTTCTTCTTTTATTGTTTTATAACATGTTTTGTATTAGTTTCTCATTGTGTGTGATGATTTTGGACTTGAGCACAATGGTTGAGGGCTAAACCCCTTAGCCATGGGTGCTAGACATTGTAATTTGTGGATGAATGACATTTGATGAATGAGTTTTAGGATGACATGAGATGTGTGTGAGTGTTCTTATTTTCATTCATGCTTTCTAGATAGGCCTATTAGAATGTATGCTAGGGTTTTCGATCTTAGTCGACATTAAGTGTGAGGGGCTCGAAACCGTGTTTCGCGACCCCGACGTAACACTTAGCCTAAGTAGTATGTGTGTTTAGGGGATACGCCGATCTCGAGAGAGACGGATAGTCCCGGACCTAGACACCACCGAGTGTAGGGGTTCGACGCCGAGTGGAGATTCCCCGAATTAACACTTGACCAACCATTGTCGGACGAATGTAATCCCGAGTGACTACGAACCCGAGAGGGCGAGGAGTGACTCGAGATTAGGACAACCCCAATGCCGAGAGGCGGGGTTGTCAATTAAGACGTAGGTCACACTTATATCACCTAATTACTCTAGAGTCATTGTAGTAATCCACGAATTACACGTCTAGCACCCTAAGCGTCTTTATTAATTGTTAATCATCAATATAGTTTCTTGTTTATTTCGATAATTGAAAAATACCAAAAACATTAGTCGTAGCCTCGAGTTCCTTAACACAATCACGCACTCGACTTAAAACCCTCATTAGTCTCTGCGGATCGACTCGGTTACTTACCGGTCTAAATGTATTACTTGTGATCGCGTACGCTTGCGCGAGGGAACCTATCCGAGACGTGACGTTTTGCACGACACGTTTTGGCCCTACACCATACATAAATCATTAGTCAACCTCCAAGGAAAAAAAATCATCTTTTTGCGTAATTGAATTGTGATTGTATGAAGCATACATATATTGCTCCATCTCTCTCACTCCTCTTCTTTACCAAACCCAAACCATAAATCGTCTAGCTCTAAATCAAGCTCCAAATCATCCAATTTCTCGCAAATCGGCCTGTAAGTTAATCGATTCCCTAATCGGCTCTTCCATATTCGCCCCCAAAAAATAAATATTCTCGCGATTCCCTTTCCTCTTCAATCGGCCACTTCGATTACAGTTTACAGCTATGAACAAAAAATCAGAGATCAAACTGCCCTCAATTAAATTAGAGTGATAGAATGGTCAAATTGATGTGTTTCTCTTCCAATTGCATGTTTGTAAAAGATGTCAGAGCTTCATAGAGGAGCTCGTTGAGGCCACACTAAAGTCGTTGGTTTAATCGGAGCCACAAGAGGAGAGGCACGTGAGGACACGCACCGTTGTCGATAGGGAGGTCGGTGACGAGAATGGCGGTGAAGAAATTGAAGAAAGAGGAGATTCAGGTGATTGTGATATCAAAAAAGAACAACGAGTCTAGTGAGGAGGAGAGGAAGGTTGAGGTTGAATAGAAGGTAAAGATGGGCGATAACAGTGGCGGCTTCAGTGCGAACATAACTGTTGCTCAAGACAATTTCACAAAATAATTTCTATAATTTCTATAATTTCAAATTTTATTTTCTTTAGATGAAAAGACTAATATACCACTGCGTCATTAATTAAATCTATAATTTAATTGAGGGTAAAAAAGTAATATTATATTATCAAATTTTGGTTTGACTTTTCACTGAATCTGTAAGAACCGGTTGAAATTGAACCGTTTAGTTTCAGGGGTAGTTTAGGCATTTTTGATACTTTAGGAGTAGATTATTCCCAAAATAATAGTTAGGGTACTGAAAAAGAAAAAAAAATAGTTAGAGTATGAAAGTGGAAAAGTGAAATATGTAGGTGCACAAAAATGTCATTTTCCCATTAATTAATTATATATTAATATATTTTAAAATTTTAATAAATATTTATAATAGAATTAGACGAACCAAATCAAGTCGAGCCAATCTCGAGTTGACTCATTTATTTTTTTAATGAATTATTTATTTAATTTTTAATAAATATTTGTATTGAAATTTAAGTGAACCGAACTCGAGTTTGGTTGCATAAGTTCGTTCGAGTTCGAGCCGAACACTTTTTTCACGATCCGGTCTGAGGCCTGCCAAAATAGGCTTAATTCGGCTTGTTTACATCCCCAATTATTATATTCTAAAATTAAATAGTAATTTCTTTTCAGACTTAATTTATTAGCCAGTGATTTTAACTGTTAAATAGCCAATATATTGTTAGTAGGGGTGGGCACGGTTTTGGAACCGGGCAGAACCAGCCAGAACCAGACCGAACCGGATCAATTGGTTCTCCATTTTTGAGATCCAAAATCGGAGCCAAAATATGGGTCTGGTTCGGTTTTCGGTTCTATCCAATTAGACCTGATTAAAAAATTTATTGTGATTGAAGTCCGGTTCTCCAGTTCAGTTCTCTAATTTTTTCCATTTATACCCAATTTTTTTTGTTTACTTCCTTACAATTAGAACTAATTAGCAATTATGAATGATTGAATTACAAAGAAGAGAAATTTAAAAAAAAAACAAGTCGACTCAGATTAGGAATTAGTTAAAAAAACCTAATTTTGCTTGCCTAGATTCAAATTCGAAATAGTCTAGCCTAGCAAAGTTTCAATTTGAAATTGAGTTACCTATTTACAGAGCCATGCCCAATCATAAATTGACGGTGACAAAATATGTAGTAAGGACTAAGTATACGAGTCAAATAAAAAGAGAACTTACTTACAAATGAGAGCTTATTTTGTCAATGTAAGAGCTGGGAAGAAAGATGGAGACATAAATTAGTTCGAGATGGAGAGATGAGGTGCGATCACTCGACAAGAGACAATCAGAATTAGTGGAGGAGTTGCGAGCCTGCGATGACGAGTCGAGAATCTGAGAGTAAGTGATAAAATGAATTGAAATTAATTTTTTTGAAGTTGTAGAACTCTAGAACGTATTTTACTATTTGGTGTATTTCGCTCTTTCAGAAAGAAAAAAAAAGAGAGCCATAATGTTTAATTGTATAATATAAATTACATGAGGTCAAAATGGTCCAAAAAGTAGTGTTATTCACGTGTGAAGTAGTTGTTACTTGTTAGTTGCTTAATCGGTGTGTGGTGGCACATAAAGAGTCAAAGGAGCGACAGATTAATGTATCTTGAACTGGTTTGGTTTTGAGTTGGTTAACCAGCGGTTTTGTACTATTAGAATCGAAATCGAACCAAATTAATTCGGTTTTTAATTTTCATACTCAAATTTGATCCGATGTCACAGTTCTCGATTTCTTAGTTCGAACTCGATTTGAATCCCAATTTAGTTTTGATTTTAGGTTAAAAGTGCCCGCCCCTAATTGTTAGCTTAGGGACCATCATCATGTGATATTGTTAGCTTCAAAAGCAATTAATTAATCATGCATGTAGGAAAATAAAAACAGTAATTATCCAATCGATTTAATTTAATATTAAGTTATATAAATATATCCACCATGCATATACAGATCATTTATTTTCTTGTGATGATGATGTTGACAAGTAGTGTGAGCATTTATGGAATTAGGTAACCTATTTAAAATGGACATCTTTCACTTTCATCATTCTTCGACCACACATGAATATCTGTTGGATCTCCATCATTTGTATATACACTATTTATTTTTAAATAATGTTTTATGAATTGTCCTACATGTATTTAAAAGTTTTTGATAATCAGGTCTCGAGTGAATTTGAAAGATTAAACATAAGCTAATATTTATATTTAAATTCGTAATATTCTACTTACTCTCACTATTCAAAAAAAATTAAATGGACATCGTGTGTGTATATATATAGAATCACATTCAGCTACAAATTCATTGTACTGGCGAATCTGTCCGAACAAGTGATCCAACCATCAAATTTTCGCATGGTGTCCGGATGGTTGACACGTGAAAACACGGAAAATTTCTCGCACCATGCACATAAGTGAGGGGCAATTTCGAATTTTTGAGCAACATAGTGTACTATTCAATTTTCTCATTTGGAGTGTAATGTGCACCAGTGGGAGTGTAATGTCACTCTCAATGTTGGATATTACACTCTCAATGTTGAACATTACACTCCATTGTTGACATTACAATCCTACGGTTGACATCACAATGTCAATAGTCTGCACTTGCGAGTGTATAGTCTGCACTTGTGAATATATAGTCTAAACTATGTGAGTTTATAGTATACACTTGTAAGCGTATAGTTTCCACTTGTTTCCATTACACTCTCAAAGTTGGACATTATACGCCCAATGTTGAACATTACACTCGTACGGTTGACATTACACTCCGAATGAGAAAGGTGAACAGTACGCTCCGCTGCGCAAAAACTCGAAATTGCCCTTCACTTAAGTGCACAGTGTGTGACATTACACTTTCACGGTGGGATATTACTGTCACGTGTCGCGCGCTCTTTTAATCGCACGAAAAGCAACAACCATGATGAGTTCGTTGGATTCGAACGGGTTAGATGTTTGTAGTGGAGTGCGCCCTTATATAAATGTTTTATTTATAATTTAATAGTTAATAGTGCGAAAGTTATGAACATATATTTTAGTATCTTGATGAGTCGAGTTTTAATATACTCATTTATATCATACGTATTTTAGTAAAAGGGCAATATATTTTATAGGGGTAATTACAGATCAGTACACTCGCCGAAACCTCATTTTAGAATTGGCACCCCAAGTTTCAAATTTTTTTTCTTGGTCCCACAGGTTTAAAAAGTTAATACTTAGGTCAAAATTATGTTAAATATAACGAATGTGTTTGTAAAAAGTTCAAAATACCCTTGATGTATAATGTGGAATATTTTATATAGTTATTTAGATTATATTGAAATTACCATTTTACCCCTAATTGAATAATAAACTTAAATGATACACTGAGGGCATAATAGTCTTTACAAGTAAATAAATAAAAAAATTAATTAATTTTTAAAACATGTGAAATACCAATTATACCCCTAACCCTACCTACAATCTCTCTACCTCTAGCCTAATGAATCTCATAGAGGTGTCTCGCCTCCATCTCCATCTCAACACAGAGTCCTCTTCTCCATTTCCATCCAGTCTCCTCGTCACCGCTGGTCGTCGCCGCCGGCCTACCCGCTCTCTGCTGGTCATCTTCACCGCTGGTCGCCGCTGCAGCTTCTCGTCGTCTTCGACGCAGTAGGTCCTCCTCGCGCGATGGTCGCCGCTGCAACTCCTCGTCTTCTTTGACGCAACAGGTCCTCCTCGCCGCTGCAAGTCCTCCTCACCACTGGTCGCCGCTGCAGGTCTTCGTCGGTGCGGTCATGTGCGCTGCCAAGGGAGCTCTTTCTGTTTCTGGGTTGTGGTGGTGGTGATTGTGGGTGTGGGTTCAGTGGTGGTTCGTCTCTTCACCGGCGGTGGCGGTTCGTCGACGGGTCTCTTCACCGGCAGATCGGACTACTCACACACGAATCGAGGACCACAAGGCGTTGACTACTCACCCCAACGGCGGTTTCTCTTCATCCACGATCCCGACCCTCCGATTCTTCACCACCAGGCTAACCCTCTCATCTATTTCCCAATATGAGTAGTTCAATCTGAAAGGAAACTAGACAATTTTTTGTATTGATTATGTATTGTAAAATTGTAGTTATTTAATTTATCTGTAATTTTTTTGAATTTCAGATCTAAAATTCATTGACATTTGAAATCTCCTAATCGAGCCATAGAGGGAGGGGAGAGTGAGAGGCTATATATGACAGTTTTGATGAACTGGAGAGAGTGAGAGATGGGAGGTTGAAGAAGGGGGCATTCCTAGTAATTTCACTTGCATTTATTTTTATTTTGTTCTTTGAAAATACTAATTTACCCTTAAACTTAAGATAAGTTTATTATGCAAATGAGGGGTACAATGATAATTTGACATTTATATAATAATTATACTCTACATAAATTATAATAGGGGCATTTTGGGTATTAAAAAAATGTGAACAGTATTGATGTTAGATTTAACTGAATTTGAACTAAAGTGTTAACGTTTTAAACTTGGGGGACCGAGAAAAAAAATTTGAAACTTGAGGTACCAATTCTAAAATGAGGTTTCGGCGGGTATACTGATATGTAATTAACCCTACTTTATATGTATGTAGCATTTTATACGATACAACATTTTCACGTAAAGTATAGATATTAGAATATTACACCGGAAAATGTAATTTTATTTATTATTTAATCATAATATTAGAAATTATTTTTAACATCACTATAGTTTATTTCTGATTTTAATTCAAAATATAGTAGTTTGTCTTCAAATTTTCTTCCACTTGAACATGTGAAACCAAAATTGTTCTTTTGTGAGGAAAATGTGATGACAACATATATAGAGTCTCACATCTTCTTCTTCTGCTGAAAAGTTCATCCCATTTTGGCAACTCCAACCCTAATTAGTTACTTGGCCATTTAGATCTCCTCTTGAAACCACCAAAATCAAGAAATAAAAATGTGTTCTAATCACGTTTCTTTGATTGAGATCAACTAATTCATTAATTGGTAAGTTGTTGTAAAGTTATGAAATAAGATATAGAATATTTAACTGAAATAATTAATGTGGGGAATTTAACAAAAAAAATCAAGAGGTAATATCATAAACATGCACAGAACAATATATTATTATCACAAAAGAAAGGCATTTTTGTCTTCATACAAAATTCAGTTAAACAGGAGAGCAAACATTACTTCAATAATATAATATTGAGTTGTAGTTTGCATGTTTATGATATTATCCTAAAAATCAATATAAAGAATAATTATACAATATGTATCCAAAATTGAAATTATAAAGAATAATTATATAATCAAAACATGATTTTTTTTCAAATCCAATATTGTATATTTCGAGAGAGCCTCACAACATTCAAAATATTGTATATTTTGTATATACAATATTTTTGGCATTCAAATTTACAAGTGTTTTTGGGATTAAGATTTATTTTACTTTTACGGTTGCAGGTGACAATGAAATTCACTGGGCGCTATACATAGGTATAATCATGATGCGTAGTACCCTCCACAAAGGACCCATACCCTAAAACTAAAGTGGTCCTCACTTAAACTGCAGAAAATATTCATGTGTAATAATGAATGAAAAGTGGTTGTAAGTAATGAAGCTTCCATGTGTATTATACATATATATGTAGGAGAGGACCTGAAGCATAATAATAGCCTATCATCATATATATTTTTAATAATATATACACCTACATATATATTAAAGTTATATCAAATTTGTAGATGTGACTGATTTCAATGAATTCTCGTTAGGAATCTCAAATTACTTATTTAATTAATAATTGCTAATATCTTCTTGAAAATATAAAATAGGTAATTATATATATATAGGGTTGATCAATTTTATTATAATGTTGATTGTGTTCAAACTTGATAGATTCTATACCTCAATGTACAAATGTCAAAATTATTTTTGCACTTAGGTATATCAACCAGACTTATTTTTAGTTTATCCGGATACATAAAATTTTTATTTATATTTTTTTTGCGCACACATACACTTAAACTTTTGCGTAAATCAGTAACGAAATTTAAAGCATAACAAAAATAAAAATTTTATACGACCTAAAAATAAATGAACACATACAAAAGTTTGGTCAAATTAGTGTTTGATTAAAGTTAAAATCTGTTGAACTATAGAAGTAAAACAACGTATACATAAATTTTAGGAAAAATTGTAAAATATCTCTTTATAGTTGTTATGTTGCATAAACTTTCACTTCATTATATTTTTGTAAGAATTCTCATCACTAATATTCAAATTTGTACTGTCTGTATAAATCTGTGAAAATTAACGGAAGGGTCATTTAATTGTTGTACGTTTGACTTAGCATGTTTAGGGGTGGGCATGAGCCCAGAACTAGACCAAACTGGTCAATAATCAGACCATGCTAGACTCCCCGGTTCTCCGTTTTAAGAATAAGAATCGGAGCCGTTACCCACGGTTCTCGATTCTACAGTCCCGGTTTTGGTTCGGTTCGAATTCAGTCTCCGGTTCCGTTGCCAAAGAAGTGTCCACCCTTAAACACGTTTGAGTTAACACTTAATAGACATTTACATTAATTTTCACGGATTTACATAGACCCTGTAAAATGAACATGAGTAGAGAGTTTTTGCAAAAATAACATGAATGTAAGAAACATAATCATAAGAAGACTATAATTTTTTCTAAATTTTATCACAAATTTGTTTCATGCCAAGAACCTAATAGCACAATGTATGTTTTCAAGTAAATCTTTGCTAAACTTTAGTTACACATTTCTCTTTGCAACATTAGAAAGAAAAAAAAAAGGTACCACCAATTCTGTCTTGTTTTTATTAGATATGGGTTTTTGCATGGCTGAATTTGATGGCTCACATGCATTTGTACTAATATATGTGTAAGAAGCACTAGAAAACTTATTACATTAGTAATAGTACATAACTACCATTTGCCTGCTCACAATAGTATAATATATATGTTTGTGGTCCACATGATATTATACACTACAATTTTAATTTCAAGAATAATTTCCTTTTCTGATGAATCTTTGTATATATATATGGAGAAGAAGGGTCTGAGAAGGAAGCTCATTTCATGAATCAATTTGGTCTCACCATATTATATAAATCTAATCCATCATTTAATAGGTTTACTTCATCTGTCACCTCAAATCAAGCTCATAACTCATCATGATCACTTACAAATTTTATTTATATACTATTGTATATTACAACTTCATGTTCTATTGATATAACTATCTTCTCGTATATCGTACATGACGTACAATAGTTTTAGTAAGAATATATTAATAGTTATTTTTCTGTATAAAATGTTATGCATTATTCAAATGCAGTTTAAATTAAAATATATTCGACTTCGGACAATGTCGCTAATATCTTAGAATGAATTTGAAATTGAGTTGAGTGAAATTTATCAAATTAAACAATATTGATGGATCAGGCCGAGCCGTATGACAGTCATCTTAATCATTGACTTTCTGAATTATCTTATACCCACATTGGTGCATAGGAACATGTTTTGATAGTTTGTAAATATATATTCTTGTTGGTGAGAAAAAAAGTTACATTCTTGGTCTCTAAGCAAATAGCTAAAAAGCAGTACATGTTGATTATTGACAAGTCTCTCGTGCCCACAAAGTCATGTTTATCTATGCATAGACAACACAATCTTCCAAAAAATATTTATAAGTCTAAATATGGTGCATCACATCAAGTAACCAATTGCTGTTAGGGGCTATTTATGCTGGCAAAGATTTGTGACAGCTTATGTTAACCAAAGCGATGACTAACATTCATATAAAAGTTAATTAATTTCGATTTTCAAGAAACTAATGAAAACTATTTAGAAATACATATAACTTCAAAATTATATTGCAATAACAACATTAACAATAATTAAATTTCAATCAATATGTCAAAATCCAATTAAGATGAGATAAGCAAACAATTTGTTGTTGGTTGCGATGGTATAGATTGAACTCTAATCATATGATGCATAAAATAATTGAGTAGGAACGAATGTGACGAACTTTCAACTCTCAATTTTTTGTAGCATTTGCGTCGCCAACGTCATTCAAGCGCACACAAGTTCAAACCCGTAACCCGCTCGTCGGTCATTGCTTAGGTCTTAATGCGCGCGCAAAAGAGTCTTACCTCTAAAAACTTTTTTATAAGTCTATGCAGACAGAATTCTATACGTATACCTTGTAAAATGTTAGTAACCTTTCTATGTGGGATTTTTAAGAGAGCACTACAAATGCAAACCTTATGAGAATTACTAGAAGTGCACAACTTAATTTCTCAATAATAACATCATTTCAAATGGTCATCTTTGAGATTTAATTTCTCATTCATCTCTTGTCTGTTTAGAGCTCGTGATATACCATTAAAAATATCTCATTTCTTAGAATGTGTAAATATATTTACATCATTCGAGATCGAGTCTGAGCGTTCCAAAATCACATCTCAACACAAGTCAATCATAAGTTATCATACATGTTACTTAACTTTGCCATTTATTCACTTTTTGTCCAATTAAATTTTCTACTTTCATTCTCTTAAAAAGGTGAAAATTCAACAATTATATAATACATATATCTTTTGGTCTTGTGACAAACACACAACATCTAAAATCTCATCAATATTATCACAATCCCTTTCTCCTCATATATATTGTAAGTGATAAAGAGGAGAGAAGGTGGAGAGTGAATTAAGAGTAGTGAGGAACAGCAATGGGCTCACCTCCTTGTTCCATAAATAGATTGAATAATATATGAGATGGTGATGATGAACAGACACCATATACAACCAGAGGACATTGATCACATGCCTGTCATCTTCACCATACATCACAGCCTCACCTTATATACCATAACATGGGATTGGGAGGATTGTATTAACCTTCCACTAGTTCAATTATTCACTCATAAAAAAAACAAAAGGAAATGGGGAGTGAAAGTGAAAGTGAAAGCTTGAGTGCAAGAGAGCCCAAGTGCTGTTCAATCCCATTAATGGTCACTTTCACAAGCAAAAAGACCCTCTTTTTTCTCCCCCAAAAACATGAAGAAATGGATGGTTAATGGAGCTTGGATATGGAAAGTGAAGACATCTTTTTTTTGAATCCCACTTCTTTTTCCCCTCATATACTTCTCCAAATACACCAATCTTTGGTTTCTACAGCACACAAGGATAAACAAAATTTGGTTGGAGGGTCTATATTTTAGTGCCCATAAAAACCCATCTGCTACATGAAACCCACTTCCATTTTCTGCAATTCTACTGTTGGTGCCATAGCAGCTACTCTTTACTGCAACACCCCCAATAGATCATAGATCCTAACTACCATAATAGATTTTTATGGGTTTATAGCTCATAGACAGCTTCTGCTTTGTGTCTTGGGGCTCTGTGTGTGATCATTTCAAGAAACAAGAAAAGGGGCAAGAACACACCAGATTCTTGATCTTCCCTCTCATCTCTGCCCTATTTATTCAAGGTTAGTGAAGATGATGATGATGATAAGCAAATCAAGAACATGGGTTGTCCTAGTTTTGATCATATAGGGGTTTTCTGTTGTTGTTTGCAGATGATGTTTCATCATGAGGATGAGGAGATGATGGAGGAGGTGGGAGTTGGGTCATCCTCACAGCAGAGGAAGATGGGGAGAGGGAAGATTGAGATAAAGAGGATAGAGAACACCACAAACCGGCAGGTCACCTTCTGCAAGCGCCGCAACGGCCTGCTCAAGAAGGCCTATGAACTCTCTGTGTTATGTGATGCTGAGGTCGCTCTCGTCGTCTTCTCCAGCAGAGGACGCCTCTACGAATACGCCAACAACAGGTATAATTAATAACATATATATATATACACACACATATATATATATTAGCCTAGCTAGGTCTAGCTCCACCAAGGTTTTTGAGGAATTAATCAAGATTCACTTATTAATTAGACCTTGGATCTGTTCTTGGTTTCAAGATATGGCCTAGATGGCTTCAAGATTTGAGTTCTTGTTGGTCAAGAGAGGCTATAACTCAAGATTCACCACTCTCTAGCTGTTGAAGCCTTTGAGTTCTTGTTCAAGAATTTCAAGATTCACCTTTGTCCCTTTGATTTTCTTGCTGTTTTTTTCTCAGCTCAGATCTGTTATTTAGTGCTGTAGAATTTTAGATGTAGTTGTTGAGCTCTCTCTCTCTCTCTCTCTCTCTCTCAACTTGTCGTGGATCAATCAGTCAATCAGTGAGGGAAAGCAAGCTCATTGGTCTGTTTGCTTCTTAGTTTTTGACGGTTCCTTAATAATAAAAAATACAGTGAAAATAATAATATATCATGTGTACACATGTCAGTCAAGAAAACTTAAAACAAATCAACTGTCAATTTCTTTTTATTACAGATTTTAGGGTTTTCATAGGTTAAGACTCGAACTTCAGTCAAGACCCCCAAATTAATCAACTAAGAAATTGAGGAACTTCCTGGCTAACCATGAATTTTTCTGATTAGGGTTTGATCAACAATGAAATGGGTATTCATGATTCACTATAGAAGGATATATATGAATTGTTTCTTGTTAGCTAACTGTGGTTTTTGGGGGTTTTGGAACTTTCTACCATAATTAGGGTTTTATTTATTTATATATATATATATTATCTTTGTGTGTAGATGAGTTATATAAGAATCATTGGTCACTTCTCATGAGACATGATTTCTCAGTTGTTGAGGTCACTCTCCTGACAATAGTGTCATGATTTTGTTTATATAACTCATATGGTCTATTTTTCTCTTTCTCATAGTCTGTTTTGAATTCAAGATTTTAAATGTTTTTTTCAAGCTTATATTTATCTTGAAATCTACACAACAATCTCTGAATCCATATTGGAGAAGAAGAAGTCAGATCAGCTTTTGTCTCTTCTGTGGAAACAAAATAAACATTTGAATCCTAATTTCTAAATACTATTGGGAGAGAGAGAGAGAGTGATAGCTGAACTTTCACAATTGTGGAAACTTAGCATTGAAAATAGCATTGGTCTCAAAATTGATAAAGTATGGGATCCAAATATTTAGTAGCCTTGGACCAGTTCAAATTTTGGGGTATTATATACAGTGGATATTATCAGAGTTGAATAAAGCGTAACAAATTATGATCAGGGCAGCGTAAAAACCAAAGTTATAGTTAATCATAGTTTTAAAATTTTGAATATACATAAGTATAGTAAACTGGCATTTCTCCATCGATAAAGTTCATGTGCTACAATGATATATTTTTAGAACAAATATAAAGCTATATTGTAAGGTATGCAGTTATATTATATAGTGGATGAGAGTTAAATTATCAACGTTTTACTAAAACGATAGTTGCTGAAAGTTGGTCTTGACAATGATAACGAAATAAGAAATTCAACTTCTAAATATTTTACATACATATAATAACATCTAATTCGAGTACATTACAGATTTAGGGTTTGTAATGGAAGGTCTTGCTGCTGATTATGTGTTAGAAAGGGCCCCACAAACGATCACCACGAGCCTGTCAAAATTTGACCATTGGTGGGACCCTATCTAACGTGGAATTAGCGGCGAGATATTCCATTATGTATTCGAGATCAGTAATGTTCTCGGTAGAGTGTAAACTAGTCGAACCGTGTCTCAATTTGACAAGGTTCGATTCGATTCGTGAAAAAAGTATTTGATTCGAGTTTGAACGAGTTTATACAATTAAACTTGAGTTCAACTTGAAAAAATAACTAAATTCGAGTACTACAAATATTTATTAAAAATTAATATATATATATATATATATATATATAATTCATTAAATACTAAATGAGTCATGTCAACATTTGCTCAACTAGATCCGGCTCGTCTAATTTTATTATAAATATTTATTAAAATTTAAAATATACATAATTAATTAATTATTAAACCAGTCGGCTCGCAACTCTATCGAGTCTTAAAGGATCAAGCTCGAGTTTGGTTTTTTTATTGAACGAGCTCAATCTTGATTTTGAATCTGGTTCAAACTCGATAAAACTAGTCGGAACCGAGTATTTAAAAATCCAACTTAAACAACTCGACTCGTTTACAACTCAATACTCAAACTATATGTGATTACATTTTTTTTTATCAGTGAACAATTACATATGATATTTTAGTTTTGAAGTTGAATTTCTGTTTTCAATATCATCGGCTATTACAGGACCAAGATTTTTGGCGATCTTTTAGCAAAAAATAGTAATCTAACTCTCATATAATATGCAATATAACTATAGACCTTAATAGACTCTCATATTAGCATGAAAAAAAATTAAAGGGAGAATATTGTTTTACCATATTTAATTTAATATACTCGAATTTTACATAACTATAATTTTTACCTGATTTATATATGTATGCATTGCATGCTTTTATACATATGCTAATTTTTGTAATCAAATTTGATTTTAGTTTGAATTCATTAAATTTTTTGACATGATGGTTTAAAGGTAGCAAATAAAACAAAATATGGGATATTCTTTTGTATCATTGATAGTTGCATCATTTCGATCGGGGAAAATGATTTCAAATGTTAATCAATTGATTTCATAAACTTAAATAAAAACCTGAATTTGATTGCAGAACCATCTTTTGGATTCAAACTAATTATTGAAGTGCTTTGTCATAGTTGTTTATTTGTTTTTAGTCGAGTCCAATAGTTAATTATTACATAAAATTCTACAAATTCTTTTGCTTAGTTAAATAGTATAACCTCTAGCTTTTGCATCATGAACTATTTTCTCAAACATAATTATATCATTGAAAATCATTTAATCTGATGAAATTTTATTATTCTATTGAAAATTGTATAGATTTATGGGGTAGAAAACTTTAATGATAGTCGAAAACTTTAATGACAGTAGAAAACTAAACCTCAATTCATCTGTTATTTTGGAAATAAAGTATTTGAAGAAAAACAGTTGACGAGAAAAAGTGTAATCTTAACCTTTTATAAGAACAAAATCAAATTGTTGAGTCATTTGTAGTTCTGAGGTCAGGATACTCAATAGGCATGTGTAAAATATTAAAATATGTTATTAGTAATAACCAAATTTAATTGAGTTTATATTGATATAAATAACTTACTGTTTATCAGACTATTTGAGAATAGTTCAAGCTGTCAAAAGTTTATCCCCATCGTTTCTATTTTGGCTCTAGTATGATGATTGTCCAGACTTATTGTATAGAACCCATTGTCAGAGTGTGTAACTTATGTAAAAGGTTGGTAACATCGCACGCCGCACACCTTGGCAAAGAAGGCGTTAACTCATGCTGATTAGGAGGGTAGTTTGGCATATGTTAGAGCCAGGATCCAAGAGTTGTTGCTAACTGACGATATTCAGGATTCTTAATAAAATATAGCTATTTCAGAAAATAAAATATGTTCTTTCTTAATAATACATATTTTTCTAACTCCTTTTAGTAGGAATTTTTTTTTACGAAATATTAATCTCTCTTGCTTTTTAGGTCACAATTATGCTGTTACATATTTTTTCTTCATTTTTGTTTTTACAATTAAGTGCCAGATTTTATAATTCACTTCCCATTTTATTCACCAAACATCTCTATCAACTTCCTCAAAAGTTAGTTTACAAAATAAATATTCATTTTCTTGTCAAATGGTACTATAGTATATACAATTACAACACAGAACTTTGGAGATTCAAGTTATACATATTTACTTGAATTAATTGTAGAAAAATGAAAAATATCAGCCAATGAGAAGGTCTGCATTTTAGCCTGCAAAAATGGCAGACACATAAAGTGTTCACTTTTAATTATTTTATAATCAAAATAGAAAACTTTATTCCTTTTTGTATTCAGTACAGTATTAAATTAGCAGTAGTTGTTGAAGCAGTAAAGTAGATTTTGGATAATAGGATGTTCCAATAAAATATAGTAGGTCAATATATGTTGTGTAATGGGTTTTTGACACGTGTCATGTATTTTGGGGTTGAGATGGTTGGAGCCAATCATCTTGTGGGATTTTGTGCCAGCGTGGCGGGGACAGCCAATCAGTTTCTCGAGGATTTTAAGGTTTAGAAGGGCTCAACCCAACCCACTGTAGAAAAGTAGACTCTAATTGTACAGTGTCCTTATCCTATATTTTAACTTTTAATAAGTACATGTGCTCCTTTTATAATGTAATTTATTGTCATATTTAGGTAGGAGATAAGGTTTTATTGGCCTCATGTCTAATATAAAAAGGATAGGCATAAATTAAAATTGATAATCCATTAAAGAACACTTCAATAATTTTGCTCTCACGTTATTAATAGAAATGTTTAAGTTTCGAACTTTGTTGTAAACATAATGGAGAAGAATTAAAGGAAAATTTAAGATATGATATAATTTAAAAAAATAAAATCGATATGAAAATATTAAATGATATATCATATATATATTGAATATTAGAAAGTAAGTATTAATGTAGGTTTTATAAAATGTTATTACATGTCAATCACGACATATGCTTGCATTTACATAGACTAAATATTATATGTGACTAAATAATCATAAACTTCACGACAGTGTAAATCTAGCATTTACATTTACGTGTTATATATATATTAAATATGATAATATTACGAAATAATGCATGTTAAAAGTGGAGCTTTTTATGGATGTACAATTGTATGGAAATTACTCGTATGATTTTTTTAAATCTTTTATGAAATTGAATACATGGTCATTATTACAGTGTTCGAGGAACGATAGACAGGTACAAGAAAGCTTGTTCTGAAGCTGCGAATCCGGGTTCAGTTACAGAAACTAATAATGCTCAGGTACCTGTATTTTTTTATTATACATCCGTATAAACTTGCACATGTATAATAATTGCTGCCTAAATATGTGTGTGTATATATGATCATTGTACAGTATTACCAACAAGAATCGACTAAACTAAGGAGACAAATCCGCGACATACAAACCTCCAACAGGTAATAACTAAGTTTATATATGTATGGGTACCATGATACAAAATGTGAATAATTGATCACATGATATATGATTTACGTTTATTTGTTAGCTTGAGCTTTCGGGTAGATTGAATAACAAAAGAATGTTAAGATTTTTTTCCAAAAAAAATATAAATATGATCAACACTTGATAAATATTTAAGTTTAGAATTATTTTGGACTAGACTTTAACCTATATGCATATATTCATATTACATATATTTTGAGTGTTATAGATTAATGTTTGTTTAAATATTTTCAGGCATATTCTGGGTGAGGCTCTTGGCTCTTTGTCCTTCAAGGAACTCAAGAATCTCGAAGGAAGGTTGGAGAAAGGTATTGCTAGAATTCGATCAAAAAAGGTATTTCTTATTCTAACAATCCTCAAACTCTAGTTTTTATATGATCGATATAATGTTTTTCGTTCTGAATAATTATTAATGACATAACATGCTTGAATTCATGTCCTCACAGAATGAACTGTTGTTTTCCGAAATCGAGTACATGCAGAGGAGGGTAAGTGTTCATGTTCTTTCATTTTAATCCTCTTCAATATTTCATATTTTTTCATGCAATGTCACAAAATGTTAGTAAAAATTCATGATTTGGAATTCCAAGCAAATTGACATGACTGTGAGAATGGAAATTGAGCTGGCGATCATGTCGAGAAGATGCGATCACACATTATAAAATCCAAAAAGTAAAGTAGAATTAAAATTTCGATACAAAATTAATTAGCATATGTATGTAGCGTTCTTTACACTATCGATCCATGACTTATTTGTTGCTTTGAGTACATGAATTGTTGTTTATAGTCTCTTTTGCAAGATGGTATATATTGTATACTTTGTTAATTATAAAAATGTGTTGTAAACTTTGTTTTTCACAAAATGTGTGTATTTGTATAAAAAATGATGAAATTTCTCATTTTCATCATTTTTGTACGAATACACCAATTTTGCACACAAAAAAGATCAAGGTTCAGTGTACATTTTTGCAATCACAGAGTATACAACTCATCACTACTTTGCAATCTATCCTAATCCTTTTAATTTGTCATATGTAGGTAAATTAATTACATTAAGATTTGCATTCTTCACCTATATAATATTAAGATTTTACGTGCAGGAGATTCAGCTTCAAAACGATAACATGTATATGCGAGCCAAGGCACGTCATAGTTTCTCCATCTCCTTTATTTTATGTCATGTCATGTATAAGGTCATCGGTGATCAGTTTGTCATGTGTTTGGAGTAGTGAAAATTGATTGTTTGATGCAGATAGCTGAGAATGAAAGAGTGCAACAAGAACATCAACAACAGACAAGCTTGATGCATGAAAGTGGGTATGATCATCATCAACAGTCCAATAATATTATGGCTTCTCAACCTTATAATACGGACAGGAACTTCTTGTCTGTAAATCTTCTTGAGCCTAATCAACACTACTCTCGCCAGGACCAAACTCCTCTCCAGCTTGTGTAAGCTAATATTTAAATATTAATAATCGTCTTTCAATCATCCAATTGGTAATTTGGTTGATTAAGGTTTCTAAACTTTGTCTTGTTCCAACAATTTATGTGTACTTGCATGTCAATTACTAATTGGCAAGCACACAAACCTATTAGGGTTGTCCTGATGCCATTATTTTACATGAGATTCAATGTTTGAATCTTAGCGAGTCATCTGTTTAAAGATATGTATAAAGTAATGAGAGTTACTTAAATATTAACCCATTACTAACCTAGATTGGATTATAATAAATTTGATATTTTATCACTAGTAGGAATAAAAGTTAGCAAGCAAAGAGAAGTATAAGACATAACAATTCGGATAATCGAATGACTATATTGGAATCAAACAAAATAAAGTGGATACATAGTTGGATGTAATACAGTCATCTTGTATTGGAAAGATTCATATCATATTGCTAGTTGATAACTATATTGAGAATTTAGGTATCGATTAGATTTTAGGTGAATCATATCTTAACACTACATCATCATTTAATATTTTGAGTTTGGTGATAATTTGATGTTTCATGCATTATTATTATAAGGTAGAATATTTATGAAGGTTCATCTCAAATAGATGGCTCAGTGATAAATTTATAGTATATTATATGTGCATAAAATATATACTTGGGATGATTTTGGAGCATATATATTATTACGAAGTTTTGATGTTCTTTTCCTGAATTGGTGCAGTTGACTTTTGGGGGGAATTGAGGCTGTCGGTGCTGTTGTAAGTTTGCTGGATCTGTAATTTTCTGTCATTTATCAAAGACTATTATATATATACTTCTTCCACATAAACAGGCAGAACCAGGTTCTTGTTCTTTTGAACTTTAATAATTTCTCTTCCCCTTAATATATAACTCCTAAATTATATGCATCCTTGTATATGTTGCTTAATTTCAGATACCTTGATAATTAATTAAATTATCTCAATCTGTGCAAGTGTTATATATGTTCCAAAATGATATCTTGTCTTAAATTAAACTTATGAAAATTACAAAAATGTAACCTATTATATGATATTTTGCAAGAATATCAAATTTAAACTTAAGAATTAAGACTTTTATTACGTATCAAATTTAATTACTCGCGAACTTATGATGACAATTATGTGGCATTGTGCCTTGTCGATTTCTTGTGTTATGATCTTAATGCTTTGAATTCACTTTTGAATGTACTTTAAATACACCTATAAGGTTTAGGCTTGTCATTTTCATCGCATCGTTTCCAAGTGAAATCTCCAAATATACATGAAAAAGTGAAAATCATATCATTTTTGTGTATTACAAACCATCCATATATATTTATGAATACATATTTTATGAATGTTTGAATTTGAAACATGTAATATGCATATGGATACATATTTCACTACCCGAAAAAGAAATGAACATCTATTTTCGAGGATGCAATAAACCCTTATTTTAAACCCGAAAGAGTAAAAAAACAATATACTTCTCTAGGCGGTCATCGGTTCTAATCCTCACATCTGCGGTTACGGCTATATTAAAAACATCAATATGTCTTTCTAAAAAGTTCAACATATCCTGAATCCTGAACCTATAGTACTGTATTCGATAACGCCTTCTTCGTCTATGTAATTTCTATTATATGAACATGAAAAGACCAAATATATCATATTCTGTGACCCAAGGCAAATCTTCTTCCCTGTGGCCTCGCACTTTCTCTATTGTATATAGTCCTTGGAACAAAAATCTTTGTCCTCGTTACTCTAAACTCACTACACATTTCCTAATAAACTCGTTTGACGGATCTACATACCGACTCCACGAGCTTCTCGCATCCTCGGAACCTATCACGAGCCAAGGCTTTGCCAGGCCGCTGAAATGTATTACAGCGGCAGAGTGCATGACTTGTTCGGGCACGTCAGGTTTGCGATGGCCTAGCCCGGCCACGTGCCAGGACGGGTCAATAGGGTGGACATGACCCTCGAAGGTGACCAGAGCTGGTGGAAGCGCTCCTGGATGCCATAATTCGTACCCAGATTCAAGGTTCTGTGAAACAATGTTTTGTTAAATTCATCTTCTAGCTAGCATTTGAGTGTTGGCAATTTGAGTAAGTGTATATTGTGCTTACAAGTTTGAGCCAATGATGATAAGAAGTTGTGATGTTGTTCATCCTCCAACCTTCAAGGTCGAAGACATTCATCCCGTAAAGCCAGGCACGACGGGAGATGTCAAAGTTGGATGATATGATCGGGTGAGAGAAATTCAAGTAGTCCTTGTATTTTCTTTCCGGGTCAACAACTGCACCAACAATTTTGCCATCGAGATTCAGTTCCCACAAAGATAATATGTCTCGTTGAACTATAACGTCATCGTCCAAGAACACTATCTTTTTCAGATCCGGGAACAACTGCGTGCATGCAATCCATAAGAAAGTCAGTTATCAGATCAATCTTCAAAAATTACATATAATATCAGTTCACAAAAAAAACATAGTTACCTCGGGAATGTAGATCCGAAGATGATTCACGAGGGAAAGGCAGCTGGGGCGTAGAGCCTCTAAGTATGCTCTATGTTCTTCATTGTCCTCTAGCGTGTCTCCCAAATTTTTATGGTGACGATCCCATGTTAGTTGATGAATCTCCATCATTTCTTTTACTCCCACGTTTACCTCCTCAGACCAATAGAACTGGTGCAACCCCTTTACTTCCACCACTGCCGGTTTTATAGAATTACTTGCGAACCAAGCATGCATTGCCGGGTAAGTTTTCTTGTCCGTGACTATGTGGAACACTAGCTTTTCAGGATTGGCGGAATTTTGAATGGTAGAAAAAACAACAACAGAGGCAGCGAGGACATTATCAGTTAGAAGAACCACGTGGTGGAAGGAAGGGTCGCTGAGGCGAAATACATGTTCTGGTGATGGTAATCGAGCACGAAACACAGCATTTTCTGCATGCTCTTCGGCTAATTTTAGGGAAAAACAATTTAGACTAAAGGGGACACCTTGTGAAGCTAAATACCAGTTAATTGATTCCTGCTGTTTGGCTAATCGAACTTTGTGCTCCATCTGCAGTACCTGCATATTCATACCCAGAAAAAAGAAAATCAACCTTGGTTTTGGGAGGACTAGCACTTGATATTATCATAATTCCTTGAGCATATAGTCACTTGTAACTAGCATATCTCAACCAATGTTTCTTCCCTAGCCAAACTATATACAAAAGTGACTAATTTGTTAGAAAGGGTCCTCCTATTCTCTAACACCCATTCCATGAGATTGCAGGAGATATTACATATTAGCAAGCACTTAACAGAACAGGTATATTTTACCCTTGATCACTGATTCCTTATTTATCAGGCAAAAGTTGTTAGGACCAGAACCTGAACTTTTAGTAAAAGTAATAGGCTGTACAAAAAATTGTGCTTACCATTTACCAATGGAGAAATATATTGAATGATATGAGTAAAACGCACAGAAGAGTAAATCTAATAGAACGAATAGAAACAAAATGTTGTTAATGAGTCGTACCATTGCCTTGGTCTTGAAAGCAAAGGCCTTAATGTCATGTCTGTTTGACGTCACCTCATTCACAAGCTCATTGAATGACCCTAAGGAACTCTCTTCATTACTGTTACTTTCCTCTGCCTCTAGCAATGCTCTAGTCAATTCTTCTCCCAGATTCTTAACGTGCATGCAGAATCACCACACAAAATCAATCATAAGCTATTTTCAAATGTTTTTTTTCACCAAACCGCGTTGAGAAGTCATTGATGTGGTCCCGTGGGAACCGAAAACAAAAGGCTTACCTTCCAGGCATCATTATCATATGAATTCAATTCATATAGTCCTACATGACTACTTCTATTTCATAGTCCTAATTTGGATGTTTCCACATCAAAGAAAGTCTTGCTTACAGACACAGAGTGGAAGGAGCCAATTAGTCATGGAAATTATCAATATGACCCTACCAAATATTGCAATTTTTCTTTGTAAATTAATTATTATGTACAAGTAAATAAAATATAATTTAAGATCAGTGGACTAGAAAGTTATTGCTGCAGCCCAACTGGCCACATGTCGGGGTAACATAATAGTGGTCATACAATACCGACACTTCCTAAAATTGCGCTTATGCGTGGACTCTACATATTTCCTATGACAACAATGCCAACAACTAGTCTATGGTTTGACCAAAATGCCATTGTCTATGCTTTCTAAGATAATACAATCAATGAAAAATGTAATTTTGCAGGCAGCAGTCCAAATTCTAATGATAACTTACATAATGCATGTCTAATCTGCTTGAGGGTACATTCTCTTCCATAGAAAATTTTCAAACCTCAAAAAATTTTCAACTATTACTCTTTGTAACTATATATAAGTTAAGTAGTATATGTTCAAAGATGTCCAGATAAAAATGGCACCAAATAGAGAAAAACCCATGAAAAATTAAGATAAAACAAGTCAAAACCGCATACAAATCTTCAAGAGCCCTGGTCAAATTTGAAGACAATTCTGAGTATGTAGCTGACAATCATGACAAAGCAAGATAGTCCTCATAGACCATAGTTATCATGGATAATCTAAATTATTCATTATTCAACTTGCAAAATAAAAAATTGTTTCTAAATGTTTTATTACTAGAAAATGGAATAAATATCCCAAAGGTGTAAACATAAACTTCCAAATTCCAATTCAGTTTCTGTTATTACCCTATACAGAGTGACAACAATGTATCACAGAAAATTTTACCCTGTACTTCACTGACCAACTCCCATACCTTCAGTATATGATGTATATCACATATGGTCCCATTAATTGGATACGTAAAATTTATTGTGAAGAGAGTCAAAAATTTTAAAAAATCACTCAAATGGCATGAAGTTATCCAAAATGATTTATCCACAAAGAACATGGTAAATTCAAATCTTCAACACGTACTTCACTGACCAACTCCCATACCTTCAGTATATGATGTATATCACATATGGTCCCATTAATTGGATACGTAAAATTTATTGTGAAGAGAGTCAAAAATTTTTAAAAATCACTCAAATGGCATGAAGTTATCCAAAATGATTTATCCACAAAGAACATGGTAAATTCAAATCTTCAACACGCATAGGAACATAAAAGTGCACATTATAATCCAAACGCATCAAAACAAGTAAAATGATTGTTTTTTAGCTTACCAGTGAAGTGTGACTCCCTCGGAAGAAACTCAATCCCATACAATATTCTGCATTTCCACAAACACAAAAAATAGACAATTAATATTCCTAAAAACAAATCAAAATCACATAATGAAGCACAAGCAATGAGAGCACAAGGCACAACAAAATGTGAAGGAAAAACGACGATTCAACCACACAAACAGCTGGAAAACACTAACAAAACACATCAAGATAAGATAATCAGTAATAGAATCGAAGAAATAGGCGAAAATCACCGGCTATAGTAGGCGATTCAAGCACTAACAACGCAGCTCTAAAGAAGAGAAACGCCAAAACGACTCCGAGCAGCAAAACTACCGCCAGCGCCGCCGACCGGCGCCTCCAAAACCGCCGGGGATCGGCGGGGGCGGATCTGGAAACGGCGACTCTCTTCCTCCTCGAGGCCGAGATATAGAACTTCATGATCTTCGAAATAACCTTGTTTCAGTAGCGATTGACATGACCTCCGATAAACAATCCATCAATCGAACCGGAACAAATCGAAGTTGCGATAGCGATCGACGATCGTTGCTTCGGATAGCGAGATCTGGTGCCGAGCTCAGTACTAGAGATTGCGATTCCGCTGCTGAAATCGAAGAACGCGAATCAGCTACAGCATTGGAACTTTTTCTCACCGATGATTGGAGAAGACAAAGAAGAGACGTGAAGAGCTTGGAATCGAAAAGCTATGGAGGTTTCGAGCTCGACTCGAGATTCAAGAGATTGTGCTCTCTGCTACTTCTCTTCGGAGTCACAGAGACTCTCTCTCTCTCGCTCGACCTCTATATGTCAATGGTCACTATATATATACCATTTATTCAATATATATTTTATTATTAATTTTTCCATATTTTAAAATTAATTTTTGAAGTAATAACAAATTTTATTTAATAAATGACAATTAACCCGACATTTACAGCTGAAGCTATAGTTGGTGGGACAGTCCACTGTTTAGTTAAAGCGTAATTGGTCAATTCGTGAGCCACTTTATTGTATGTCATAGATGCAAACTTTAGCGTGATATCAACCCCTGAATCAGAAAGGATGTGCCTGCAGTCGTGTATAATACCCCGAACATGTTTCTTATGTGGTTTGTTGTTTTATCATGTCTATCACGCGAAGACAATTTGATTGAGTATCGTTTCTCCGTACAATATATTGATTTCTAAATTAACAATTGTCAAATATCTTACAAGATAAAAGATCATAAATTCAAATACTTTATCAATTAGTTTCTTTTAAATCCACTTTTAAATGTTAAAATATTTATTTTATATATAGATAATGAATATGAGGTTAATTAAGCGTTAAAATTTGAGTCTATACAGAATTTATTATAGATGTGTATCCGATCATTATTTCTGGTATTAGTATTTTGAATTATGGTGATCTTAATCATAATATTTTTGAATCAAAATAATACATAAAATATAAGGAAATGAACATTTATATTAAATTAAGGATCATTTTCACTTTATTGTATATTTAAATGACATAGTTTCAAATTTTGATATGTTTGATTTGTTCTTGTATTATATGTAGGGACTCTCTATACTGACTTCGAATTTCGAAAGGTTTTAACGAGAAACTCATACATATGAAAATATTTAAATAGATTCGATAATTATTCTAAAAAATCAATAATTTTACATTTTTATGTGGTTTATCTTTTATTGCATATTCATCCAATCCAACACTTAACATAATGAAAATAAGTATTAGATCAATTAGGTAATGAATGATTTGATTGATCTTGATGATTTAAAACATGTCCAATTATTTTAGGTGGCTCAAATGTTCCAACAATAAGGCAATTTTGATGTAAATCGGTCTCTCTTATTTGAGAATCCAACATGCAACGTGGGACCCATTTTGTCGACAATGCACATAATGATTGATGATTTTGTGTACGTGTCGCTCGGACAGTTGCCGTGGCCCATGATTTGAAGTCACGTCCATTTGTCGCTGACTACACATGGCTTCATCAGAGCCTATGGCCCATCATTGATATTAGATTCGTTTCCATGTGATTATTAGTGGGGAGGGATCGCAAAACAACCCGAACCCGACAGGTACCCAATTAACCCGCCTGATCAGAACGTCTAAAATCCAGAAAAAGAATCAAGCACGGATAGGATACGGGTTTTTCCCTTGAATTTTTGTCCGGGTACCGGTCGACCTACACCCGCCCTGTTTCCAACCCGTACCATATAAAAAATTAATTACTTTATTAATTATATATAATTATTTTGAAAAAAAACATTAAAACAATTTTCAATTAAAACAATTATGTATATAATTATATATAATATATAAAAAAACTACATATATTATTATACATTTTTAAAAAGTTGCATTTTAGATGGTTTTTGGGTCGAATTTCGGGTTTTGGGTAAAATTCGCATCCATCGGGTCTTGAGCGGGGCAAGTACCCGCTCACTTTGAGCAGGTTTTTTTCGGATTGGGTACCCATTCAAATTCTTCGGGTGCAGGTTTGGTCAAACCCACCCCGTTGCCAACCCACTAATAGTGGGTAAATTTCAAGTAGGCACTCTCGGGAAATCCATTACCCCGAAGATATACGAGTTTTTTTTAACTGTTGGTCACGTAAATAGAAATTATCATCTATGTTATAGACTGAAATGATGATTTTTCCCCTCTTCTGATTAACTGATTTAAATTGAAGGTTAGAGGTATGTTAGTCTTTTTGTATAAAAAGAGATAACTGGTTCAAATTGATCTGATTAATTCTAATAAGATTCCCTAATCTAAACCGAAATGAACGTTTCAAATCAAAAACATAATTTAATAAGTTTGGTGTTAAATTAACGATTCTGTTTATTTTAATAGAGTTTGATGTTAAAATTTTTCAAAATGACGAAAATGCCCCTCCGTTCACGTTTGCTACTTTCCTTCTTGTTCTTCAGTTCAAACTACTACAACTCCTCCCCAACAAAAATCACTCATACAATAAAAAACTCATCACAATTATTCACAATTATGACCTAACAATTACCCATCACAAATCTTCAATTAACGATGCTAATTATGACGAAAAAAATGAGAAAAATACAGAGATCCGGCGAGGAAAAGGACTTGAATTGGTTATGTCGATGCGAAGAGGAGCTTCCATCTCCAGATGAGCTGAGCCCTCTTTCGCAAACCCTAATAACCCCTGATTTGGCCATGGCCTTCGACATCAGGAACCCCCAGCAGGCTGCTCCGGCGGCGGCAGCGGCTCCCTCCCAGCCGGACTTCGCTGACTCCGGCGACGTAGAGTTCGGGCCCTGCGACGAGCCTGCGCGGACCCTTGATGGTCAGTGAAGTGAGAAGCAAAGATCGGCGGTGAAATCGTTGAGGGGACGAAGGAAGGAGGAGTGGGAGGAGAAGATGCGAGTGGAGGGGTAGTGGAGGGAGAGGGTCGAGGTCGTGGGAGGCATGGATGGTGGGGGCTGAAAAGAAACAATTAATTCTATGAAATTATATATAAAATCGGTATATGCAATTATATAAAAGCAGTATATAAAATTATACAATTAACTCTATGAGATCAGTATATTTCTATTTATTAATTCTACATATTATATAAATTTTGTAGGGGTAATTCCACTTAGGTCACCACAAAAGTTTGTAGTCTCACTCAGGTCACCAAAAATTTAATTTACTTTCTAAGGTCACCAAAAACAAATGTAGTCTCACTTAGGTAAAAAAATCTAATTTACTTTGTGAGGTCACCAAAATGAACTTTTGTCTCATTGTTGGTCTATTTTTATTTTGAAAAGACCAAAATGCCCCTCATTTGTTTTCAAATTTTCAAAATATGTCATTTGCCTTCAAAAATGTCATTTCCCTCCACTCCACTGCCGACCACCATGCCCCTCGTCGTCGGTGTGTTGGGGACGAAGATGCTCGGAGGTGGAGGAGGCCGTGGCGGAGGACGGCGAGCTCGTCGCCGACAAAGGAGGGTGTGCTCGTCGCCGGTGGAGGAGGTCGTGGGAGGTGGAGGAGGCAGTGGGAAGTGGATGTGAAGGACGGTGTGGTGAAGGAGGTGGAGGAGGACGTGGGAAGTGGAGGTGGAGGATGGTGTGGCGGAGGACGGCGTGCTCGTCGCCGGTGGAGGAGGCCGTGGGAGGTGAAGGAGGTGGAGGACGGTGTGGCGGAGGACGGCGTGCTCGTCGCCGAAGGAGGAGGGCGAGCTCGTTGCCGGAAAAAATGGAGTGCAAAATGAGAGGGGCATTTTGGTTTTTTCAAAATAAAAATAGATCAATAGCGAGACAAAAGTTCATTGTGGTGACCTCGGAAATTAAATTAAAATTATGGTGACTTAAGTGAGACTACAAAATTTTTTGGTGACCTCAAAAATTAAATTAGAATTATAGTGACATAAGTGAGACTACAAACTAATGTGGTGACTTAAGTGAAATTACTCCAATTTTGTATTTTATAAATTTTGTAAAGCCTTGCAAAAATATTCACGAGCCTTGCAAAAATATAAAGCTTATGATCAATGGACAGACAAAATGCTACAAAAGCACTGATCCTCTGTCCAAGTTCGATACAATACAAACAACATAATTCAAATGAAATCGTCATTGGCACTCTCAACTATAAATTAGAAAAGTTAGGGCTAGTCGGGTGGAGAATCAGAGAGCCTTTTAAGATCAATCTGAAATTAGTCTGGGATTAATAAAATATAAATCAGATTTATTTACTAACCAGAATTTAACAGAGAATTAATCGAAAACTATTCCAAGAGTCTTCGACTCGGAGATTTTTAGAACACATTATGTAAGATTGACAAGAATGTTCGTAATTTCAAATAGTTGCACGTAGCAATGAACACTGAAAAAGTAGTATATAATTATCATAGCAAATTATTTCCTAATGTAGTAATTAACTAGTAAATATTGGTGCAACAGGCATGATCGATCTGTCGCAAAACAGATTTAATAAAACGAAAGCTAAGAATATTGGAACTATAATAACATACGATTTATATGGATATACGTGATTTTCAAGCAATTTCACATATAGTAGTATTTATTATCGTTAAATAAAGCAACAAGGTATCGTCGTGACACTGGCCATGAAGGTGCAAGTAATGTACTAACTAGTAAGGACTTATACCCATGTTTTTAGAACGCTGATATATGTCAAGGTAAGTAAAGACAATAGCAAACATGGTCCGTTGATAAAACAGATTTAAAACCAAAGCTAAGAATATTGAAACTGTAACATACGATTTATATGGATATATATACATGATTTCAAGTAATTTCACGTAGCGTTAAATGAAACAGAAGCAGTGTATTTACTATCGTGAAACAAAGCAACATGGGATCGTAAAGAATACAAAAAGGAAGCCAGCGGAATCCACGACACTCCATTTTCATAATCGGAATGCCTGTGAGCTCCCCAAAGTGAGATCAAAGGCCAGTATCACTATAAAATTGAAACTTACTATATGATCATTTCACATATATCTCTGTGAGAATTACCACAAGTATAAGAGACCCTAATTAGTTTATAATCATCACCAGAGGGCTCGAACCCAAACCCATAGCCCAAGTTCACAATGCAATGTTCGAGAGAAAAGGATTTCCCACCTCGTTTCCGTTCGGGTTCGATGACTTTGTTAAGGACGAAAAATATTACCATCCCTAACTTTCTTTTCCATTGTAATTTGAAATTAATATCATATAAAATAGGGAAACTAATATTTTATTTTACATGACTATAGTTACAGTTGTTTTATATTTTGCTATTCTAATTATTTAAATGAATTCAAAAATCAAAAAAATTCTAGGTTGTCTTCTCCGACAAGCTCTCACATATACGAGTTCCAATTTATTGAGATTTCTATATATTTGAGCATATATTCTAGATCAGTAAGTTTTTATTAAGATAGAGTGTTTTGTTGTTAACTTTTATTTTTGGAATTTGATACTCGGTCGATTTTCCTATACACTGCCATTTTTTTTCTTTAGTAACGGCGCATGTAAATACGCCGTTACAAGCCAAAAATACGCCGTTACAAATTGTAACGGCGTACAAACTGCCGTTAGACGATACGCCGTTACTAAAGCGCCGTTACAATTTGTAACGGCGTACACAAGATGCCGCTACACCAACACGGCGTCGTTTTGACGAGCCGTTAACGGCGTAACAGACGATGACGCCGTTAATTTTGTAACGGCGTATGATTTGACAAAATACGCCGTTACTAATTAGACGGTGCCGTTTAGATGACTTGACACCGTCAAATTAGTAACGGCGTATGTTGTAAAATCATACGCCGTTACAAGGTATTAAAAAAATATTTTTTGAAAATATTGTAACGGCGTATTGTATATAATACGCCGTTACAAATTATTAAAATAATAATTTTTCTTTCAAATTTGTAACGGCGTATTATATACAATACGCCGTTACAATATTTTATTTATAAAAAAATAAAAACCGAATAAAAATTATATATTAAATATAATATATAATTTTTATTCGGTTTTTATTTTTTACAGATGAAAATTTAAATTAAAACTAAAATGAAAATTCAAATTCAAATTCAAATTCAAATTCAAATCCAAATCCAAATAAATTTAAATAGCAATTGTTCAAATAAAAATAACATGAATTAAACTACGAGAGTGGAGGACCGAAGTTGGAGAACATGCTCGGGTCGTAGGGGGGCATAGAAGGATTGGCTATTCGCATCTGCTCGTACATCCATTGAAAGCTTCTTTGTTGAGCTTCCATGTTTCTTTGTTGAGTTTCGAACCTCTCATCTTACCGCGCAATATGCTCCGTCGCCTGGGTGAGCCTAGTTTCCATTTGTTCGAACTGCTCTGCAGACGGTCCGCTGGAGGACTGACCACGTTTTCTAGGTCTGGCCGGGACCTGGAAATCATCTCCAAATCCCCGAATTTTGCGTCCTCGGGGGAATTGGGCATCTGTTCGTCCCGCGGCAAGCTTGAGGTCGTGACAATGCTGATTCGCTAGCATCATCACTTCAGTCTCCTCCGCTTCGGTCATTCTTCTTAAGTTTCCGTGCTGGTCTGTATTGGCCGGGTCCGACCTCCATTCCTGCAACGCCGTCTTAAGGTATATCTGTATGAAAAGAAAATATTAAATTAATGAAAAATAATAAAGTAGAAAAAAAATATTATGAAAAAAACTTACGCGTTTCACCTTGTTGTCCTCATCCTGTAATAGTTCCGCCTCCGAAGCATCCTGATCCGGTTCCCGATTAACCAGAAGCCAAGTCTCAATCTTGGCGGAGATATTTGTATTTCCCGACTGCTCTCTCTCCGTCCAAAGAGTCCGATAAGATTTCCAGCCAGATCGATGGTTAATCTTGTTGCCGCTCAACGCTCAAGCGTACTTCACTCATATGTTCTCCAAGACTCCCTACACCCTACACATTGAAATGATTACAAAATTAGAATTTGAATTAGAGATATGTTTCATACAAAGTGTATGAAAATAAGGAAATACCTCGTTCTCGTCAAAGTGTTTGACGAGTCACCGCCATTGTGCTTTTTTCCCTCTAAATATGTTGGGAATGCCATTGCGGTTCAGATAATCAGGCGAGACGTACAGTTTGTACCATGGCTTCATATTTGATTTCCGCTCTTTATAAGCGGACCATGCCGTCTCGCGAATCCACTTTTTGAGTGGAACTGAATCAGCCGGCAATTCATAATACCGCTGTTACAAAATTAAATTTTTTTTTTGTAAATATCCAAGTTATTTAATTTCGGGTAATAAATTGAGAAAGTATTGAAATTACCCGAATTTTGCGCCAAAATCTCCGGTACTCGGACATAGGAAGATCACAAAACAGCTGGTAGGAAGCGTCGCACTCGCGTGCAAAATTTCCTACCATATGTTTAATCTTCAAAACACTCCAAGCGTCGTTCATTCCGGGGGGGAACATACTCCACGGACGCTGTAAGTCCGCGTCCCAAAACAATCCCAATGGCCCCCCGTTCTTGGATATTGCCTCCTCTTCCAAGTCGAGGCAGACGTCTTGTTTTGGCTCGACGTCCTTCCTGGCCATCCAGCTCTTCGTCGTCAAGCAATTCGGCTGCAGCTTGAAGTCGAAGTACAGCTCCTTATCCGGCGTCTCGTCGCAGTCTAGGGAAACGAATCCGTATTCGTTCACCGGCGGACTAGGAGTAGAGGATGCTCCTACATTCGAGGGTTCGCAACCCGTGAATGTAGGCGGCACAACCCGGTACCCCCAACCGAAATCGGAGGTCGGCTGAGTCGGCTGTGGAGGTAAGGGAGTGTAGCAATCCCCGTGATCAGGGGACTCCCCACCAACAGGCGGAGTGTCGAGCGCCGATTGCTCGTAGGCCAGGAAGAACTTTGGGTCCATCAACTCATGCCTCGGTGCACGAGGATGAGGCTTCTTCTGTCGGGCGTTTGAATCGCTTGACGAGGAGGCCATTATCTAAATACGATTTAAGCATTATTAATTAGTGTGAAAAAAAATGCTCGTAAGGGCATTTACGTAATTTGTACGGAAAATGTCCCGAGGGCATTTTCGGTAGAAATTACGAAATTGCCCTTAGGGACATGAACAAAACAAATTACGAAACTGCCCTTAGGGGCCTTTTTTAAGAAATTACAAAAATGCCCTTAGGGGCAATTCCTTAGAAATTACGGAAATGCCCCTAAGGGGCAATTCCTTCAAAATTACGAAAATGCCCCTGAGGGGCAATTCCGTATAAATTACGAAAATGCCCCTAAGGGGCAATTCACATATTCACATATTCTAATTTTTAAATACAATTTTTAAATTTCACATACAATTTAAATACAATTTAAATTTAACACATTATAAATTTCACATATTAACATACAATTTAAATACAATTTCTAAATTTCTATTCTAACATATTCACAAAAATTGTAATATACAACAGTTGACAAAAATTTATAACATATTTAAATTTCTAACATATTGACAAAAATTAACATACAAATTCTAACCTATACAATTTTTTAAAAATTTCAATTAACATAATTTCAATTCTAACATATACAAATTCTAAAACAATTTCAATTAACATAATTTCAATTCTAACATATACAAATTCTAAACATACAATTAACTTAACATACAATCACATATACAATTTTTTAAAAATTTCTTAAACTTTAACATAAACCCTAAACCCTAAAAATTTAAATACTACTTACCTGATCTGGAAGAGGAAACGGCGACGGAGGTGGCTGGCCGGAAACAGCGACGGAGACGGAGGTGGCTGGCCGGAGAGTGAGGCAGTGAGGGAGAGGTGAGGCAGTGAGGGAGTGAAATCAGAAGAAGAGAAGAGAGGCAGAGAGCGTGAGGAAGAAGAAGAGGGTTGGGTCTTTATATACCCAACCCTAGTAACGGCGTATGTAAGGTACATACGCCGTTACTAAATTAGTAACGGCGTATGTACCTTACATACGCCGTTACAAAATCCCCAACAGGCAAATTACCCAACGGGCAAAAATCGTAACGGAAAGATTTTTTGACCGTTACCCAACGGACTGAAATTAGTAACGGCGTATGGTGAAGATACACCGTTACAAGTAAAATTAGTAACGGCGTATATGGATGATACGCCGTTACTAATGTTTTGCCCGGGAAATGAAAATTTTGGCGCGGATTTGAAATTTTCGCCAAAATTTCATTTCCCGCCCACTTTGTAACAGCGTATTCATCACATACGCCGTTACTATTTCAAACCCTAAATTATTATTTTATTCAGTTCGACCGATCATGATTGATCGGGAGTGTTCCCGTGGTTTGATTTTTCTGAAAATTTCACTATATCACTTCAATGACATTTCCAACATTTACAACGGTTTGGATTATTATAAAAATATTGAATTGAACTAAACGTTCGATGATGTTAGCGTTTAGGGTTTACCATCTTAAACCCTAAACTCACGCTTTCACCGAAAGTGAGTGGTGTCAAAAAACGTGTTTTAATCCAACCGTACAGATTGAAGCGTAATAGTGTTGTCGCTCATAGGCCAAATTTCTAGTAAATTTTGAACACGTATAAACCTCGATCTAAACCGATCACCCGTAAACACATCCGTAAGTAACGGTCAAACCTCCGAAAATGGCATTTTCGGGTAGAAATTGTTACGTGGTTTTCAATTTTGATTAACGTATATGATTTTTAGGTAGTGTACAATGATTAATTTCAATTTTTATTTCATTCAGTATAGGAAACGAGAAATGAATACTGAAGTCAAGCGCGAAAGTCAACAATCTTGACTGGTCTGATGGTCAAGATTGTTGACCACTAGTAACGGCGTATTCAACATAATACGTCGTTACTAAATTGTACAGTGATTTAGTAACGGCGTATTTACCACATACGCCGTTAATAATCCCTAAAACAGGTTAGTGACGGCGTATTATAGATAAATACGCCGTTACTAATCCTAAAACTTGGAAATTTTTTTTCCAGGGGCTTGGTTTGATGATAGAGCTTGTTTTTTGTGGTTTTTTCTCCTACACTTTGTTCTTCAAAAACCGAATTCACAAGTTCTTTAATTGATAGTCGGTTACGGAAATGAATAAATTTATTCATGAATACGCCGTTACGGAAATGAACAAATTTATTGATAGTCGGTTAAATGCCGTTAAATACATATTTGTCTAACTATCTGAGTTGGCCGAATCGTAATCTGAGTGCCATTCCATATTGTCTTCGTCCTCGTTGTCTTCGTCCTTGTTGTCTTCGTCCTCGTTCTCTTCGTCCTCGTTGTCTCCGTCCTCGTTCTCTTCGTCCTCTGAATCAGCTGTAGAGACAGACCGTGGATTTTGGTGTAAGAATCTCAAATCGATCCTTACACCACCCGGTCGCACCATGTCAATTCGATCTTCTTGGTACGGTTCATCTACTTCGAACTCTGGCTCTTCATCACCTACACGAGCTAAACTGCTCGGTTTGTAGTGACCTCTATGAGAGACAACGTTGACAACCTTCCACGAAGTCGCAAAGTTCACCACATCCGGGTCATTGATGTAGTACACCTGTTTCGCCTGTATAGCAAGGCAAAACGGGTTTTGTTTATGACAATCCGTGGAAGTGTTTACGGAAATGAAGTCATTGGCGTCCTTCCTCATGGTTCGTTCGTCGTACCACCGACACTTGAACAAAACGACTAGCATGCTTTCGGAATATGTTAGGACAACGACGTCCATAAGAACACCGTAGTAACATATTCCGTTTGCTTCAATCATGACCCATGAATTTTGATTTCTCCGGCCTTGATCGATTCGCAACGTTAAGAACTTCACACCATTCACAGTACACTGTGAATAAATCGCCGAAGAACGAGGACCTGCAGATAGTAGTATCAACTCTCGTTGTTCCCCTCGACCGGCAATCTGCATATTAAATTCTAATATTAGTTGCAGTAATTAAGTTGTATGAATTGTAGCATAAGAGATATAATGTACTTACAACTTTTCCCCACTCAAACATGAATGACATAACTCGGTCCTTCAGAGATTTTCTAGGGAACCTTTGAACAAATCCTGCTCGATGTGATTCTACGTACTTATCTGCTTCGTCACAATTCTCAACAACAGTCAAATTCGCCCAGAACATCTCGGAAACGCTCAATTTCTCGTTCCGCACCACGCTTTTTACTTGTACATGTGGGGAAACAACTGCTAAGTGGAAACCTAGAGTTGGACTAACAAATGTTTCCCTGGCTGAAGTGGCGCGGTTTAGGTACATCTGAGTGAAGGTGACAGACTCGTGCATCAAGTACTGTTGGGCTATACAACCTTCTGGATATCGAGGGTTTCGCACACTTTTCTTGTACACGCCAAGTTGCCTACATTCAAAATGTGAATTTAATGTGATATTCGATTATACATTTCAATGGTAATTGGAAATGAAATTACTGAAGAGAAGGATCATACCGTTCAATTGGAAACATTCAAGTGAAATGAACTGGGCCGGTCCGAATAACTTGATCCGGTAGGTGTAGTAGCAGGTGAACCATAATGGTACAGAATGATGGAGGGAAGATAGTTTCCAACTTACAGACTAAAACCACCATATCTTCGTGCAATTTTTTTAGTGTCTTCTTCGTCGGCTCCCTCGTGCACAACACCTGAAACACCCTGCCGAGGTCTGCTAATGCTTCTGCTACATGAGTCGGAACGTACTTCCGAATGACAAGTGGGAAGATGCGTTGGATGAGCACGTGACAATCGTGGGTCTTAAGTCCGAGAAACTTTTTCTCATCAGGATTGACCTTAATCTTCAAATTTCCCGCATATTCGGAGGGGAACTTCACTACTCGGATATGCTCAAGTACGGCCTTCCGGTGTACACCCTTGACCCCATAAGGCGCATCAGGGAGCTCCCCGTCCTGGCCTACCCATTGGTCTTGGCGCACATTCTGTTCCTCGTACGTTCTCCTCGCTTTCAAATCATCTTTAGTCTTCCCCGCTAGTCCGAGAACTGTACCTATGACGTTGTCGCACACATTCTTCTTTATGTGCATTAAATCCAACGCATGTCTCACTCTGTGAGTTTTCCAATAGGGCAGCTGCTAGAAAATGCTTTCATGAGACCAACAGATAGCTAAACCAGTTCGTTTATTGTGCTTCGGGTGTAGACTAGGCTCGAGATAAGTATGACGCCTAATAGCCTTCAGTATAGCAGTCCCTGAATACCGCTTAGGCCTTCTACGAGTCTCGATCTGCCCGTTAAATGCCTACGGGACAAAGCGCAATGGGTGCTTCGGAGGTAACCACCGACGCGCACCTTGGTAAGATATTCTTGAGTTACTGCGTGAAGAGTTGATGTTGTCCAAACATAAGGGACATGCCTTATAGCCTTTAGTGGTCAAGCCACCCAACATTCCCAAACCCGGAAAGTCACTGATTGTCCACATCACAGCAGCCCGCATTATGAACGGCTCTTTCTTGGAAGCATCCCACGTGACAACTCCGTTCGTCCACAATTGCTTCAGCTCATCAATCAATGGATGCATAAAGTTGTTCAAACATTTACCAGGTGATTTTGGACCTGATACCAACATGGTGAGGATGTTATACTCCTTTCGCATAGCCATCGAGGGTGGAAAATTTAACGGGACAGCAACTACAGGCCACAAACTGTAACTCCCAGCATTAGGCCCAAATGGAGAAAACCCGTCGGATGACAAGGCCAGCCGCACGTTTCGGACTTCTTCCGAAAATTGAGGATATTTCTTGTCAAACTGAATCCAATCAACACCGTCTGATGGATGTACTAATACGTCATCGTCCTCCTTCTCCCGCTCACCGTGCCATCGTATCCACTCAGCCGTCTCTTCCGCAAGATATAACCATTGAAGTCGAGGAGTCAATGGGAAGTACCACAACGTCTTCTGCGGAACTAATTTTTTCCCTTCCATAGTAAACCGTGGTTCTTTACAAACTCCACATTTTTACAGAGCGGAGAACTCTTTGTAATACAAAGTGCATCCATACAAACATGCGTCGTATTTCACGTGTGGCATTTCGATGGCCTTCATTATCTTTTTCGCAGCTGCGTAGCTAGATGGAAACGAATTAGGTTGTGGTAACATACGACATTGCTCTTTCGCGACCTGGGTAAAAGCCGCGTCTGACATCCCGGTGCTCTGTTTGATACACAACATCCTTAACATCGCTTCCAAAGAAGTATCTTCACTAGTGACAGCGCTTGTGGTTTTGTACAACGGCTGTTGTGACTCCGTCACCAACCGGTTGTACGCCGTCATCTTCGCTTTAGCAAGTCTGGCCTCGACTTCGGTCACCGAACTTATCTCCAATTGTGGGTCCTCGTCCTGGTCCTCGTCCTCGTACTCATCCTCGTCGTTCTCGCCTTCATCTTCGTCAATCCTTACATCTCTACATGGATCTACATCATTCACGAACTGATGCACCGGATAGACGTACTCTGGAGTATGCGCCGACGTCGAACAAGAGGGATTATGCGAACTTGACGGGAGACTCATATCTAGATTTCGGCTCGAACTAGGCCGACTCGAACTAGGCCCTCTAGCTTCACCGTGATGGATCCACACATTGTACGATGTAAGGAAACCTTTCTTCAATACATGATCGCAAATGGTGTCCATATCGTGCCAAGAATAATTACAACATCTAGTGCACGGACACTTGAAACGTCCCACGCCATCTGTTTGCGCGTTTCGTCTCGCAAATTTGACGAAACTACTTAATCCGTTCATCCACTCCTCACTCATCTTACGGAATGTTATCCACCCACGATCCATTCTATATATTATACAAATAACTACGGTTAATAATCAATTACAATTTACTATATTTATCAACTATAACACCAATTCAAAAACCGAATTATTATCATTATAGCAACAAAATTAATGAAATAACCTACGGGCATTTAACCTAAATTAATAAAATACATTACATAATGCATTATTAATAAAAAAATGTACGTACCTACTAATATGGAGAATGATGATATGAACCGTAGTATTTTGAGAGAGAGTTGTCGAAAAATGGAGATGATATTACGGAAATGCCCTTGTCGGGAAATATAAAGTAGGAGAGAATTGGGAGAAAAATGTGAGGAGAATGGGAGAAGGTTCTGTCAAGATTTATACATTGATTTTGTAACGGCGTATTTACGTAAATACGCCGTTACTAATTAACGGTAACACAACGACAGAACGGTAACAAACGGTAACATAACGGGAACATCTTGTAACGGCGTATTTACCTACATACGCCGTTACTAATTAACGGTAGTAACGGCGTACACATTAAAATACGCCGTTACAATTAGTAACGGCGTATACTACTTAATACGCCGTTACTAATAATTTTGTAACGGCGTATTCTTCCTGTATACGTCGTTACTAAAGAAAAATCTGATAGTGATAGTATTTAACTCTAGTATTTGACCCGATCATCTGGAGCAAATAAATTATTTTTTCATCCAAAATTTGAAGCAACATGTAGGAAGAACACCAAGACCCATCACAGGACCATCGACCTTCGTTGATCGTCGCAAGAGTGTTGTCGATTGAAGCTTTCATGATTCACATTGATCTACTGGCCTAATTAGTCCGGTCGAATAGGAATTACACTCCTTGGATTGTGAAATCATAAAACAATTCCAAATTGTAACGTTGGTTTGAATGTGTATTTTTAGATTGACTAATATACCCTTTATATATTAATTAATTTTTTAAGTGGTTTAGAGTGGATCATGAATTATTACCATATATATGTAATGGTTCCTACATTTGAATTTGCAAATGCAAAGAAACAACTTGTATTTTGGTTGTTCTAAACTCATGGCTCATAATTGAATTTCAAATTCAAAACTTCCTAAATCAAATCCTCAAAATATTTCTCTACCTTTTAAAAATAGCAATACATTCATTCCTATGTTCATAACAACTCTCAGTTTCAAAATAAGTGTGTTCAACTTTATTTAGCATTCATGCAGGTTCATAAGCAACAATAATAGAGTGCTTGCTTCTCCCAAAAAGTAAAGGCCAAAACCAGAACTTGAGTAACCAACACAATGATTCAACATAAACAGCTCAACCTCATGAATGCATAACTAAAATAAGATTTGGTTCAAAATGCAACTTGAGACAATTGAAAATTAAAAAAACCCTTCATATATTATAGATAAGAGATTACACATCCACAAGCCTGAAAGGCTTTTGGAGCATAGAATACACCAAAATCACAACAAACTACTCAAACTACTAAATCTCACCAGGCAGTACCACACAGAGGAACTACGGTAGCAATTATTTATTCAGAAATAATGAGACAGTGATACGAAAGGAAACGACCTTAAACAAAGATTGTACTGACCGTCGATCAGGCATAGCTTTTCTTGGTCTTGTTGGGTTCAAACACGTACTTGATGAGCGACTCCTTGATGGACAGGAGCTCCGGGAACTCCCTCTTCAGCTTGGAAGCGTCCATCTCATTGTTGCTTCGGGCAGCAACGATCACCTTGGCCTGCTCCTCGAGCGTGAAGTTGGACCACTCGAAGTCCGGCTTGATGTAGGCCTTGTACATCTCGAGGATCTCATTGTGGGACACGACCCCGGGGTTTGTGAAGTTCCATATCCCCCTGCAGTTCCTCTTCGCCATCTCGACTGAGATGGGGAGGAGCTCGTCCAGGATGGTCATGCTGTTTGGGATGTCGACTACCTTGTCGTACTTCGCTATCTTTGTGATGAAGTTGCGCGGGTTGCTGAGGTCCGATGATATTGGCATCCGGACTCTCAGGGTGCATACATTGTCATATTCTTTCAAAAGCTCTTCAACCTGCAGAAAGAATCAACGGAACCTAACTTAGTTTTTCCGGTACCCTAACAGAAAAACTCTTATAATATTTATTTTCATAAATTTTTTTAATTTCAGGGATGTTTTCATCATTTTTATAAAAATACACACATTTTGCAAACAGCACCATTTTGCAACGGTGTCATATTATATGGCACATTTTTGCAATTTTCCCTACCCTGTCAGGCCATATTATTAAACTACCCTAATGGTTTCAAATTTTCAAAGTTAGGTGTATAATTAGTTGTATATGTAATTCTCTCTAAATAAAGGATTGAGCAGATAGTGTAAGAAATTACCATGGCTTTGGTTTTGGAGTAGAAGGAACCGTCGAAATTAGGGGTGTCTTCCTCCTTGAACCCGACGCCTGACCCCAAGGGATGTTCAGCGTCATACTCAAAAATGCAACCAGTGGCATAATTCATCATCAGGAGTCCATGCTCTCGGCAAACATCAGCCAAATTTAATGTCCCAACAACGTTGGTTCGGATTGTCTCTGGTTTATGAGACTCACACCAGTCCACATTGGGCCTACCGGTCACCCCAGCAGCGTTGAAGACGTGTGTTGGCTTCACATTCTGAATATCTGCCACCAGCTGGGACCGATCCTGCAGACGCCCTTTTCCATACTCGTATGCAATCCCTTGCTTCTCACAAATCTTCCCGAGAAGGCCTCCAATCCATCCCGTCTTGCCATATATTAAGAACTTGATAGCCGGTTTCTGAGGAGGTGGAGTAGCCTTTGAAGAAGGAACAACAACCCGTGTTTGTTTCTGGTCAGCAGAAGCAGCCTCCCTCATGTCTCGAGCCCCGGATTCATTCCCGGGAACCATCAGCATTCTCGGGTGAGGGAGCAGTGCTCCGGAAACATCTCCCCACCAATCGGGATTGTTGACGTACCATTCCATGGTCTTCTTTAGGCCTTCCTCCCACGAGGTCCGTTCAGACCATCCCAAGTTCTTGAGCTTCTGATCGTCCAAGAAGTATCTCTGATCGTTGAAAGGCCTGTTCTCAACAAACTTGATTTGCTCATCTGGGTTTAAACCAAAAAGCTTGCAGATGTCCCCGGCTACATCGATCACTCTCCTCTCCTTCTTTGTCCCGATATTGTAAACATGGCCCACTTCACCCTTATGAAGAACGACTTCAAATGCCTCAGCGACATCTTCACAATACAGATAGCTCCGCACGTTTGATCCATCCCCGTGGATGGGTAGGGGCTTCCCTTTCATGGCCAAGAGGATGAATTTCGGAATCAGCTTCTCCGGGAACTGATTGAGCCCGTATACGTTGTTCCCTCTGGTGGTTATCACCGGTAACCCATAAGATCGCCCATACGCCATAACAAGCATTTCCGCTCCAGCTTTAGTTGCAGAGTACGGGTTGGTAGGAAGGAGCTGTGAGGCCTCGTGGTTCCCCACCACAGCATCCTCGTCCGTCTCACCATAGACCTCGTCAGTGCTCACGTGAATGAACCTCTTGATCTGGCCGGTGACTTTGCAGGCCTCGAGCAGAACGTGAGTTCCGTAGATGTTGTTTTTGGTGAACTCGAAGCTGTTGCCAAAGGAGTTGTCGACGTGGGTTTGGGCCGCAAAGTGCATGATCGTGTCGATGTTCTCGGTGAGGAGGATGAAGTTCACGAGATCAGCACTGGCAATGTCTCCCTGAATGAACTTGAAGTTCGGGGATGACCTCGAAGGGTTGAGATTCTTCAGGTTTGAACAGTAGTCCATCTTGTCGAGGACGACAATCTTGTAATCAGGGTAGTTCCTGATCAGTCGATTGCAAACATGGGATGCGATGAAGCCAGCCGCTCCAGTGATGAGCACATTCTTTGGTTTGTATCCAGCCATACCGAAACTGCAAATCGTGGAAAAGAAACTTAATTTATATACCAAAAAAAGTATAAATCGAAAACACACATCATCCCCAAGTAAAACCAATACTCCCTCCATCACAAAACAAGCATCATGGATACAAACAATGTTCTAAAAAAACCCTAGGCGCTAGTCGGGCAGAGAGGGCCTTCTGGGACTAATAGTGGATTAATTGAAAAATAAATCAGATTCAAGGATTAATCGGTAATTAATAGAGCTATAATCAATACACACTATATGGTCATCTATGCCTAATTCAGCCACCAAATGGGGAAGTGAAACTTACTTTGGGGCAAACAAATTTAGCAAATTAAAACACTTAACTTTGATAGGAAACGTGTATTTGCTCAAACAAGGCTAAAGAAGGTCAACATCAATTGAGAAGGATTGAATACTTTTGTGGAGTACAAGTAACATTCTTTCATAATGGAGCAATTCTATCCAAACTAACTCTACTACAAACTAGGCAAAGCCAAGTGAATGATTGCATTATAATAACCAGAAAGGACAATAACACTCAATAAGGCCATAACAATCATCAATATGTCCACAGTCTACAAAAACACACAAGAACATGAATCATTACACTACAAGCTTATGATTAGCCAACAAAAATTTCCCAATTCCTAATCCCTATCAGCAACAGCACCAACAATGCAAGAAACTCAAATCCATAATCAACAGATCTACACAAAACGAGACTCAACAGACCAAGATCTCAAAAACCCATAAACCAACAACACCAAAAAAACCCAGCATTGCTACTAAAATCACAACAACACACAATCAATGCCGATGAGACCATACCAGCAAAATCAAAAGAAACCCGCAACAACCCAGCTGAGAAAACAGATCTGGGTACAAAAGCAATTGATTCTCCTACCGACCCAGAACCATCATTACCAGAAAGGAAGCTAATTTATCACTGAAATCAAATTCAAATCACAGTAGGAAACGGAAATCCGAGAGACTTACGAGCTTCGGTGAAGTCGGTAGTCAAAAATCCAAAGAGACGTTACTGAGTAGAAGCGGTTTCACTGTGAGTTGACGAAACCGACGAAGAATCAAATCATAGAGAAACAAGGAAGAGATCTATGAGAAGCTTGTTGGGTTCGTTTGGGCTATTTATAAATATGCTTCTCGAATTTTACACTTAATTATTATTAATCACCGTTTCTATTTTTGAAATTATTATTTATATTTATATTTAGTAATTGCAAGATCTGGGATCTGTCCACTGGGATTGCGCCACGTCACTGCCATAGTACTTCACGTCACGCTGTGGGGTCCACTTGGTGGGTGGCTATCGATTTCAATATTGAATACTTTTTAGATTCAAGAAACATTCTTTACTTCGATCACATGCAATTTTGTTTTAAATTTTTTTTTTGTAACCATATAAATATATTGGGTTTGGTAGCATAAGTGGTGTAGGATATTTTATGAGTAGTTTATTTCTAGTTTTTTATTTTTTATTTCATGTGAAATTTCAATGTTTTTGGACCCTCTTATATATGATCATGCAGATTTAATTAATTTTCAAATGTGTTAGATTTGATGTTTATATATATACTTTTAAGGCATTACATTTATTCATGCATGAGTTTGGTAGCATGAGTGGTGTACGATATCTTGTGTGTAGTCATTATTTGATGTTTTTATTTTGAGATTTATAGTTATTTCCTAATGTGCGAGAATAGATATTTATATGTGTGCTCTAAGATCGTCACGTTTTTAATATGGTGTGCGAAATTACATTGTAAAATGATATAACGATTCAATTTAACCAAAGTGCAACACATAGCCTGATTAAGGGGATTGAAGTGACGGGTACATTTTCAATTTTAGCTTGCACACGTAAATATTATGTCTACAAAATATAATAAGTAGAGCTAATTGACAAATAAGTACAAAGTAAATAATTTAGCCGCGTAACTAAAATATCAAATGTTCATCGGGTAAATATATGCAAAGCAAATTGTGTTTAATTAGTCATGTGACTACAATGTCAAGAGTTCACTTAAAAATTAGTTGCAAAGTGAATTGTTTTAGTCACGTGATTGCAATATCAAATGTCTCCGTTTAAATTTGCAACAAATAAAACTAAAAGTAAATTTTTGTCTACTCATGTAATATCACATAATATACTTCAACCTTTTATACCAAAATCATATTTCGTTATTAAAATAGTTGTTTTAGTCTCTCTCACTAAAGGTGTAAACGAGACGAATCGAGCCTAATTTTGTCAAGACTCTAACTGACTTAGTTGGTTCTGCAAAACTAGTTCAAGTATGAGGCAAATTCGAGCCAAGCACTTATTTCTCGAGGCAAGTCAAGCCTTGAAAGAATTGCGTCCGATTCGGTTTGTTGACATTATTATTGAGAGAGACCAAACTTGTTCTTTACACGGAAAATAAGTAATTAATTTATATAGATTTGATATATATCACGTGACGTTACGATGTTCTCCGTCCAATTTTTAGAAATTTGAAATTTGAAAAAAATTATAATGTAGTCATGATATGACTAAAATAATATACTTTGTACCTATTTGTTATATGTATACCTTATAATGTATAGATATGATCACATCATTTTACCTTGCATCTATTTGTTAGGTGGACATTTAACAAATGTAGTTGGTGTCATTTGCAACAAGTTTTGTATAATTTTATTCATGGAAAATGCCTGCAATGTGTGATATAGTATGAAATTTCTGCAAGAAAGCGATGTGTTACATTTTTTTTTGTTGCAATATGTGTGTATTTTTATAAAAACTGTCAAAACTTCTATGAAATTAAAAATAAATATTTGCGTAACATAATTATAAAAATAATTTAAAACTAAATATAAATTACAAAATTTGATTACACAAGTTTTAGTTAAAACATAAAAATAGAAAAAACTCTTAAAATATTTATTTTTAAAGCATAATTCTTAATTTCTGTAGTAATTTTTAAATTTTTATAAAATTACATACATTTCGCACGAAATGAAAGTTCGGTTTTGGCTTGTGTTACACTACAGGGCACATTTTTTGCACTTCCTTTCAAATTATTATTAGTTTTTTTCCATTGTGATGAATTTGTTTTTAATTAAACTAGGAAGACTGAATTTAAGAAAATTAAAATAAGTATAAATAAGATTATTTTAAATTAAAATAGAAAATTATTAAAATAAGTATAAATATGTCCGTTAGCAATTTAATATGATAAGTATATCACCACACTACTCATTATATTTAATCAAGTGATTGTTATAGTTTTATTTTATACACATGTAACTTCCACATATAATTGTAATTATAATTTTTATACATTAAAATAAACGGAGAAAATAAGTTTGAATTACAAAAATATATGTTTAAATTTTAAGGTTTTTAATTCTGGGTCAGCTCGGAGAATGTGATTCCCCGTGCTTAATTAGGGCAACGAACAAGGCGAGACAAAATTTATTTTTTTAGAGAACGGGGAAAGGACAAGCACGAGTTGTGACTATTAGGGGCCGGATCCTAGTATAACTCACCTCATACTCGTCCTATCCGCTTTAAATATTATTATACTAGTGTTTTAGATCAAGGATTTTAAATTACAAATTCATATTAGTCAAAATTTACATGGCACAGAAATAGATTAAATCAAGCTTTATGTATCAGATTTTTTTAATATAATTATAATTGCTTTTTTTAACCATCTTTAAATTCATCTCGTCTATCAAACTCTGGTCTAAAGTTAAAGAGTGAGTAGTGTCAATCAATAGATCATACTCAAGTTGGTATGTAACGGATTATAATATAAAAGTAGAAATATGAAAATGTAAAATAAATATTGTATTTAACTAAGTGTAACATTTTTCTTCTACGTACCGCCTATTTATGCTTCTTTCGGCGTGTTTAAGGCCGTAGACTTGTAATAGGCTATCTCAATTTTAATTATTTTTTTATGATCAAGTTTATTTATTTTGATACCAATCAATCGAGTAGTGTTGCAACGAAATCTCCGTCTATGTTTAATTTTGACCTAATAGTTTTTGACTATTTATCACTATCAAATCAAATACAGCATTTATTATATATAGATCTTACCGGAAAAAAAATCCAACAGTTTCAAATATATATTTTAGAAATATATATGGAAATAAATCCACTTGAAATATTAATTAAAGATCTGGTTGAAGAGGAATAAATGGAACCATATCTAACATTCATTGCTATATTAGTCTATTAGATGGGTTTTGAATGAAAGATAGGTCAAGTGTTTGAGTGTGATGTGAGATTTTTTTTTGAAGGTAATATCAAATTTTATTAATTAAAAAACAATTAATCTGATAAGTCGGACAGCTGAAGTTACAGTTGGTGGGACAGACTCCTCATCATAATCTTAGCTTAAAACAAACATGGTCAATTCGTGAGCCATTTGATTACAAGCAAAACAAATAACACATATTCCATAATGTGATGTGATCGATTAAGCATACTCAATTTTGCCTCTTCAAATTTTTAAACCTTTCACAGAAATAAACAATAAACAATAACATGAACAGAAAAAGAAAAAGAAAAAGAAAGAAAAACAGGTATAGAAAAACGTAAATACATTATTAAATTAAAAATAAAAACAAAAACAAAAAAAACTGAGTAAAAAACTGAAATTTAAAAGAAAAATCAAATTTTCTTATTAATTCTATTCCAATCATTAAGAATTCTAAATCTTAATGAATCATGGTTCTCTTATCAATTAGAAAGGGGTTACGATATACTATAACTCAAATCAAATTGATTAAAACAAAAACTGAAAATAATGTTTGAGTGAGTGTGACATGATCCATAAGTCAAAGTGTTTGAGTAGATATGACAATGAGTCAAATCGAGTTTGGATCACATTGCACTCAAATAGTTTGAGTGTAACGTGATCGATTAATCATACTCAATTTTGTTATAATTTTATTTTGACTCAAATTCATAGTAAGTTTACACTTATTTAATAAACGGTTTATCCTTTTAAAAAATAAATAAAAGGTTTGTGTTCAATTTCAGCCCCTCAACGTAAAAATGTATCACATGTGTGTATATTAATAGACTTGAAATTAAAGAAATAGCTGAGTTTTATCAATAATATATAATATTTTTTAAAATTAGGACGGTGAGCGAGTTTGTAAGAAGCTCAACTCACTTAAACGTTCAAGCCGATAAATAGAGGAACATGTTGTTATATAAGTTGGTGAATATATCCACAACTTATGGATGTGGGAGTACTCTAACACCCCTACTCACGTGTAAGTCGGTTTGAAATGCATGTGGAATTAGCCGAGTGGGGGCAGATATAGATTGGAAGCCCTCGGATCCATGGGATGAAACTTGAAACATATAGCATATGGAGGTCACGTCACACGAACCAAGCTATGATATCATGTCAGAAGACCAACTCATCTAAAAGTTAAAGCTGATAGATACAGGTTCATATTGTCTTATAAGTTGGTGAATAGATTCACATCTTTTACATGTGAGACTTCAACAGAGCTTAATCGAGTATCAATTTAACAAGGCATGACTCGTGAAAAAATGTTATACTCAAGCTCGAACGACCTTATGCAAGTAAGCTCGAGTTCGACTCGAAAAAATAGATAACCTCAAATTCGGCTTAGCTCGATTTAGTTTGCTTAATTTTCAATGAACATTTTATTGACTTTTCGTAAAATATAATTAATTAAATGATTCGGTTCGTGAGTATGTCGAGTCTTACAATGTCATGCTCAAGCATGACTCGTTTATTAAACGATCCCGATCTTGAACTCGATTTCGGCTTGAGTTCAATTATAATTAACTCTAACAAAATATTTAACTAACCAAACTCGACCATATTTAAAATGGTATAAATCACCTTTGTGATAAAATATTTTAAAGAGCCCGTTTTTTCATGTAAAAGTAATTTTATATGGAGAACTGTTTTTAAGAAATAACTGTTCTATATGACACAATTTTCTAATTATAAATATATTACTATAAATATAGGATTTTTTTCAAGAAAACACTGTTTTATGGAATTTTCAGAAACGTATATATTATGTCATTTTAATATTTTAACATAAACCTACTTTTTTCGTGTAATTGAATAATAAATGTCTAGATTGTTCAAATTTGTAACTTAGACGGTTTCAAAAGTTAGTTTGAGATATATATTCGTCGTGTGAAATAGAACATATTAAACTTTTTTTCATGGTAAAAGCAAATTTTATTAATTAAATAACAATTAGCCCGACATCAAGCTGGACAATCGAAATTACACGATGGTGGGACAAAACTCTTTACCACAATCCCAACTACTGTTAGTCAAAACAAACTTGGTCAATTTGTGAACCATTTGATTACGAGAAGAGTGAATAAAACCACATGTTCCGATAGTAGATAACATGCAACACCCTTCGCTAATGATTCCTCCAAAATTGTTCAGCTCGACCTATTTAACATCATGTAGAGCCACGACCTCCACCTCATACGATAGAGAAACCCCATGGTCCCGCTACATAATGCTTTAAACAGGCATCCATGTTAACCTCATAGACCAATCGACTCGAACCAGTTAGCATCATGCAGAGCCACGACCTCCACCTCATACGGATGGAGAAACCCCGTGATCTTGCTGCAGACCGCCTTAAACCAGCTTCCTCGATCAACCCTGGGATACATATGAGAATCACGAATCTTTAAAAATGCAATTCCTCCTAGCCCATTGGGCGTATTAACCCATCGACGTCAGAGACCTCCCGTTTCTCCCAGTATCGATCCCATGTGACATATTGAAGCTTAAGAAAACCAAGACCCCCTAATTCGGTATGATTGTATAAATCTGCCCTATATATATATGTATGCATTCCTCTACAAACTAGTGGCTTTTTACAAATATATATATATATATATGTGTGTGTGTGTGCGCGCGCGCGCGCATTCCTCTACAAACTAGTGGCTTTATACAAATTAAAGGTAAGTGTCCAAATCAATCACCAACCAATCACAATCGTTGCTTTATGGAAGTTGCGCGCGCGCTTTCCTAGTGTGTCCATAACAGCTGTCACGCAGTGACTTTTGGAGTCGCAAAAAGTTACACACTCAACGCAAAAGTTCAACATGCAACCAAAAGTTCCATTTCCAGTGCAAACGGTACCTAAAAGTTCTACCTCCAGTGCAAACAGTTCCACACAGCCAAAAGCTCATCTGGAACTTTTGCACTGTGTGATTTTTTTGCGACTCCAAAAGCCACTGCGTGCCAACTTTCACGCACACGTGTCGCACAGTGGGAAAGCGTGCGTGCGGATTTTTATAAAGCAACATTTGTGATTGGTTAGTTATTGGTTTGGACACTTACCTTTAATTTGTAAATAAGCAAAAATTTGTATATGTTTTAAATCATATATATATACACACACACACACATAATCGAAGTAAAGTGAGACCATTGTTAGAATTGTGTCTACAATAAATCTAAAATTTGTTGCGAGATATCGCAGCGTGACTCGAATCTATATCTTTTGAATCTAAGCTCAAGTGTTTAACCAATTAGTCAAGCAAGAGTTGATTAATAAATTTGTACTATAGTTGAGAAAATTGGTAAGATTTTTTCTTCTTTTTTCTTCAAGTGTTCGGTTATCCCTTTCTCCTATAAAATTGAAAGTATACCTCCAAACCAAACACACGAAATATGCTCGAGTCGTCTTTCTTTGTTCAGTTCCTTTTCGATTGCTCTATGTGTTCAGTTACAGTTCTATTTCGTTACTCGTTGTATCCTCATAGTGAGTTGCCCATACGAGCCAATAATAGTCTTAAGGAAAGCAGACTACCCTGCCTCGATAAAACCCAATTCCGCCCAATATCCCCTATTTCGGGTCAAGTTATATTTGTTATCACTGTATTGTATTGTCAAATAAATAAAGTGAAGTACTTTCCAATCTTTTTGTTTGGTTCGTATTGCTTTGAATATTGCATGCTTAAGACTTGATTTACGTTTATGCAATAACACATATCTAACACGTACACCTCAGTTGTAGTGAGCGCTCTAAAGAGGCTCGTCCGAGTCTTTCATAGATAGTAATGAAGCATCACACTCACATAGGTCGCTCACCAAGTTGTGTATGTAACATCTACCATAAGATTTTTGAGTTATTAAACACACTAAAGTCCAACATGTCAGTAATTGACAAAATCCATCAATTGCATATATCTATATCACCACCAAAATTAGTTGTGGAATCTCAAACACTACTGCACGCTATAGGGATGAGAAATATTGTGCATCAAGAATCATATGGTTTCGTTTGAAAACTAGTGGGCATCCCCTATACCATCTTGATTTAAATGTTTAGGCCTCATTTATTTCGACGTATCAAGAAAAACTCTTATTGGTGTTTTCTTAGGTTAACCATATTTCTTTCTGACATTATATAATCTAGAAAAATCATTCTAATTTTTCATGAGGCATCTAATGACACCATGACTAACTTGAATATAAATTTTTTTACTGGACTACACATATAGGTTGATGTAAACCGCAATTCAAAGAGACAAACACAATCTATTTTCTCAAAATAAGCACTTCTACCAACAAGTTTCTGATCAATTGTTTTTATTGACCAACCTACTCAAGTCAAATGACGATATTGGGCCCCCTTCTACATAAAGGTGTGTCTTGAACTCATTGTTGATACAATAATCTTAAGTCATCTTAAGAATCACATGTTTAGTGATGTCTTGCTTTCACTACAAGAATAATAGGTTGAGGACGGCGCACCAAAGGCGCTAATAGAGAGGTAGAAAGCGCAGGTGAAAGAACATGCCGACGTACGGTGCGCAGGCCTTATGGCGCCGCCAGCACAATGCATAGCGTTTCTTACACTTAAGCTTTTGTGGAAAGCATACGCATGTATATTTGAGAACATCGCACTTATATATATCGAGCTCAAATCATGATATCGATGATGTTTGGTATGGAAAACATATATTTATAGGATTGCGATGAACTCTAATTATTAAACTTAACACTTAATATTCTTGGGACGACTGGCATACACTGTTCTAACAGTTTGAAATATTGGTATGACAAAAAGTATATAATTTGAGAATTGATCTTAATTCATAATTTACATCAATTTGTGAAAGTAGTTAATTAAGTTTCATATCATAAACTGATGGAAGTTAGCAAGTTATATCAAATTGACTTCCGTAAACTCAAACCTAATATATTTATTACTTTTCTTAACAATTAATATTTGTTAATCCATCACTCTTGTCAGGACTATATGTGATAACTTGCAATCATTAAAATACTCTCATTAATTATATATCAAATATCCATTCACAATAGTCACTGTCTTCATAATTTTAATTCAAATTCGTGCCATTTTCAAGTCCCTACCAACATAAATTTTAGTGGGTACATAATCTTATGCTTAGTGACAATTCATCACACAATAGCAAAATAAAGTATAAATTCTTGCAAGCATATATGCTTGTTCGGGAAAGAGTGGTGGAGGAAGGTACAATTAAACTTAATGATTGTTATTGATGTTTTTTTTGTTTCAATTTGGATAAAATTATAGGTTTGTGAATAGCAATATATACATGTCATGAGAGTTTTATATTGTATACGAAATTGCCAATATTGGCTTCGAATTAAAGTGAAAAGAATATGTTCAAAAAAGGCTAGTGTAATAATATACATTTTTTAATTATTTCTTAAACCAAAACTATTGAAAACTCTTGATTATTTATACGAATGAAGATTACAAATAAAGATTAATTAAACCTATAAGACCATTAAGTGTGTTAATTAGATCATCTCAATTCAACTTACTTGAACTTTTTAAATAAGTTGAGTGCTGAGTTACAACTCACGGGAATAAGACCTAATTATTATTCTATGCTCACGTAATGTGTATGATATTAATTCTCTCAATATTCATCAAAAATCACATGGCTTAAGCAATCTCTTAATAAATATTTTGACATCTAGATGTCGACTGTGTTTCAAAAATTACATGAATTGATCAATCACTTGATAAATATTTTAGGACATCTACGTATCAACACGAGTCTTCCATGTACGTTGATTGTAGATCTTCATCCTCGTATTGTTCCATGCACACATTATAAATACAAGGCAAGCCTAAACTTAATGATTATATACTTAGGCCTTGAATATGTGTAATAGGTAGCCTAAACTATAATATGAAATATGTTTTTATTCAAGCTATGAAATATACCTATTTATTCTAACAATCTCAGAGTTTTTATCTACAAATTTGAGTATCCTATGAAGTCTGATTATAGATTTACACCCACACAGATCAATGATATATCCATTATGCCACACATCGAGTCTCATATTATATTGCATAATAAGTTACTTTCAATCAAACCTGCAAGTGATAGACAAAATACTGGATTACACAACGACCACCGCCGTCATAGCCCCCAACCTTCCACACATCACTTTCGCCCCTCCCAACCCTCACGCCATACCAAAACACCGTCCCGTAACTCCCGTCGTCCCCGATCTCCATCTCCAACCCAAAGTTTCAGCCGGCCTTTCCGTTCGACTTTCTCTCCCTACGTTTTCTTTTGCAACATACCATCTACTTGCTCAGCCACCAAAGTAAATTATATTTTCTCCTAATTTGACAAGTCTAGGTGTTGATATAGCTAGATCTACAACAGCAAGAGGGAAAAGATTTAGCTTCGTTTACTACAGTCAGAAGTCTGAAGCTAACAAAGTAATCTTGATTTTTAATGACAGATCCTTGACCGGAGAACGCCTCTTTGTCACCCTGGCTAGATCTCCGACACCCCAGTCGCCTCCATTGAAGCCTTCTCTCCAAAATCCTAAGGCCGGCACAACCTCAACTACAAAAACCAAAATAACCAACCCCTCTGGGCACTCGCGCTCATCCTCCAGAACCTGCTCAGTTCAACTCAACGGATTCTTCAATGCAAGCATCAAGAAGACACTTATCGCAATCTCAAATACCTCCTCGGACCCAGAAACAATCTGATCCCAGTTTCACTTGCAAGATATTGCAGACATCTCAATCTCTGCAATCGATGATAAAATATTCATTCTCTCCTTCCTTGACGAGGATCTTATGGTCTCTATGCGAGGCACTGGTTGGAATTGGCTACGCAATTGGTTATTTGGCTTCTCCGAGTTAGACACTTTGATCATTGCCGGAGGCAGATTTGTCTGGGTGGGCATCACGAGACTTCCCATCTTGTACTGGATCCTGGAATCGCTTTCTCACATAACTGGTACAATTGGTACACCGGTCGTGGTACACCTAGAATCAAAAAAATAAGTAGGGATTGGACAAGGTCTGATCTTAATTCACACGAGCGACCTTCGTTTCAAAGCTTGGTACGTCAATATTCGTCACAAAAGAAACACCTCTTTAGTTCATGTGGCTCTAGTTGACCCCAAGAATGTTCTGCATGTACCGTCAGAGAAGGAAGAGTCTTAGCCCTCTAAATCGGACGATGAAGGTGATGAATCAGATAAGGGCGAGTCCAAGAATGCTTCTGGCGATGAATCAGATAATGACGAGACCGAGAAAACTTCTAGTTATGAATCAGATAATGTCTCAAAATCAAGGGACGATTCAACTTCTGGCGATTCAGACCAAGGGGAGGAGTCGAAATTCCTCCCCAACCCTAGTGAGTCGCCGAAGTTACAAAAGGAGACATCAAAACAGATCGAAATCCACCCCGACACTAATCTAGGCCTAAATCCACATCTTGATCAAGCCACTCAAGCCTCGAGCCTACATGGGCGAAATCTCAAAGCACCGCACTCAGTTAAGCACAAAAGTTCATCTATTTTCGCTTCCGTGACCTCATATACTATGACTTCAAGTAAGCTCAACCCCTAACAAACCATGACCCTACGCCCTCCTCTCGGATCATCAGGTGAGCAGCTCCGGAGTAAGTCCAAAAAATACAGCTCCAACTCATCCACTAGAGAATCCAAATTGTTAGCGCAACAAAGTTGGGCCAACTGTAAGTCACTTGGTTTCAAAGCCAAAAATACCGATGAAGAAATTATCTCTCACCTTGAGCAAATAAACATCGATTTGAGAATAACAGAAGAAACTAGTGACCGAAGACTTGATTCTCGTAACGAGGATCATTTCGTGGAATGCTAGAGGTCTCACATCAACCCAGAAGCACCTGAGCCGTTGCCAACCTTTTATCCCGACACTGATCAACCTTAATCCTAATCCAAAGATCTAAATGCGGAGTTATTTTTTTGTGACTGGGACCTCTTATTTTTCTCTTTCAATCCGGAATTTCGGTAGTTTTTCGATAGCCAGACACAAACCAACATTCTCTTTGACCAACATTGCAACTATGTGCTATATGGGATGACCTTTAGCAAATGCTAGCATCTCTTGGCCAAGAGTACTCCTATCTTATGACAATCACAATTTGCGACTCGATAGAGCGATCTGGGCCTTCACAAGCAAATTCAGATATCCGTTCTTTCAACAATTTCATAAACTTTGCAAATCTGCTGAACCTACCCTTTTCATGGGGCGCTACACCTGAGTTTATCAAATAATCATTTTATCTGGTTGGGTAGCATTACGTTCAATTTATTGTTAGTCGGCTCTAATGTAAGTTTCTGGGTTTTATCTAGATCTATGTTAGGCCTTTCTTTTTTCTCTTTTATTGTAATTCTCTCTTTTTTATTCAATAAAATCCTAAACTTATAAAAAAAAATAATCGTTTTGAAAGCTCCATCCATCATATTAAGTTTTGGACTTGATCATTCATGTATTTACGTCCCACACACCAAAGACACATATTTTTTGTCACGTGAACAATTTTTTATGATGCAAATCACCTCAGTTTATACTATTTACTGAGTGTCCAATCATCAATATTATAATATATAAAAATCATTTTAACCCAACTTAAATTTGAGAGTACTTAAAAGTCAATAAACAAAACATAATTTGACATTTATCTCAGAAAAATGACGTATAATACATCTAATTATACCTAATTCTCATTTAACTCGACCTAACCTTTTTACACAAATACATTAACGTATAATTTGTTACGAATAGAGAAGAAAAGAAGTTATATCTAATATGATTTTGACGTAAAATGTGTTTTAATGTCTTTTTAACATTTGAATGTATTTTGTCATTTTATATTAAATTTTTTGTTAGATAACAAAATAATAAAATTTAGAATATTCGTGATGAATATATTGAAAATGAATTTTATGTGGAGTAAATAAAATTAATGTCCTCAAAACATAAATTAATTTCGGATCATCTCCTAAGAAAGAGCGCCAAATAGTATTGCTTCCCGGGTCGCATGACAACAAAAACGACGTCGTGTTCAGCTTTTACCGCGAGATCCAATTTTTCTCCGTCTCTGATGCAACAAAACTTGTGTAAAACGCACCGTTTCATCTCTCTCTCTCTCTCTCTCACACAATCAAAATCGTTAACTGAGTTAGTGAGTTGTGTGTAGCAACGTCTCGCTGGATTTGCAGATCAGCTGTGTTAATTAACGGTAATTATCTTCCTCTCTCGCGTCTCGATCTTCACAATTCACTCACATGTCTCGATCTGTAGCTTTTTTCTTGTTTGCCCAGAAACTAGCGTGAAAGAAATTGAAGTGGGTCGAGATTTAATTTCCACCCACTTCTTGTCTCTTGAGTGTTGGTGGCGATTTTTACTTTACCACATTGAAAAGTTTCGTGTTGGGACCAAGCAGATCACACCCACTTTTTGTTGCTGGGTAAATGTGGGACGAGAATATGAGATTCTTTGAATTTTGATTGGTTTCTGGGAAATGTGAAATTGAAGGGAAATGGGTTTGGTGATATTGGTTCCAAAGTTTGAAATTTAGCTTCTCTTGTGTTTCCTGCTGCAACATCTTCATTGCTGGGTAAATGTGGGATAAAAGTGGAATTCTTTGAATTTTGATTGGTTTCTGGGAAATGGGTTTGGTGATACTGGTCCGAAGTTTGAAATTTAGCTTCTCTTGTGTTTCCTGATGCAACATCTAGTTTTATCAGTGTCAGGACTTTAATGCATTAATGGGGTGAGCTCATTTATGAAAATAGGGATGAATTCTTTGAGTTTTGATTGGTTTCAGAAAAAAAAAAAAGAAGTTTGAGTCATATGGGTTTGATAATGTTGGTTCAAAAATTGAAATTTAGCTCCCTGTATATTTTCTGATGCAACATTTAATTTTTGTGATTATGTGAGTTCTGGTGGATTGGTCATGTTATTTGGTGATGAGAATGACAAAAAAGAGGCATTTACATTTTATTTGTTATGTGAATGAAGCTGAGGCTTAAATTTAAAGTAGTTATTGATGCAGTGTTGAAATTTAGGCACTGATTTTGTGTTGTTTTTGTTTCTTTTTTTATTATCGTGCAAAATGTATTGAAAACCAGTGGTTGCTGGATTTACAGAAATGTTGAGGCGTGGAAATAAATCAAAGATGTGGCAAGCGACGCAACATTTTCATCTGCCTGTTTTGGTTGTGTCTTTGGTTCTGATCTTTGTGGTTTCAATACTGTTATTTCTCAACAACAGTGAAACGCCAAGTTCTTCGCTTGAGGGGGAGAAACAAAGTGACTCGGAGTATTCCGGGAAGTTTCGACAGACTGTAGAGTTTAGGAATGATACAGATTTGATATGGCAGATACCCGATTCCCCCAAGGTAGTTCTCTTTCTTGCTCATGGGTGCAATGGTAGAGCTGTTCACTTTTGGGATAAATCTCCTACCTGCCAAAATTGTATGGGATACCCTGAAGAGAGATCAATTGTCCTGCATGCTCTTGATCGAAACTTTGCTGTTATTACAATATCGAGTGCTAAGAGATGCTGGTCATTTGGAGATGAAAGGTCGATTGTCAAAGATATAATCACATGGTGGGTTGAGGAGCACAAGCTCGGGAAGCTTCCTCTAGTAGGTTTGGGAGCGTCCTCTGGTGGCTACTTTGTTTCTGTGCTCCCTATTGATATAAAATTCAGTAGCATTGCGCTTATGATTTCTGAGGGTATGTTTGAGGAAATGGACATTCCAGAGAAATATCCGCCCACCATTTTCGTGCACATGCCCAAAGATGTATACAGACAGCAGAAGATAACTCAAAATATGGACATGTTGAGGATCAGAGGTGTTGATGTTGCAGAGATCGAGTGTGTTGATATCCCGTTGTCTGAAAGTACCTTGGCCGATAGAATTCCTGGTTTGGATCAGACCATTTCTGCTCAGTTGTTTGAGCTGTTCCGTGACAAGGGCTTCATTGATGAGCGTGGATATATGAGGAACGATGGGCGGGCAACACATTGGAAAGAAGCTCTCAGGAATGAGAAGGGTATTAAACTCGATGAGCTCTTGATTCCTCATGTTCAGGAGGAACTAAATCTTGCATTTGCTTACCATGAAATGACTAGTACGCAATCTGAAGAAATCTTCAAATGGTTTGAATCTCATTTGGGCTGATTTGGGTTCATGCATTGGAAGAGTTTTATGGACTGTATTCTAACCTAAGTTTTTCTATATCCTTTAAGGTAAGCTAAGTTTACAGCTTGGATAATTTACTCTACGATTTTGAGCTTTTGGATAATCAAAATATCAGATGAGTTATGTAAAACAGAGAGTATGATGGCGAATCAAGTAGGAAGCGTGTGTAACTGATGAATCTCAAATCGTAGATGTACTTTGACCATCTATGGAAATGAAAATAGTATTTGGTGTAAATTGTAACCTTTATTTCGCATATGGGAGACCTAAAAGTTGTCTTTGCCATCACGTAGAGATCTTTGCTTGGTTGCACTGCTCATAAGGTACCCGCATCAACTCGTATACTCTTCCATCTAGCATTTATCTTCACGTTAATTATATTAAATTTAGACATGTTTTTCTGTCGAAAGTGTAACGAATACTTATCATTAATTTTCATGTGATCACGAAATGGCCATTGAAGTGTCCTGTGCTACCACACTACTATCCTTTTGCAAGAAAGCTTTCACCAATTGCCGGTCCTGCAGAAGTGGGGCTGTCAAAGGGGTGATTTAGATATGATCATGACCTTCAAGCATTAATGCTTTGATGATTTTCCCGTGCCTCTTAAGTGAAATTTGATTGTTCAAGAGCCTTGCAAAACTTGTATTTTCTTATACATAAGCAATCTGCTGTCTTTTTTTTTATCTTTATCAAGCCTGAATTTATGTTCATTGCATAGATATTGGCCTTTGGAATCACTCATATGTGCACACTATTGCTCTTTTGTGTACATTTCTTCCTCAAATATACCATTTTTTTTCAATTTTCATATACTAGTTTTTTAAAATTTGCTTACAAAATTTGCATAATTGTCATACCAATTTATTGCTTTTGTTTCCACCGACTAAATATTTTGTATCTATCCTTGTGTGCACTTACATGTTACTTGAACGATTTGTTCCTCCTCTAACAAGAAGGCAGACTTTAAGTTGTTTTCACCACTGACCAGGCAAACTATGAAATTTAGGGTTTGGTGGGCATTCAAGTTATCTCCAAAAGTAGGCTTTTATTATTGCGTGCACTCTATTATTCTGGTTACCATCTCATGTCATATTATCTTGGGAGCAATTTTGTTATCATTTAATTTCCACTTCTACTTGGCTGTCCCCGTTGAAGTATTGTTCATATGTGAAAGTCACTTCTTATCTAAATTTGCCTTATATGCGTCTATATAACCATTTATAGAAACAAAAGACTATTGGACCCCAATAGATGGGTCATTGTGGTGGGTTATGGTGGAACTTTGCTAATCAGCTAGATCAAATATTTGAAGAACATTGCTTAGATGTTCTGTGGGCCATTAAGGAAAATGTTGACATTTAAACCGAAATCATACCCATATCTTTGTATGAACCCTACTTGGACATCAAAGTGGTTATTGTGTAAATTGAAGTATATAGAGTTAGTTCCGCTGGTCAATTGAGATTCTCATTTATATATCTAAACTTATGGGTTGTATCTTTGTTTGTTTGCTCAAAGAATTTTTTACCATGAATGCCTAACTCAAAAGAATGAAGAGGCTTTAGAGGATGTTAGAAATAAGATGAATGCAAGTTAGTTGAAGTAGAGGACGACTTTGGATCTTGATTATGATAGAAGTGTTAACAAGTCTCGCATCTAAAGAATATCAATTCACAACATGATTAACATCATGGGGCATCTACCTATCAGCTTGAGCTCTTAAGTGGCTCATGCTTTAACGTAGTATCAAAGTCTGTAGGATTTAACAAAAAGAACCCCAAACCCCTCTAAAGCTGAAGAGTAGGTTTATAGGCTCCAAAGCCATAAGAAAATATTAGAGTTGACGAGAATACTTAGTAGCTTTGAGAAATGGCCGAGTTTTTTGTTTTTTCCCCCGCAGAATTCTGCAGTTATGAGGTTATGATCCTAATGCTGGTATAATAATGAAATCCTCTTTTAGCTGGTAGGACTCTGCGTTGGTTTGAATGACACCTGTTTTGACAGTTAAGACCTTAAGCTTTAGTTCTCTTTGACCAACCCACAACATAAGTGATATATGGAGACCCTACAGCTAAGCTAGTAACCACTCTACAGTCCGGTTGGTTTCTGCAATAAGCATGATCAATCAATTATGTTTTGAATGACATCTTTATTTTCTGCTGGTGTTCAAATAATTCTTATTATCATTTGTAACTAGGATTTTCTTTTGGAGTTGATTTTTATAATGTGGCAAACTAATGTAGATATTTCTTACTTTAAAAAAAATGTAGATATTTCTTAGTATCATCAAAATGATCTCGCATGTATTTGAATTATGTTCCTTGTTTTGCCTATGGTGTTTGCTGCAAAATCATGCTATCTATCTCTGTAGTCATGGAACTGCCTTCACAATTTTTATATCTATTGTCTCGTGCTATTTCTGATATGAGTGCTCCATATGTACATATGTAAATCCCATTAACTAAATCAAGACGAGCTGATATTTAATCTTACTGGTACTAATATATCAGTTACTTCACAATGTAGACTTGAACATGTATCCGTTATCTCCAACTTCATCTTCTAATTTGTATTAATACAGGATGATCATCAAGGTAAGCTATGCCACCATGCTAAGAACAATCTCTGCTTACAGCATTTGCTTTATTCCTCCTGCTGTTAATTAATTTGGTTGGTATGCATTTACTATTATGGTCAACCATTGCTTCTCTAGCTTTATGAATGTCATAATGCTAAAATTGCATCCCTACTAAATAAACCAACTAACTTGATTGTTATACTACTGATATTTTAGTGTATAATTTATTACTTAATTTTGTTACTGTGTTACAGTTCAAACTGCTGCTTGTCTGCTAGTACGCCTCGAGTAAAACTTTGAAACCCATATTCCTTGATGATTCCGTCTCCAAAATATCATTTGTTTGAAGCTGAAGTGTCGTTTCCTTCCTCCTCGCAGGAATGGTGTACCATGTACTGGTTGTCTTTCTTCCTAGTCACTCAGCAACCAAAAGTCAGAGGTAGTTGCTAACATTCAGAAATAAAGAAACCATGTTTCAGAGAAACCTACAACTGTTGGCATTTATCCCATGAATCTCTTACTCCTTGTTCAATTTTTATTTATTTATTTTCGGCATAATAGTATTATTGTCTTGACCCCTTTTGAGCTCGTGCTTGCCTAAACTTGAAACAGCTTTTATAGACCATTGTGGTTCCATAAGTCAAATCTTCCTTCTTGCTGCTCTTTAGATGGAGCATAGTTTGCATTGAAATGCAAGTGGAACTGTTAAACTCAAATTCCAGTAGTTGACCTATCTGTATATGAATTATAAAAGTAATAAAGCTATAAAAAAAATATTTGATTATGAATTCAATTGTACCAAAATGAGTGTGATAAGGACATGTCACATGTCTTAGTGATGAGAACTATCCTTAATAGTTTGTACTTCTCAGCATAAACTATTTCAATTATGATAGTGACTAACATAGTTGTCTTGCTACTAAGTGTTTCCCATGCCTACATGTCTGGTTATATTTATTGCTGCTTTTATTACTTTATATGCACTTTGGTCATTCATTTTTCAAAATACTTGGCAAGTTTGGAACTACATAGCATGCATGCATATAAACATGGAACCCAAACTGAACATTGAATCTTATTTAAACCTGATAAATATGAACTAAGCATTTAGATCTGAAACATAATATGTCTCCATGAATAGTTTGTAGGACATCACAAGGCTTCTCAAAATAGGAAAGGAATTAAAAGAGATAACACATCACGCATTGAAGATAAGATGCTAATTGAAAACTTAGTCCTAAGAAGCACACACCACTAGAACTAGATAAAAATGCTTTAGGTAAAACCAAAAGAGCCATAATCGGGTTTCAGGCTCGGGGCTTGAGTTGACCTTCGTTGGCTAGCTGGAAGACCCTGGCCTGAGCTGCTGCTGTCTTCTCCGAGCCGAGGGATGCCACGAAACTGTCCCTGACCTGCTGTGTCGAGAAAGGGAACTTGGTGGTCACCATGGAGTTCAACAAGGAGGCAGTCCCTTCTCTGTAGAGAGCCCCGAGCCCGTCTGTCCTTGTGTTGGAAAGCGCCTGCGGGAAGGTGAGGCTTGATGGGAACCCGGGAATGCTGTGGCTGCCAAATGCGCTGCCCATCGAACCCCACCAGCCCACCACTCCCCAGATGATCGATGGGTGGCTCCTCCAAAAGCTGCAAGAAAACAACAATCATCGCTAAAGAACTTGCATCTTTTATGGTTTCCTAGAAAACGCTTGAAATGTCATTAAATCATTTCTTGCGAGGTTGAATTGTTTTTGTTTTGATCAGCGATTAAAACGATTGTATTAAAGAAATAGAGAAATCGATTCTCAAGATGGGAAAAGAAAACAGTACAGTGTAGTAAAAGGATGTACAGTACAAGAGGTTAAAGCTGGATTGTGTTGGTTTGTACTTACTTGCATGTGCCTGGAAAGGGGTGGTTGGGATCGAACGATGGGGGTGAGGGCTTGCTGCTGGGGACACTTGGAGTGCTCGGTGTCGGATGGCTCCCGCCAGAAGTTGGAGGGGAGTGGTAGGATCCTCCACCGCTCGGAGGTGATGGACTCGGGTTGTAATGTGGAGTTGGGTTGCTCGGAGTAGGGTTATGTGGAGAAGGGTTGTGAGGAGTCGGGTTGTGTGATGGAGTTGGATTGTAGCTTGGTGTAGATGGGGTCGGGTTGTGAGACGGGGAAGGGTTATCATGTGATGGTGTCGATGGAGTATGAGAATCATGTGGTGGGTTTATGCAGTTTATACTTCCATGTGAACCTGCAAGAGTCCAAGTATTAGATATACATATTTTTAGCATAATACATTATATCAGCATACAGATACACTCAAATGACAGCATTTTCATATACCTGTAGGTGTGCTTCCAGTTCCCGAATGCGGGTCATGTGAGTAGAAGAAGTTCTTCTGATCTTCAACGCCCGCGGACATCACAGTGAGTACTGCATTCTGTGAGACCAGCAGTGATGCCAAAACACATACGAGCATAGAAGCTTGCTTGCTTCTCACCATCTCCATCTCAGTTCGTTCTCTCTACGAGCAAGCAAAGAAGTTTGAAAAGAAACAGTAAGATCTCGTGTTGGTGTGTCTGTTGCAGAGCGGGGAGCGATGAATATAAGAGGCTGGCCAGGAGCGTATTAAATAGCAGCAGGCGAAGGAGTGTATGGTTAGTTGATGCACATTTATTCCCAACTTCCATTTTTTATTTTTGCATAAACATCCTCTCCCTCTGTTGTGCATTAATAAGCTTATCTACTAACACATTACATTAACTAAATATTTTTTGCCTCATTGTGAGTAAAATATCAACATTTTTAACCTTCTGATGTTTTCAAATGGCATAGAGAACACATATTCACATGCATTGAAAATTTGAAATGCTTCCACTGTTCTGGTTCAAGCATTACATTTACTGTCATATTCCCTAACCAATAAGGTGACTTGTATTTGTTGTTATATTACATCCATAGATTCCTGAAACGAGGGCCTCTGGATATCAACATCCCAGAAGGCGAAAGCTAGAAAATGTGAGTAAATTCATTTTCTTGCATTTTCATGGTAAATAAACTACACACATTTGGTTCTGATTTAGTTTTTTACAGCATTGTCCTATGATACAAATGGAATTAACTCCTAGGCTCTACGATTCCTACAAAGTAATGCCCGGTTGTTGGTTAGCTCATGTAATTAGTAGAATTGGGTAGGAACATACAGATGGCTGAAACATTTAAAAACACGAGTGCATTAAAATGCTTCCGCTGTTATGGTACATTGCATTTACTGTCGCATCTGGTCAAGTTTTGCACTGCAAATAAGCCTCACTAACCAATAAGCTGGAATGCACTCATTTTTCAGTTAATATGCTAGAAATATGTGAGTTGCTTCGTTTTCATGCATATTCATGGTAAAGAAACCGTAACATTAGCTTATTATATTCGTTATATCCATCATACTTCGACTGCTGCACATTCTTAGGCTATACGATTCATCTAAAGTAATGTCTTGTTGGTGGGTAGTTCAAAAAAATGCAAACAACACAACACCATTTTACAAAAGTTTCATATAATAGGACACATTTTTGCAATCTTCTCTGATTAGTATTATCATATAGTTGCATATTCATACTGAGATGGCGGAAACTTTAAAAAATAGGAGCAGAATAAAGGCTGGCAATGCGGTAGGGTCGCGGAGAATTGAGACAACCCGGAAGTGGTAATAGGATTTAATACGAGGAGCAGAGAGGTGGTTGAGAGAGCACAAACATGTTAGGAGGAGTTAAGAGAGTGTGTGTCACTCTTTGGTGTCTTCTCTTGTGTAGCTTTGACCTGAATATTTTTTTCAGTTTATGGTTCTGTGTTTTGTTTTGCAGAAATGAACTGGTTGGGAGGGAAAGAGAAGGCACAGCTTGGTTTGGTTGAGCTGCCAACATTTAAGTGTATTGAGTTCTTGACAGAGAGGTTTTTGAAGGGCCATTAATGGAGGGAGTGGTAGAGTAGCTCTGCTCTGCTGCTAGAGTTCATTTACATTGGTGGTGCTCTTTAGGTTGTGTTTTTTAAGACCATAATGATTAATGAAGACCTCTCTCTGTTTTGTGGTTGTGTCTTTAGCTACTCTTTTCAAAATTTAGCATCTTCATGTAATTGGTGCTTTGAGTAAAAAAAATTGTCATAAACTGGATGTTTTAATTTGTGATACAAGTCTTGTTTTGAATGTATTATTCTGAATTTAAGAATATGACCTAACTCTAACCATGTTCATCAAATTCAAATTGTTGCTACGTTTAAGTGTTGGCATAATTTTTTAGCGCAAAAGTAAGAAGTCGGTGCAACATGTTACATGACATGTGGAACGACTAGTTATGATCCAGATTAGGAAAGATCTGAAGCTTTCCTATTTAGACGCCGCTTGGAGCGAAAGAAGAATGACGCCACGAAGACTTGGAGCGCAAGAGAGTGACGTCGACAAACTAGGCGACTTCCAGCTGTCACTAACACGTCAGCAAAGGCGGCAACTCTGCTTGCCTGATTTATTCAGGAAGTCCGAACAAGCAAGACGACTTCCAGCTGTCATCAAAGGCGGCAACGACTTGCCTAATTTATTCAGGAAGTCTGAAACTTCCTATTCCTAATCCGGGAAGGATTAGGAATGTGAAGCTGCTATAAAAAGCCTTGGGCTTCCCATTAGCCGTCATCCGTTCTTGTTCTAAAATTGCAAGATTTCTCAGAGCTCTTAACCGTGCACCATTGGCGTGTTGAGAGGTTGATTAGATTTGCTAGAACGGCTTTGCTCGGATCAAACATCAAGTCGAGAAAATTGAGTGCTTGATCGGTTAGGGTTCTTGTGTTCGTGATTGAAGATTCACAAATCCGTCAAAGAAGACTACGACACCGAGCATAGGCGTTTGCTCGAAGGGTGGAATTGAGAGGATCTCAAAGACAGGGGGAGAGGACCTTGGTCGAGGTTGTTCACGGTGAGATCTATAGTAGCTTAGGACAATAGCTTGTGTGATAGCTAGTTGGTGCTTGAAGTTGTACTATTGACTACCTTATAGTGAAAACCTTTCCACTGGCAAAGTGCCCCCAGACGTAGGTGCGGAGTCACCGAACTGAGTAATCATCTCTGGTGTCGTTATTATTGCTTGTTTGTTATTTACCACAGTCTGCAATTTAGGCAAGTAGTCGATACACAAGTTACGACTTTGTGTTCGACTTCTTGACTCGGTTACGATTCAGAATTTCACAAATCATAGCCAATGTTACCAGATTGTAAATATTATGGGAAATGAGCCAAATGTTTAGAAATGAGTTTCACACTGAGGGTTTAGATCTATTGAAAACCACTCTTGCATTAAAAATCAATCCATCGCCATTAATATCATTTAATCAAACGAAAAGTGTTGAAGGTTGAAGATGAACAAAACAAAATGTAATTTTATGTTTGAAGAAAATATTGATCGTTTTTACTAATCCCAGCAAGATACATTATGTATTACCAAGGTTGTGAAACTCAAACTCGAGAAAAACTCGGCGACTTGATTATTGAGGAAAATTTGGACTCGGAGAGAACTCGACAAAACTCTTTGTGTATTAATAAGTAATTAAACATATATCTATTTATATTTAATATTTACTTAATTTTAATCTCAAACTTATTAATAGTCACTATTTTCTCTTACTAATTAACACAAAATAAATCATAACACGTGCAATTATTTACCAAAGGGTCTAGGAAAATACTATTTCTGTTGGGTTTGTTAGTGTGTAATTTGAGATGACCTAAGGTCATTAGTTAGAAAATTCTAGATCTAGGAATATGAAAGGATTAGGGGAAGATTTTAAGGAAATATTCTCTCTCTCTCTTGGGGATGGCAACGAAGCGGGTTCTGGGCGAAAACTCGTTCTCGTTAGAAACGGGATGGAGATTCCTTGTTTCTAACAGGGGCGAGGATTCCCCGTCGAATTCAAGAATTCTCCGTTTTCCGTTTTCAACCCAAAATAATGCTAATATATATTTATTTTTTGATAAAATTTGTATTAAAAACTATCATTTTAATAAAAGTATATATTAAAAAATATTATCATTTCATTAAACATGTATTACAAAATATTATTTTAATACAAGTATATTTGAAGATATTATTTTTCATTAAATATAGTTTTTAATTAAAAAGATATATTTTTAATATATCGGGGTGGGGATACTTCGTCCCTTTCCCGTTCGGATTCGGGGATTCTCGTCAGGGACGGGGAATAATGCCATCTCTATTTTCCCTTTCTCCTTCTCCAACCTAACCCTATTGTCTAGTTCTCCTTTCTACGATCTTCATACTCTTACTCTATGAAGGCGAACTAACACAAATAATGGAGTTGAATTCGAGCAGGCGAACTCGAAGTGACGAAAATGGAGGTCAAAATCAGCCGTTGACCAAGTTTCTAGCCGAGTTTGAGCTTCTCGTCTCATGAAGGTTGAAAATCCCGAGTTTGGCCTTGTTAGATTATATTAGGTTTCTTATATTTATGTTTCATTTTCTCATATACATCATTCAGCAATTACGGGATCATCAAGCATACATTTTTCGACAAAGTTTGTCATCGACCATCGACCGTGAGCGGCGCGCATCCTCCATCCTCAATTCTCGCCACATCAGTTCGACAACATTCTCGGCAGCCGCAACCCTCGCCGCAACTCAATACTATCAAGTTTCAAACTCAATTCTTGTTTCACCGCATTGAGTTTGAGGGGGACTGTTAGATTATATCAGGTTTCCTATATTTGGTTTCCTATATTCATGTTTCCTTTCTCACATATACTAGAGTTTTCTATTCCATTCCTATTGCCTCTATAAATAGAGGTCTCTTGTAATTCACACAACACACATCAATAATATATCCCTCATTATTTCTATCTTGGTATCAGAGCCATAATCGATCATTGGTCAAATCTCTATGAATTTATCGCTTTGCCCACTCGTCGATGATTCGTGATTCTGACGGGTGGGTGAGGCAATTCAATTCTCAATCTCTAGCCTCTCGTTTCCGCAAACAATCAACTCGACAATCTCGTAAGCCTCCGTCGCTACCTTCAGCAAATCTTCTCTACCAAGTTTAAACACCGTCTCTACTCTTTTTTGTGTTTTCCCTTATTCTGTTATTTTCTTTCTTAAACCAATTTGTTCTTCTTTTACTCTTTACCTTATTAATTTTGTGTATCTCTCATTCTGTCCTCTTCCTATTCTGTCTTCTTCTGACATCCCGTAAATCGGAAAAGTTATCCCGTAATCCGGAAACCGACACGTGTACATCCCCGTAATTCGGAAAGTTATCCCGTAATCCGAAAACCGACACGTGTACATCCCCGTAATTCAGAAAGTTATCCCGTAACTCGGACACCGCACGTGAGAGAAGAGCATATGGCATATGGCAATCATTGGGCAGCTGCTATCTCGCCATCAGTCATCAGGCATCTGGCAATCATTGGGCATATGCTATCTCGCCATCAGACATCAGACATATGGCAATCATTGGGCAGCTGCTATCTCACCATCAGCCATCAGGCATATGGCAATCATTGGGCATCTGTTATCTCGCCATTAGGCATATGGCAATCATTGGGCATCTGTTATCTCGTCATCAGCCATCAGACATCTAGCAATCATTGACCATATGTTATCTCGCCATCAAGCATCAAGCATCTAGCAATCATTGAGCATATGTTATCTCGCCATCAGCCATCAGGCAGCTGATATCTCACCATCAGGCATCAAGCATCAGGCATCTTCGGGCAGCTGCTATCTCGCCATCAGCCATCAGGCGTCTGGTAATCATCGGGCAGCTGCTATCTCTCCATCAGCCATCAGGCATCTGGCAATCATCGGGCAGCTGCTATCTCGCCATCAGCCATCAAGCATCTGGCAATCATCGGGCATCTGTTATCTCGCCATCAGCCATCAGGCATCTGGCAATCATCGGGCATCTTTTATCTCGCCATCTATCATCAAACATCAAGCATCAGGCATCAGCAGGCATCATCGGGCATCATGTATCATCCAGCACATACGGGCATCAAGCATCCGTCATCGACCCTGGGCGGCGCGCATCCTCCATCCTCAATCCTCGCCATATCACTTCGACAACATTCTCGGCAGCCGCAACCCTCGTCACAACTCAATACTATCAAGCTTCAAACTCAATTCTTGTTTCACCGCATTGAGTTTGAGGTGGGCTGTTAGATTATATTAGGTTTCCTATATTTATGTTTCATTTTCTCACATGTATTAGGGTTTCTCTATCCCTCTATAAATAGAGGTCTCTTGTCCATCACAATAACACATCAACAATATATCTCTCATTATTTCTATCATAGTATCAGAGCAGGTTTAGTTCTTGGTCAACTCTTCCGCTGAATTCGAGTTCTTCCCACTCGTCAATAACGAGTGGGTAGGGCAATCAAGAAATTATTCGATGTTCTTCGCCAAAGCTTCAATGTTCAAGAAGCAAACGTAAAAAAAGATTTGATGTTCGATGTTCGAGGTTCGAGGTTCTTTGTCAAAAGTTCAATGTTCAAGAGGAAAGATAAGAAGATGAAAAAAAAAGTTCGAAATTACTGTTCATCCACCTGAAGTACTGTTCATTGGTACTATTCCCGAGTACTATTCATCGGTTACTGTTCACGAAAAAAATAGTAAAAAAAAGAAGAAAAGAAGAAAAAAAGAAAAGTAGAAAAGAAAAGAAGAGAAGAAAAGTGGAAAAGAAAAGAAGAAAAGTAGAAAAAAAGTTATACCGTAATTCGGAAACCGGCACGTGTACATCCCCGTAATCCAGAAGGTGATCCCATAACTCGAAAATCGGCACGTGAACATCCCCGTAATCCGGAAAAGCTAGAAAAGAAGAAAAAAAATTTCAGAGGTTATCAAAGTTCGTCTGCATCCACCAGTCCTGGCCAGTGCGCCCTTGCTCAAAGTTTAGAGAAATCAAAGAGTTCAATGCATTCAAAGCAATCAAAGGCTAAAGAGTTCAAAACGATCAAAGTGTTCAAGTTCATCAAAGTGTTCAAGATCAAACTTAATTCGGTTTACACCGTATTGAGTTTGAGTGAGACTGTTAGATTATATTAGGGTTAAGGCCCATTAAGGTTAGCCCATTAGTTAGAGTTTTCTTATTTTATATGTATTAGGATTTTCTATTCAGTTTAGTTTGGATCAGTGTTATGGATCGCGGGAGATCTCGGCGAGATCATGGCGAAATTGCGGAAACTTTTACATATCCGCGACGATATCGCAAAAATCGCCCCAAATACCGGTCAAACCGGACAATTTCAAATTAATTCTGGTTTAATCCGATTCAAATCAATTAATTCCGGTTTAATTCAATTTAAATCAATTAATTCCAGTTTAATTCAATTTAAATCAATGTAAATCAATTAATTCTGATCTAATTTAATTCATCTTGGTCTAATTCGATCGGGTTCGTTCCGGCACACTTAATCCGGTTTGTTATTTAGTTTATAAATTATAAAAAATAAATATCATCCATTTTCCATATAAATTATAAATTAAATATTATTCATTTAGGTTATGGCTCCGGTCCAACACATTTAAAAATAATTAAATATCATTCATTTTTTAATAAATAATAAATATGAGTTTATATATATATTTAATTAATTATTTATTATAAAACGCGATTTGCCGTGATCTTCCCGCGATCCCTCCGAGTTTGTTAGATCTCCTTTTTTGTCAAGAGGCTGATATATCTCCGCGATCCGATATCCATAACACTGGTTTGGATCCTATATAAATGGTTCTCCCCTATTATACTATGATCACGAAGAATATTAAGAATAATAATAATACCAAAGTTAACAAGGCTAGTTTCATAACACTAGTGACTGGAAATAAGGGTGTATGGATATTACCCAAGCCCTGCCAACCAAACAAAATTTTGAAAGAAGAGAGCGTTGCATTTTGGTAACTTAAACTCGTTTTTGAGGCATAATGTGTTATTAATTGCAACTAAATGTATCATTACTCATGAGAAACTGTATAGTCGGATCAAACATACTTTAAATTTACTACCAACTGCATCTTTAATTGGACATTATTATATCATCGTAGAGACATTAGGTTACCCTAGGCTAGTGTATGTTTCACTCCTTTAATGTATAGGTAATCTAAATCTGGCCAACGAGCGAAAACATACTTAATATAGTCAACAATTTTTGTAATCAGCTACAAACTAATTTTAGACCACACGATAGAATATTTAAGTGGAAATTTTATTGTAGTTTTTCGACCTATGACCTTCGTTTTACTTTTCCTCCAACAAGTTTTACCCATTGATTATAGTATGAAACCCGAAATTCTTATTATACATCTCCTCTCGTTACAACCAGTTTAGCATTTCGTTAGAATGCTAAAAAACTGAAACATGTTTCAGAAAAAATAAAACGTGATTCATTGAAAATCATCCAACATATTCACTAATTCTCTCTTTGTAGATTTAATTGAATTATCTGGATAATAAAATAAGGGCTTAATCTTTTTGGAAATTTAATTGAATTATTTGTATGATAAAATAAGGATTTAATCAATGCCTTTTATATTTACATTTGAAACATGGTCTGTTCTAGTGCATCACTTTGTTTTTTTTATGAAAAGAAACATTTTCCATGGGCCTTCAAGCCCAACTCAATAGTTTTAGATCAGGCCCATGGATTACATACCGTGTTTTTTTTGTGTTACCAACGGATTTATTTAGACCTGATACTCAAAGGAGGACACATTTTGCAGCAACTCTGAAGCAAACAAAATGGCCTGACCAAGACCAAATCAAGCCTACCACAGTGATCTCACAAAAGTCACAATCAAATTGTACACTCTTTGGCATACAGAAACAATACAAACAAGAACAACGAAACAATCAGGTAAAGCTTAACCGATGATTCAACCTTATAAACTAAGAACATACTCAGAATACAAGCATGCATGTTTGTTACATTCTTGCTGCGACATACAACTTCAAAAACCTTACAACATAACCAATCAAGATTTCTATTTCTCCCTCCAAACAAGAGGAAGAAATGTAAATTAGCCAGTAGTAAACAAAATGTGACTTCCGAAGAACAAATGTGAAGCTATCAATCCATTGGGGAGGTGAATCCATCTACGCTTGGAACAAGAGAAGCAAAGGCATGTGTTCTATATTCTACGAAACGTTCCCTTACTAGTCCATAGCTGAAATGCTAATTTATATTAACACGACTCAATGCCATGTAGTTTGCGCAAAAAATTACTGAAGAATCAAACTGCCCCGAGCATAGTAACTACAAAAATATTCTTACTTTCATATATCCACAATGTTTCTTACACGAATGGAGGATCCTTCACACAGCACGCAGCGTCTGGTAGTAGAGTGTGACTGGTCGGCTTCCTTCCTCTTCTCATCCAATGCTTCAAGAGGGATGTTTCGAGTTTCCTAACCTGTTATTCCAACTAAGTATTAATAAACCTAACAATCTAACAATGGTATGCAACACGGCAAGAGCATAATGAAACCAAGCATGACACTAACCAGCCTAACAATGAATGGCTCCTCTTTAAGACTCAGAGGTTCCGTTAAAATAGTCAGAAACCCATTTCGGTTCCCATAAACAATGTCAGTAAAGGGTCGATCCCCGACCTGCCACAAACATAACCAATTCATCGAACATGCAAAAAAACCAAAAACAGAAAATTCACGGTGCTTCACTGAAGTGACTGAACCATATATACCATGATAAGTTGTGAAGAATCACACCCGAAATGTTCCTCAACTTCCTCCGCACTCCCAGCCGGTTTTTTCACCTCTAGACCACAACATAAAGATACCCAAATCAATTCAGAGTACAACACAAACATCCAAGTAATTATATGAACTACAGAAACTAACACTCACTATGTCTTATGACTTTAATCCCAATTGCAGCTTCAAGCTGCCTTGCCTTGGATCCATTACGATCATACTCAAACAGCCCTAAATCACCACACCAATAACCAAAACAAATAAAAAATTCCAGCTAAAACACACATTCTCAAAATGGGTCAATCAGAAATTACCAGCAGAGTTGCTGAACACAGCAATGTCATCACCAAACACAGATTTGCACCTATCTAGAGACCCCCCAAGAGGTCCCCAAAGCTTCAAAGAGTAAGGAACAGTAATGGTATTGTCCTTATCAAACACAACACCCTTAAAACCTCTCCGACTCAGCTCACCCCAATCAATGTACCTTATATCCGGCACCGAAACGTGCGGGAGCAGCAAATGCCGGTCCCTGAAAACCACCGCCGCCGACGAAACAATCCCATCAACATTCAATCTCTGCCCGATCGCCGCTTTCAACTCCGTCCACCACATGTTCTCGAAAATCCCCAAATCTCCACTCTCGCCCCCGGATCGGTTCTGGGGATCTGGGTTTCGATCGGAAGGCTCGTTCGCGTCGATAGAGGAGTAGAATTGCTGAAAGAGAGGGAGATCGTGAACTGGGTAGGAGAGATTGATCTTGTCGTCGTCGTGTTGGTTGATGAAGCTGGTGGGTGTGGATAGATCGAGGGTTTGGATTTCTGGGAAGTGGGTTTGGGTCTTGGAGAAGGAGAGAGAGAGAAAGGGCTTGTCTTTGGAGTGGAGACGGTGGCGATGAAGAAGACGAAGATGGTGGGTAGGTATTGGGTAAGAAGAGGAAATAGGTAAGGGAGATACAGAAATAGACTGCATTTTCACAAAACAAATGAAACACGCTTCTATATCAATAATAATTAATTAATACATTTATTAACTTCAAAAAAAAATTAACACATTTATCGTGTAGAGTAGAAGTTTTTGGATGGTTATAGCAAAACAGAATGATATAATATCAAAAAATATTTGTTTGAATTGAGAATACATTTACGGGAAAATTTTATATCTAATTAATCTTTTATTAGTGAATTAAGAAAATTTTTATTTTAAATTGATTTTTAGGGAACCGTGTTTTCGATTTTTTAACTCTTTTATTAGTATTTGAGTGGATGCTGACAAAGAGGATAAAAGATTGATTTATTTTCGATTTTAATCACTTATAATTTTTTGATTGGATTTATTTTTGAATTAATTTTTAGAACATTGACATTTTTATAGCATTGGTTGTAGGGTTGGTCAACGAGGTTGTATCAAACAATTTCAATTTTGATTGAAGTTATAATTGAAGACTTTCTTGTTGTTGTTCATTGTTCATGCTCAAATGTTTGACAATTCTTACAGATTTTAAACCCTGGATGTGTAATAACAACATTCATAAAATGTGTTAATAAAATGTGTTAATGTTGACTAGAATTTACTAGGGCATCATTATACTATTCAGTTGATTCAATCTACGAACAAAAAATGAATCATCATCAAATTTAGCAAAGACCAATTGTAGGATAGAGATGATAATAAGACGGGTTCGGGCGGGATTTGACAATCCTATTCATGTCCTCAATAAAAACGGGGTAGAGATTCCCCGTTTATAACGAGGCGAGGTTTCCCCATCGGATTTCAAAAATTCCTCATTCCCTGTTTCATACCCAAAATAATGTTAAAACATATATATTTTTTAATAAAAATTGTATTAAAAATATTATTTTGATAAAAATATAATTAAACATATTATTATTTCACTAAATATGTATTATAAAATATTAATTTTATAAAAAATATTTTTTATTAAATATATATTATAAAATATAATTTTTAATTATAAATTATATTTTTTTAATATATCGTGGCGGAGCGGGGCTCACCCCGTTCTCGTTCGGGTTCGAAAATTTCACACCCGTCTTTATTCAAGTTCGGAGATCTCTGTGAGGGACAAAATATATTGCCATTTCTATTTTGGATCACAAAACAATGAAACATATATATGTTGTGGTAAAAATGAGAAGTGGTAGAGATATGACGCCAAAAGAATGGAAACTATCATTTTCAGGGTTGATTATGACTTCTGAGGGAAATAAGAATTTTGTGTCCACTACCAATGTTATGTTAATCTACAGCTACAAGATCAAACACAGCATAAGGCCAAAACGAATTTGATTTTAAAAATCGAAATTATAATATGAACGTATGAATTATATTTTGAATATTATAAGTATGTGTGTGCATATATATATAGTTTAATTAAGGTGTTATATTAATTAAGGGATAATTCTCAGTTTCCCGTTCCTAACTCAAAATGTAATGGTAGAGTATATATTTTATTAACATTTTTATTAAAAAAAATACTTTTTCAATAAATATGTATTATAAAATATTATTTCCCTACAAAACATATATTCAAAAATATCATTTTTCATTAGATATGCATTTAAAAGTATTATTTTAATTAGAAAATATACAATTTTCAATATATTAGGGCGGGGCGAGGATAGCTCACCCCGTCCCATTCGAATATGGAGATTTCATGTTTAAGGCAGGGCATCAATGCCATCCCTAGGTAAATGTAATTTTAGGTATGTTTGTTTGATTGAACACTTGAACTTGAATTATATTAAATTAAAGGTAAGTTTTACACTTAAGGGATAGTTTCACATACCATCCCTTGAAAAAAGATGCATTTTATGAAGTTCTTACGTTACCAAACGTCTCAAATAACCCCTCTGTTAATTTTTAAAAAAAAAGTGTTAACTTTTTTTAAAAAATTACAAAATCTCTTGTATTTAAAAAAAATTACGAAATAAAAAATAAAACCTTGGTCTCGCCAATTCCAATGAATTTTATCTTTGAGACACTATGGGGTATATTCAATTATGATTTTAATGGATTTGAGAAGTATTTCCAAATCTTGTGATATTTAATCTTTAAAAATACTTTTAAACTCTTGTAGCATTTAATCTTGATGGTCTTGGAAAAATCAATGACTTTGATATGTTTTTAATGAAGGGATGATTTTGGATGATTTTGAGAAATTTGGTACACATATCAAACTCTTTTAGAAGCATCATCTCCAACAATAGATTTGAAATTATTCCATTAAAATCATAAACACTCTTTATAAACTTGAAAGAGTCCATGAACTTTTAAGAATTCACGAACGTTTAAAAGTCATTCAAAATCTTAATTGAATACACCACCTAAGTCTCTACTCTACTAGCTTTAGGTTAAGTGAAATTGCTAGTAGGGGTGGGCACTTTTTACCCAAAACTGAAACCAAACCGGGATCCAAACCGAAACTGAACCGAAGAATCGAGAACCGTGAGTATCGGATCGGATTTGGATCTCAAAATTGAAAACCGAATCTATTCGGTTCGGTTCTGGTTCTAAAAGTGTAGAACCGCTAATTAACCGTTTCAGAACCGAACCGATTTTGGGTGTTTTAATTAGTATTTTTTTGTATTACAATTTTATGTTTTAGCCTAAAATAGAGTTTAAATATGTATAATTTTCACCGTATATTGAAAAATGTTTTAATATCACATTAATTGGATCTAATTAAGCAAAACTATACAACTATATTAGAGAACCGAACCCTTAATTTCACAATTAATCATTCAATTGAGTCTAATTGGGTAGAACCGAGAACAAACCATAGAACCGGGCCCAGAACCTAACCGAAACCCACTTATTGGGTCCAGATTTGGGTCTCTAAAATGAAGAACCGATTGATTGGGTCCGGTCCAATTCCGGAACCGTGCCCAGCCCTAATTGCTAGATGAAAATCTCTTTTGGCTTTTAAAATGATTATGGTATTTAAAATATATTTGGAGAACATATAACAAGTCCGTTGTAGTCTAGTTGGTCAGGATACTCGGCTCTCACCCGAAAGACCCGGGTTCAAGTCCCGGCAACGGAAATTTCTTTTTGCCATTTGTTTTAAGAGAGAGGCCCATTGAGCTGCTCGAGTGCCATGGCCCAAGCTCAACCCAAATAATAATTTCCTAATCTCAGTCTGTTCCCACACTCAGTCCTCTTCTCTCTAAAGTCTACATAATACCAATTTATGACCATGAAGATGAAGACTGTCAATGTTACTTTTACTTGCATTGACTAGACTTGGACAGTTTAGAGATCGACGAGGAAGAACACATCTAGTCATTGGCATGGTGGTCCATCTTGATATTCTTAGAGAAGCTACTTTGAAAATGTGAAGCAATATTGATTTCTTGAGCATGCAAGGGAATTGCTTGCCTTGCAAGCAAGTTACCATGTTCTGCTTCTTTTTCAGTTTTTCTTTAGTATTTTTAGTCACTGATCGTTGCCTTGCTGTAAGCATGTATTCCCATTGAAGAATACAGTAAAAAATGATGAGGAAAGTTCAAGCAATTGAATACACATTAAAGGGCAAAAATTATCATTCAGAACTCAATGGAGAATCCAAAAAAGAGGACTACTTTTACATAATCAGTTTTTAAGAGTCTATTAAATAGCAAATTACACAAAAAGGGAGAGGAAAAATCATCACCGGAGGTATGAGATCATTAAGCTGCAAGACTTGTCTTCTTTGTCTTCCCCTTCATCTTCTTGCCACTAGATTTGTTCTTTGTTTTGACATCATCATCCTTTTTAATACCATATTCTTCTTCGCCTTTCACAGCCAACTCGTCTTTCTTCGCCTTCTTCAACAAAGGCTTGCTACTCTTCGCTTTACTATCCTTCCTCTTCTTAGCATCGACAATTTCCGAATCATCGCCATTCTCCTTACGCTTTACTTTCCCATCCTTGTTTCTCTTCTTACCAACACTGCCCACATCGCTAGCATCACCATTTTCACCGTCGCCCATCTCCAAGTCATCATTTTTATCATCACCAACCTCATGGATTCGACCCTTCTTCGAGGCCTTCTTCCTCTTCTTCCTTCCTTTACCACCCTCCTCAGCCTCACCATTTTCACCTTCGCCCATTTCCAAGTCATCATTTTTATTATCTCCATCATCAACAACCTCACCAACACTTTCCATGTTCTGAACCTCATTGATCCGACCCTTCTTCGAGGCCTTCTTCTTCTTCTTCCCGACTTTACTCTCCTCAGCCACCTCACCATCACCTCCCTCCTCCTTAGCTCTGATCCCTCCAATCCTCACCTTCACCTCCTTCGCAGCCTGATAAACCGGCAGCTCCTCACTCCCAGCCAATTTCACATGAAACGACCTCACATTCCCCCAACTCTCCGGCACAACCTCAGCCGCGCCCTCAATTGCCGCCATCACATTCTCCACATTCTCCTCCCTCGGCATTGACACCCTCCCAGCCTTCAAAACAATGAAAGCCCCTTCCTTCAAGAACATCACCGCCGACCCACAAACCCTACCAATCTGCTCCTTCCAGTTCTTGTGTGTCAAATCAACCGGCACGGGGCTCTTCTTCTTCTTCGAGAAGACCTTACCCAGGAGGTTCGGGAGCGACGGGACAATCCTCTTGTCAGCGAAGAAGGCATCGTACGAATCGCAGAGCTTCCTCTTGGCGTCGAAGGATCTGCAATTGGACCTCAGATCGGTGAGCGTGAGGACCTTCGAGACAGGGACTTGATCTTCCTCGATCTTCTTCTCCGCGTCTTCTCTGGTGAGGTTCGATTTGGGGCGGTCGTCGATGAGGAGGCAGAGCTTGGACGAATCGGAGGCGTGGAGGGGGTGAGGGAGGGGGATTTTGAAGGGATTGGTGCGACCCTTTGGAGGGACGTTCTTGAGGTTGAGGACGAGGTAGAGGAACTCGTCTCCTTCGTGGAGATTCGGGTTCGAGGGCTCGGATCTGGTCTCGAGCCAGGTCAATAGAGAGTCTATGGCTTTCTCGACGGTCTCGCGGCTCACTCTGGAGGGAATGGACGGCGGAGGAGGAGCAGGGTTCGTCGGGGCCGCCATGGAAGAGACGAACAGAGCTGTGAGCTTTTAGGGTTTTAGGGTTTTTGTAGAGAAGGAGACAGTTGCAGTTAGGGTTTTGGAGAAGAAGCTTGACGATTGGGGAAGTAGGGACTAATTGGGCTTTGCAGTTGGGCCTTACCATAATGGTTTTTCTTTTAGAACCCAAGCTCATCCCAATAAACAACCGAATCAAAATCAGGTGAGACAACTCCCTCTCTGCTAAGCGTGGTAGCCTGATGTCACGCCCCGAATAATTTACTCCAAATATTCGCGGTACGTGCGTCACGTGTGCAACTTGTATGCTCGTGCTAAGTCAGCCTGACTCTCGCCATTAACGGAACGGTTGACAAAAACTAATGATACATTGAGAAGACCTGACAAAGCCTATCAATAATCATTAAAAAAACACTTTAATCCTAGCAACCGAACGTTATTAGACACCCATGAATCACTTTCGACTCTTTATCGGCACTAACGCCTAATGGCTATCCCAATTAATTTTAAACCGGCTCGAATGGCGAGGGCTCCCCTCAGACTTTTGCCCTCAAAACCCTTCTCTGTCAATCTCTGATCACACCGTATACATTCAACTTTCCCATTTCTGAATTAGGACTGGTAACCTTTTCCTTGATGTGGTCGAAAGAACCACCTCTACTCAACAACTAGTCCTCTTCGCCTCGCAAGGCAAAAGATGGGGAAAACCTCACCCTACCATAATAGTTTCATTTTGATTTTAGGGGAAACAAAAAATTGATACATCCAAAACTCTGCATTTCAAACTATTTTATGACGAAAATAGACAGAAAACAAAGGTAGAACAATCCTGCTGAAAAGGGGAATAAAATTAACACTTCATTTTGATGCCAATGTTAGTATGATTTTTCCCATACGAATCCTCAGATTGTTTATACAAATAGGAAAAGCAATTCCCATAACAACTCAACTCTCCTCTCTTTCTACACAACCCTCTCCTCTTCTCTGAAACTGCAGCATAGCAGCATTATGTGTAAACCCCTCGTGTTCGGACAAAATAATCGCCTTACCTCACGAGCTTTGCTCTTCCCTAACACATCCTCGTCATGCCATACTGCACAGTCCCGACCTTCCTGTGACTGTTCGTTGTGGTGGCACCCACGCCATAGGGAGCTTTCCCCTGCAACAAGGTCCCGTCTATGCCAATTGGGTTGTTGTTGTCGCTGTGCTCCATCTTCGTCACTCCCGCCCGAGTCATGAAAAACGGGTTGTTGTCGATGTTGATTGCTATGTCGGGCGCCACTCTGGCTGACATGCCGCACTGAGGGATCGGTTTCATCCCGTCAGCCTCCCCCAAGGATCTTTCCAGCTTTCCCGAGCTTGTCCTGCGGTAGGAGTATGCAGGAGGGGCGGCCTGTGGAGGGAGGACAGTGTTCCTGGCGTATGTTCTTGGTTCGCTCTCGTATGGTGCCACGGGTCCCACAACTTTTCCTGGTTTTGCTGCCGAACGGAAATGTTAGTGTTACCCAATGGAATGTGTTTATACACAATGATACTAAAAACGCTTTTAGTAGCATGGAATGTTAGTGTTACTCACCCGTTGAGATTCTTTGTTGCGTCTGCAGAGTTCTGGATAGGTTCATGGGGACCCCCGGATCCCGGGAAATCTTATTGTACGCCTCTTCTGCTGCCTGGCGATCTCTGTAGGGGGCCATACTTGGTTGCTCTTTAGGAGGGACGGTATTCGAATGGACAACGGTAGACCTGCATATACGAAACATATAATGACTTAGTCTAAACATTGAGCAATCAATCAAAAGCTATACAAACCATTTTAAACATATGGAAAAGTACACTTAGCTACACTCAATTAAGAGTTGGATATTTCATATACACCCAAGTTTCATAAATTCCCACCCGTTAAGTGTTTGGATGGAAAATGTTAATTTTGAAAGTGAAAAGACAAAAATGATCTAGGTCAATTTTCAAATCATGTAATTGGTTGTGTGTTTGGGTTTTCAGGTTGAGCAATCAATCAAAAGTTATATAAAATCGTAGTTTCCAAGCAATTAGTCATGGAAATTTTCAATACTTGGGATTTTACTCAGACTTTAGGGTATCAGTATCTCAAGAAGGGAACCGTATGCACGATTATGGTGTCATATATAGTGAAGCATTTTTACTTCGTATTAGAATAAGGATCTATGTGTCAGCTCAAGCTTCAACGCAAAGTCAAAAAAAGTTTGCATCCACTCAAAAGCTTTGGAGTGAATGAGGAAAGAACGTACCGAGGAAGAGATACATGTTTTCTTTCAAGTGGAATCACAGGTCCACTTTTTCCGCCGTTCTCTTCAAGATGAGCAAACTGCTTTCTAAATTGATCAACGGCACTGTCCATAACATTCCAATCAAAGAATAAGAAAACAGGAAGAGTACATCGTTTCTGTTGCGAGTAATGGTTATAAAAAGGCAACCGGCAAATTACCTTGGATAAAGAAAATTAGTCCTCTCAGTTCCGTTCATATAGTCTTTTAGAAGTTGAGGATGATATTCCAGTATCTCCCTGAAGATTAATTCACGTATATCCTCTTTTGTGACCCGTCGCCTTTCAAACTCAAATTCCATCTTTGTAATAGGCTGACAAGACGGTTCCCTCTCGACCTTTGCCAGACCCTTGAAATAAGGATCAGCTAGTGCCTAAAAGATGCACCAAGCAAAATATACCATGAATCGTTGTTTGAGGTCGATTACAGTGGAGCTTACCGTAAAAAGGATGACTAAAAACGTACCTCCTCAGCAGTTGGCCTATCCTTTGGATCAAAAGCAAGCAATCTTTCCAACAACCGTAGAGCTAAAGGATCTGCATTTGGAAATTTGTGCGCTAAAGAAACAGGCTGTTTTTTCCTCATGCTAGTTAAGTATCTCCTCGCTTTTTCATTTCGAACCTACACGGAATCATACACAACATTGATAACTACAAACTTCAAGATTTTCAGAGATAAGGTAAAGCTTTTCATGAAAGAAAAATTAGACTGCCTACCCGAGAAATGGTATCTAAAGAAGGTGTCCCGAGCAGATCAGTCATCAGATCCAGCTGATGAACGACGTTCTTCCCAGGAAAGAGTGGCTTTCCTGTCAAGACCTCAGCAAAGATGCAGCCTATACTCCATATATCAATTGCAGGCGTATACTGCAATCGGAAATTGAAGATCAAATCAGGACAAAGAACTTACCAAGGACTGTAAAATAGGGAATATAAAACTCACACATTATTACATTATAAACCAGGAAATGTAAGTGCATTATAGATCCAAGTCTAACTAAATTAAGATAAGTAGAAGTCTAATTAAGTCCGGATCATCTTCAGACGGAGGCATTTGATTTGGAATGAGGATTATGTACCGTACACAACTGGGTAAAATGAATGTTTAAGTAAATAATATGCAGTTGAGGTATTAAAGACACTTTTACCGCATTTTTAGTAAGTTATTAATTGTATACTCTTGACAACCAAAGCTGTGGTCTATTTATATCATAAAAAACCACAAAAATAGTAAAAAGGTAAAGAGCACTTGTAAAGCCATACCTTAGAGTAAAATGATCCGCACAGCTCTGGAGCTCTGTACCATCTAGTAGCAACATAGTCCTATTATTGTACCATGAAAGACAACTAAGGTCAAATAGATGAAGAAAAATAAATGTAACGGCAGCAATAAACAGGTTGATGAGAACGGCTCCAATGTTGTCGGAGAAAACGTACCGTCCAAAATACAGTTGTAGGTGTATCATTAAATGCAACTCTTGCTAACCCAAAATCACAGATTTTAAGTTTACAATTCGCATTTGCTAATATGTTCTTTGGTTTTAAATCCCGATGGTAGACATTTGCTGTAGAGAAGTAGCCAAAGCATCAAGTAAGTATCGTCCCATGCAATGTCACAAAACAGATACAGAGTGACACCTACCTGTATGGATATACTTCAATGCGCGAAGTAGCTGGTAAAGGAAAAATTGATAGTGTTCGCGAGTCAAGTCGTCATTGGCTTTTATGACTTGGTGAAGATCTGATTCCATGAGTTCGAACACAACGTAAATATCTTTGAACTCTCTCCTTGAGGGAGGAAGCATAATGTGTTTAATTTCAACAATGTCAGGATGTCGTAGAAGCCTAAGCAACTTTATTTCTCGAAGAATCCGAGCAGCGTCAGATATGTGTTCAAAGATATCGTGTATTTTCTTTATTGCCACTTTCTCTCCAGTATGAGTGTCAATAGCTGAGCAAACAACCCCGTAACTCCCTTTCCCAATAACCTCCTGAATTTTGTACCTATTTGCATCACCGTATTCAGAGAAGAAGTCCATTTCTGCTGTGTTCTGCAGCGGATACAGAAACCGAGTCAGAACATATAATACAATAAACAGATCCACAGCATAAGAAGATATTTACTAGCAGAAAAAGCGTCAGTAAGGCTTGAATTTTTGCTGCTTCGAGACTGTGTGGGTGACGTTGTACAGGATACATAAAAGGAAAAATAAACATGCTTGTCTTTTTCTTAGCCATTATGTTATTTTCTAATTAAACCACTAAATGTCAACAGTGTCATAAATGTTCAATATTAACACAATATTCCAAAACCCTATACACGGCAAAAACATGCCCTAAAAGTTCGGTACAAGACATATCTATATAAAAACGCGTCTCCCTCTATAGGTTGTTCTAATGCTTATGGAATTCATTAAATTATATCCACATAGCAAGCTACCAAAAAACATTAAATTTTCAAGACATTTCATAATTACAATAAAATTACTCTAATAATTGTCATACATAGAAAACACGATCACGTGCTACAACAAAAAGAATTATAACTACCATGAAAATTTTAAAACATCACAAATTGTCTTGTATGAATTGTACACAAGTTTTTAAATCGTGTTAAGAAGAGATGGGCATGTTGACCTGAATGGAATATAGGGAACTTCTAAAATCTCTGAAGAGGGATAAGTATGTTTTGATGGAAAATCAAAACAGCTTTTCTGATAATCAGTTGTGCCATTAATAATCAACTATCCACCACTTGATGGAACAAGAAAGAGAAAACATACACATATATCAAGTGTGACCATAAGAATGTTAAGCGGACTGCACAAACAGATCAACCAAAAAAAGAAGATAAACACACTTGATGTACTTTAAGTTTCACTATGCTCAAGTTTATGGAGTCAATCCAAAAACAATTATTTGACTTTCCTGGCTATCCATAGACTTTTATCTTAATTTATATGCTTAATATAGAGATTAATTGGAGTTGGTGGGCAATTGGAGGCTTCAAAATTCAAATTATTAATCCTTACAACATTTTTTAAGACCAACATTTTCTTGTGCTGCACAGGTCAAGGAGAAATATTAAGCAGAACAAAATGGCTGAAAAAATCATCTAACACCTCATATCCAGTACACATATGGATCAAAAACTCAAATTCACATGTAAAAATAGAAGAAAAATGTAGATCAGATGGAAAATCACAATAAATCTAAGGAGGGGAGATACGAAAACTGCATCATACAAGATGGCATGAAGCACCATGACAAGCATTTAATATAGACAATATCAATTCAAATTTGCAATTTTCAGGACCCTAAACAACTCTATCAACCATCCCCAGCAAAGACCAATTTCACATTCTCAGCTCAAACAGCCCAAAACAAGTCCAACTCAATTTGCACAAAGATCAAAACTTTCTTCAGACACAGACACAAACACACTGTCCCATTTCATCACTTAGCAATTACATCCAAAAGGGTAACCAAAAACACTGGAAAAGAAACTCAAACAAAACCCAATTTACCTTTTTCCTCTGATCTTGCTGCATTCTCTCAAAAACCCTCGGAATTCCCGGAACCCCTCAAAAAAACCCACCTCACCACCTCAGAAACCGAACAAAGACCACCAACACTTTCCCAGGAAACAAAAAAACAAACAAACAAACAAAACCCACAAAAGAAAGTGAAGGAAAAAATTCAAATTCAAGGGGAAATCAGCCACATTTGCCCCATCTACCCCTGCTCCGAATCAGAAATCCACAATCCCACCTCCTCGATTCCTTCATGCACGACTCCGCCTCCTCTCTCTCCCCCACCGCCGCAGACTCACCGGGACCACCGCCGACGGCGACTACCACCATAAAAAACCAGCAGCAGAGCCCAAAACCGCTTCTTCAAGAAACATATCTCCTGATAAAGATCCAGATACCCAATTAACCCAATGAGCCCAAGCAAGCTCAGAGCATAATTTCACACAGCAGGGGAGCAAGATCTGAACACCGACAGCTCCAGAGAGGGAGAGAGATACAGAGCCTTTTGTGGCCTAAATCTAGGGATATAAAGTAGCTACCTTTAATTTTATACGGGCACTGTATTCGTATACGGAAGTGGTACGTTCGTAATTTTCCTCGGTTCCGGGGTAATTTTTGATACCCTCGAGGGACACGTGTCGGGTTGTGAGAGGGTGGGGAGAGGGGTAGGTGGGACCGGGTTGATTGTTTGGATAAAGATGATGATCAATGTGTCATGCAATATAGGGTGAAGGTCTATATTATCCCATATGGGTGCTCCTACTAGATCTTGCATTTACTTTTTAATTTGTAATTATCATTTTTTTATCTCCAAGTATTTAATTTGTTTGATTCTCTTTCTTTTTCCAAAATTTATTTGCTTTTCCAATGTTTCCTGAAAATAAATTCAAGGCAATTCTTTTTAGGAAATTATAATCTTGTTCTTTAGTAAAAGTATACGGATCATAATGATAAGAATGTCCGGTAAATTAATTGATAATTTTGTGTTCCAATTTTTAAAACTTACTCAAATAATAAAGTTCGGGTATATTTATAATTATATTACAAACATGAAAACTAAGAAAAATGTCAAATATCTTCATTTAGATATTGGACATTTCACTTAATTTTTATTAATTGTTCTAAGTTGTCAAAAGTTCCACTTTACTTTTTTGGTTAATATATTTTAAAAATTATGTTGTTATTATTATTAAAATGACAAAAATATTAATGTATCAAAAAAATTCTTTTAGCTTGTTTTTGTAAAAATATATTTTTGAAAAATGAAGAATACAAAATTTATTGTAGTACTAAATTTTTAGTATTTTAGTGTTAAATTTATTGGTATTAAATTTAATACTAAAATAAAAAATCTATTATTCATTTAAAAAAGTGAGTAGAAAAGAATATAATTTAATTTTTGTAGTAGATGAGCATTTTCGTTATTTTTTAAAAATAATATATATTATTTTAAATGAATGAAAAAAATATAATATTGATTTTTTTTTAGTATTAGATTATTTTTTTCTTAATTATTCTTAATCGTACTCCACTCAAATGTCGTGCTGAAGTCAAGGAGCGAGCAGTGTCAATCATGAGACAAGGCTCAAACTAAGTAAACAAACAATATATCAATTTAAATATATTTCTTTTTTTTTAAATAATCACCTTGTAATAGAAATCAGAAAATGTTCTTTGGCATGGGTTATTATACGAAATATTTGTTTTAGAATAAAGATGAGGATGGATTTAAAGTGAATTTTGGAATCTTCAACTTACACTATATAATATAAAATGATGATAGTAAACCCAATAAAGTAATGATAAATAAAAGTGGTCGGTAGTGGATAAGCAACCCACACCTTCCAATATTAGGACACTTTATCAAACAAAAACAATTGACTCAGCCGTAACTAATATGTATTGTAATTGTTATATGATTTGTTTGTAATAAATATGGCCATTCTCAGGACATTGATGGATGTGAATGCTTTAAATTCGTGCCAAAACACATCATCTACTTGATCTTATGTATATATATAGAAATTGAACATCTTCTAATTTTTGTCAAATGCAGAAATAATATCAAAACTGAATTCAAAGTTAATAAAAAAAGTGTTCACATTCTTCACATTTAAGACTATCCACGAAAATGTGCCTTTAGTCAATACTACGTTGATACAAAGTGGTATATAAGTTTTAAAAAAAAAGACTAAGCTCTTGTATTATATATATATATATATATATATATATTATGCTCAATTTAACTTAAAGATTCTTTTAAATGCGACGATATTCAAATTATTTGTCTATTTTTAATTTCTTTCAATATTTAATGTCATTTCGCCCAAAATCTCTTACCTCTATATTTTTATTCGCTTCTTCATTTTTCTCTATATTTATCATTTCATTAACTCCAATTTCATGTTAAAAGCTCACATATCTATAATATAATGAAGTATATATTAAATATACACTAAACATTGACTTGTTATTGAGTAATAATCATGGCGATATAATAAATGAATGAGTTAAGAAAGTTTATTAAATAATGTTAAAACATAAATATTTGAGAGGTAAAACTGATCATCGAATATAAAATTAAGAGAACTTCGAACTTTTATTTTAAAATTTAAACTTCAAATATATTAAAAAAAGTCATTAATTTAACATATATAACTTGAGCTACTTAGTACTATAAAGTAGACAATCAAATTGGCCTATAATCTCATTTATTGTAATTGAACTTTATTCTTCTATCAGTTAAAAGTATTGAGTGTCCCATTAACAAATAACATATTCATATCAAAAGGTGGAGGATATGATTTCTTCTTCTTTTTGCCTAATTTTCTCCAATAACCCATAATTGATTGATTGATTCTATATTCACATATACATAAATAATAACCAATAATTAACTGAAGCAACAACATGGTAAGTATTAAAACATCAATTCATGTTAATTGCTAAGAAAACAACTTAACATGGCATGGGGACACCCCAATTCAATTATTAAACAAAGATGAATAGACCCCAAATTTGAAAGGATTGGAGAAATTTTATTTAATTAATTATTGTCACCATCATTCAAAAGTGAGAAACAAAAATACTTGTATTATGAACATTGATTAATTTGCCCACAACATTTAATTCCATTATAATAAGTTGATTACTCAATTAAACAAAAGATTTAAAAGAAAGATCTTCACCACCCTTTTTCCATTATTGATTATATTTTTATCAGATCAAAAGATTGTGTTATGAATTAAATAGGTTATAATAAATCATGAAATCAAAAAAAAATTGACCGTATATCTTTTAGGGTTTTCGACATAATATCATGTTTACATTTTATAATATCATATTTAGATTAATTAAAGTTCTAAATTTCAGAATTGAGAAAAATTGGTCGACGAGACAAAAATAAAGAATTTTGAGAACTTGGGAACAAAAAATAAAGAATTTTGAGGACTCTTTTTATATTAAATAAATATTATATATACATGTATTTATATATAATTTATATGAAAACAAAAACCACAATATTTTAGTAAAAGAAAGATATTTTCAAATAAACTTATAAGTTAAAATAAAAGTGTAGAATATAAAACTATAATTGTTCATTATATTTAATTTCATTTTTTTGTTATCTCTTGCTCTCATAGAAACCCCAACTCACATATCTTCTAAAGACCTTAACTTCTAACGGTTCAGTTGATCCTCTAATAAAACACAAATTATAAAACTATTTCAAAACATATATAAAATACAAGAATAACATTTGACCCTTTAATTGAGTAAGAATTCAATAAAATTAAACTACCGAGAACGAATTTTAAAACTCGATCAACTCAATTTTAGATCAGCTCTTCGAAAATTGAGTACAAGTTGAGAGTTTCATAACACCAATTTAGATCAATTTGTTATAATTTAAAACAATAATTTAGATCCAAACATGTTTGCTGAAGTAAAATAATCATTTGATTGATATCAAAATCTATAAATACAACATAAATATTTTTAAAATATCTGTTTGATAATTAATATAGTATATGATTCTTCATATCTAGATCCATATAGTTGGCAATTGGCAATATCAAGTTGACACATGAAAATGACAATGCAAAGCAAATTAATCAAAAGAATTGGTGAGACATGTGGCTTTAAAAGCTAACACTGTCTTTTTTAAAAACAAATAGATCCTATATTTTGGGTTCATGGAAATTTCATTGATTTAAGGTTGATTTGATTCCAGTACAATAATTGTATGTGCCTCTGTCTCATGTCTGAATCTGGGTCTGTATCACATCCTCACACACCACTTATAATAATTATGTTATTTTATTTATATGGCCTCTTTCTTAGAAGAATGGACCAAATTGGTCATAATGATTTAGTTATGTAATTTTCAAAGAAAATGAATTTAATGAGTAAACTTTAATTAATTATGTTGTCACAAAAATTAGGCGGATAATTGATATACGGTCACGTTTGTAAACATGTGAAAAATACATCTAAATTAACAATAAAAAGTAAGTATTTCATTGAGTTATTAATTTGGATAGTAATTATGAAAATTATCAAAAAAAAAATTTACACATATTGTGCTCGAAATTTTGTTGAAAAACAAGTGAATCATATTGGCGATTTTGATCTTAGATTGGGGTAACTATCAAGTCTTCAATCCCATGTGTAGTATTGTCATTACATAAGTTTGCGCTCTCGATTTCTTGAGTTAATATTTTTCATTTAAGTGGTAATAATATTTACATTTTAAATGCAAAACTTTAATCGTCTCACTTGCATGTATGATTAGGAAAAATGGCTAAAGTCAAGGTGGTGGAGGGAGGGAGTAGGAGAGGTGAATGTCGAAGATAGGCCATTAACATCAAGCAACAGTTTTATTTTATTTTTTGTACTTCTTCATGAGATAAGAGAGTCACCTAAAAAGAAACAATAGGATGTAATAAAGTTGTTACTACATTTAGTGTTGGTATATTTTGTAGTGCAAGGTAAAGATGTCAGCCAACATGTTACAACACATTTGGCGTAACATGATGCGCGCATGATTAGGCAAGTGGTCGAAGTTTTCTTATTTAATTCGCAGAAGCTTGGCACGCAAGGAATTATGTCACGACGAATTTAGGCAACGTCCAACTGGAAGAATACACGTCAGCAAGGTCAATTGAGGCAGCAATGCCAACTTGCTAATAACGCAAGGAGGCAAAAAAAATCATATTTGGAATTGTATTGCCTATTTGGAGGAGTTTATTAGGCATGTAGAATTGTTATAAAAGCATGTGCTACCCCCATAGCAATTCACACGTTCTATGTGCTTAATTTCAGAGCTCTTAACCGTGCAAGGCTGCCGGATTGAGAGACTGGATCTTTAGAAGAACGGTGTCGATCACATACATCAAAACATGAGGGTTTGAGTGTTTGTGATTTGTGGGTTTGTGTTTCGTGATTGAAGACTCGCGAAGAAATTGTCGAAGACAACTACGCCGAGCATAGGCTTGCTCGAATGGTGGAATTGAGAGGATCTCAAAGACAGGGGAGTCCCTGGTCGAGATTGTTCACGGGGAGATCTATAGTAGCTTAGGACAATAGCTTGTGTGATAGCTAGGTGATGCTTAAAGTTGTACTATTGACTACCAAATAGTGAAAACCTTTCCACTGGCAGAGTGCCCCCAGACGTATGTGCGGAGTCACCGAACTAGGTAAATATATTACGTGTCTTATGTAGACTATTTATTTATTTACTGTCCATTATCCGGATCAGACAAGTTGTCGAACCGATTGTTACAACATTGTGTTCGATATCTTGCCCCTGCTACGAATCAGAATTTCAGAAGCAATCAGTAGGGTCACCAGCTCAATCAATATCTGAATAAACCTGTAGTTCTATATGTGTATTGAATGAAAAATGTAACCCTTAGGATAGAGTTCCTCTAACATATCTCAAAATTCGAAGAATAGTCTTATAATGTGTAGTGCGAGAAACACACATGAACTGGCTCATAGCGTGAACTGCATAAGCAATGTCTAAACGAGTAACGGTGAGATAAATTAGACTTCCAACGAGTTTTCGATAGAGGGTGTCATCATAAAGTAACTCGGCACCTGAGGGAGATAGTTTGACATTAGCCTCAATTGGAGTAGAGACAACATTAAAAACGAGTAAACTTGCTAGAGAGATAAAGTCGGTTGCATATTTGTCTTGGGACAGATGATAGCTAGACGATATTGAAACCCGAAAAAAATAAGTGAGAGTACCCAGATCTTTCATCTCAAATTTTCGGCTGAGGCGATGTTTGAGATCATATATGTTTTGGCATCATCTCTATTATGATCATGTCATCCACATATACATAAGCAATGTATGTTCCTCGTAGGGGTGGCAACATGGCGGGTTCGGATGGATTTGGCAAAACCCGTCCCCGTTAAAATCGAGGCGGGGATCTCTAGTCGAATTTGAGAATTCTCCGTTTTCCGTTTCCAACCCAAAATGACGCTAACATATATTTAATTCTTAAATAATATTTGTATTATAAACTATTATTTTAATAAAATTATTACTTTTTCATTAAATATGTTATAAAATATTATTGGGTGAGTATCACAAAAGTACAGTTAGTTTACACGTTTTGCAGCCGGATACAACAAACTTAAAAACGTTATTTTAATGTCAGTTAGTTTTCGTTTAGTGTCAAGTTAGACAAAATGATTAAATTTCAATTAGTTTTGAGTGTAAAAAAACCAAAATGTCACTTATTGTCTATCAACTTTTCAAATTTTTGCCATTATTCACTAAATTATTCATAATTCATCAAATTCTAATATTTATTAACAAAAAATTAATTTACTATTATTATTTCATAAAAAATAAAATTAAAACAATTTAATTATTTATTATTAATAGTTAAAATAAAAAAGTAAAAGTAAATTAATTAATAATAATTAAAATAACACTAATTATCAATAATATTATTAATGATATATTGAACTTTCGAATGACATAACTCTCTCATACGAACTCCGTTTCGGGTTTATATTATATCAAATCGAAGAGAATCAAAAGATAAACAACTTTCAAGAAATAATTTATTATTATTAATAATGAATGTTATTTTTTTCAAAATTGTTGATCTTTCGATTCTACTCGATTTAATATATTATAAGGCTGAAACGAAGTTCGTACGAGAGAGTTACGTCATTCGAAAGTTCAATATATTATTAATAATTAATAATATTATTGATAATTGGTGTTGTTTTCAATAATTAGTATTTTTAACTATTGATAATTAATTTACTGTTACTTTTATATTGTAATTATTAATAATCAATAATTAAATTGATTTACTTTTAATTTTTATGAAATTATTATTATTAAATAATAAATTAATTTTTTGTTGATAAATATTATTTATTATTAATAAGTATTATAATTTGATGAATTATGAATAATTTGGTGAACAATGGCAAACATTTAAAATTTTGATGGACAATTAAGGGCATTTTGGTCTTTTTACACTCAAAACTAAATGAAACTTAACCGTTTTGTCTAACTTGACATTAAACCAAAAGTAACTGACTTTTAAACAACATTTTTAAGTTGAATGTATTTAACTGCAAAACGTGTAAAATTAACTGTACTTTTGTGAAATTTACCCACTACTATTTTAATAAAAATATATATGTAAAGATATTATTTTTCATTAAATATGTATTTTAAAATATAATTTTTAATTAAAAGATATATTTTTAATATATTAGGGCGGATCGGGTCGTCCCGTTCCTATGCGAATTGAGGTTTCTCTGCCTCGTTTCCGTTCGGATTCGGAGATCCCCGTCAGGGACGGGGAATAGTGTCATCCCTAATTCTTGGAAGTTTTTCCGGTGAAGAGAGTTGTATGGTAGGGACTAGAACTGAATCCAGATCTTAAGTATCATTGAGGGTTAGGGCTCAAGAACGTGTCAAAACACCCATATAAACTCATTAGCGCAAGATTGTCGGGCTAATGCGATCTTGAGTCAAAATTGATCCCGAGATAGTAAAGATCAACTTAAAATTAGGTTAATTCCAATATTGAGAGACGAGATTAATATTCGTGATATAAGTTACCCAATTATCAAGCACGCCTAGGATTTGTATATTGAATTGCATATTGCATTAATTAATACTCGTTAAGTACCCTTGGTACCATTTCTTCTAGTCACATTCCGAGATTTTCATCTTTGTTCACTAGTACTTGTTTGAATTGCTTGAATTACATCGACACCACTTACTTTTACACACCAACAGATCAATTGAGCAGTTAGTCAGCGTTGAATACACAAATTGCACAAGGAAAGACCCCTTGTTTAGTCTTTGTGAAATTGACCCGGTATCTTGTCGGTATTATTACTTGTGATTGAGTGTGCTTGTGCGAGGTCGCAAAGGCGTAAACTAACCACTCACGTTTTTTTCAACAATTGTTAAAACCAGTACCATGATCGGCTTCTCTAATGTTGAGGCTCAAATAGAATGGATCAACCCAATGTGTTGAGACTCAATGTGGAGGGGGGTTATCAATCCACTTGTGAGTTCAAAATCCCATGTCGAAAGATTACGAGGTATAATGAGAGTTTGTATACACATTAATCTTTAAACTTGATAGACTAGTCTTTTAGGTCAACTGCGAGTTCTAATGTATATACGAACTTTCTTGAGTGATCCTCTTAAATAAGCTTCAGATCTCCTCAACACTCTAACAGTTAGAGTTATACAAAAAATTAGTATGACCTGAACACTACACTGGGCTCAATAACATATCATATTAACTTTCTCTTAAATCTTTTTCTTTATTTCTCAATTTACAAGAGTAATAGGAAAAAATAGGAAACTCAATTACAACATACATTCTTGACTAAACTAATATAGGCAATATCTCAATCAATTTAAAAAAGCTTTAGCCAATCCTATTTTAACACCAGTATATACGAAATAGGTTATCTTAAACATAAGCAAATTTATTTGGGAAGAGTAATTAGACATGATAGAAAGATTGTAATTAATGTAGTGGAATTGGCACAATGGACTCACCAAAAAAGATGTATAATGCATGTTGAGCCATGCAACAAAAGGATCATTTAAAGGAACTATCAAACACATACACGTTACAAAAATAATGGGTCGCATCCAACTTTAGCATTGCCATATCCGGATTCAATGAAACATGAGATCAAAATGGATGACTTGTCCCGAATCCAAGTTGAGAGATAGTGAAAGTTAGATGAGATAAAAAGGGTGTTTCTAAGGGAAGTGGAGTTTTAGTTATATATTAGTGTGTGTCAACTCATCATGTCCATCACCATCACAAGTTGACAAGTGCCCTATTGTGTGACCAAAAGTGAGAGATATGTAATGTCACCATGTTGATGTTTTACTTAAGGTTTAAGAATAGAAAAGATTTTGGTGTTTTGTGTTTGGTTTAGTATATTCGATTTTGGGAAGTTACATGAGTCAATATTAAATTCGATATATAATCTCAAATTTTGAGTAGGAAACTGCACTTGGTGTAGTCGTACATCTGTACTCTGTCCTAACCACAAACTAGGGATTGTAAATAAATATTAAGATGTCAATAAATATAATATTTACTTGTTTTATCCAATCTTCAACATGTGATTCTAATGGGTGGACAATAAAATTTGATGGCTTCCACAACTGAGCAGTTCTGATCTACTTCATTGTTTCTTTGTGGCCTTCTCCCATTCCAGTAAAAAAACCACCACGAGTCCAACATTTCTTTGATGGATCCGTGCTAGCCCGTTCATCCACTCTAGTTAGCGTTTCACCCACACGTCGTCGAACAATACAATAGTTTCTTATAGGGTTCTTTGGATTTTTATTTGTTATCTAGTTTTATATTTCGCTTATTTTTGTCATCGGTTAGTCATTGGTATGTTGTCCGCATGTACATCTTATAACCTTTTTTTTCGAATTCAGATATGGTAATGTAAAGGAGTGTATAATCGTTAAGAAACTTTTTTTTCGAATTCAGATATGGTAATGTAAAGGAGTGTATAATCGTTAAGAAAACCCTTTTAGAAACCCCATCTCGTAAAAAGAAAAGAAATATAAAGCAAGTCAGTTCACACGCCTTTCAAATTTTAATGAGTAGAACTCAAACTTGACTCACATATTAAATAAGCACAACTTCAACCTCAAACTCACTTATAATAAATGTGAATCAAATATTTAACGATCCAGATCCAAATGAGTCATTAAAAGCTCGAGTTTAACGTAGTACTATGTGTGACTACCATTAACACTAGTTGTAATGTTAACACAAAGGTAATAAATGGTGAATACGACTTTGTAACTACATGCTACGATCTTCACTCCGTATCCACAAACTTAGCCATCTACCGAACCATTTCCCATTATTCCAAGTAACTTAACAAACATATGTGTACTTTATTTCACCACGTGCTGCACGGTTCCGTAATCTTCACAAAAAGTCAACCTCGGGCCCGCCGAAAACCACATATCCCGATTTTGCCCCCATACCCTTCTCGGTAAATACGTATAATAATACACACAACGAGTGACTGACAATTCTTCACCGCCGCACGTGACCCACGTGACCTTCTGCTTAGCTGGTGGTGGGTCCCGCCGCCGACAATGCGTCACTCTGCTTGCCAGCTCATCCGTGGGGCCCACTTTTGTTTTGAGTCCAGATGGTCTTTTCTCGAAGACAACTGTTGAAGTTGGGCCTGCAAAGTGAGCTCAAGCTTTCAGCTACAAAGCCCATGTCAGGGCCCATGTTTATGGGGTGGTATAAGGGTCAATACGGCCCATCATCCATTCAAGCATCGTCGACAGAATTACAAGTCTCACCTTCAAAAATTAGGCAAATGTAGATCAAATTACTTGAAATATGATCTATATTTTCATTATTTTATGATAATAAAGTAATAATCTTAATAATCATAAGTTTGGTGTTGTCTTACTACATCATAACATAGTCCAGTCCAGATCAAGAAACTGGCCAGTAATATTTTAATTCAAATCATGCAGTAGCCATGTTCAATTTGCTATGTGGTGACATGGACTACATGCTAATGGAGAAGATTGAGAATAATTTTGGCTCGAGAGCGAAAGGGGTAACTAATATGAATATCACAATTGACACCATATATGGATAATACCAGTTTCAAGTAAGAGATTGTTCAGGTGAAAACGACCTATCGCAAACTAAGAACTGATTCCAACTATTGAATTCACATGGTAAATGGTTGAGGCTAAAACACGTCATTAATAGTAAATAAAATTAATTGAATTCAATTTCAAAAAAGTTACATATTTTTTTTCACCAAATTGTTATTTAATCTTATGTCTCTATTTTTTAAATTTAACATTTTCATCACAGTAGTGGTTTTCACCTGAATAATCTCCTAGTTTAGTGTATTCTATGTGTATGCGCTTGTGCTTATCGTTTCCGCTACTTGCAATCAGGTCAAGAACACCTTGGAAGATTTTACTGATGCAGCGGAAATGATGTAGTGAGTGACGACACCTCGGAAGATTTTACCGATGCCCACAATACAACGGGAGTTTGTGATGCGGTTGAGGATGGACTTTGTGGACGAACATTGTTTGTTTTGTGTGTTTTTATACGATGAGAATGCATCATGAGTTGTTTGTATAAATACTATTTACGTGTTATTATGCATACAATTTAATCGTTTATATCCAATGTTTTGGCAACAAGTCAAGTGTCGAGCGGGTTTAGCAATCTCTACAACTTTCTCTAATTTTGTCGAGTTTGAATATTTTGGATTTTTATCCAACATAATGTAATCAATTATAGTATTTAAGGAAATGTATTACTTCCGAAGATAAGGATAATTTCACATAGTTACTGCTCTATAATTTTGTCAAGTTTAAATATTTTGGATTTTTGTCCAAAATAATGTAATTAGTTAAAATATTTACGAAAATGTGTTACTACTGAAGTTAGAGATTTTTATTGAAGGAAAAAGTGAATTTTATTAATTAAAAAGCAACTAATCTAGCACTAAGTCGGGCAACTGAAGCTACATATGGTGGGACAGACCCCTCAGCATCATAATCCAAACTACTGTTAGTTAAAGCGATATTGGTCAATTTGCATGCCATTTGATTACGAGCAAAAGAAATAAAAACACCATCGCTGATACTCTCCAAAGTTGTTCATCTCGACCTGTTTGACATCATGTAGAGCCACGACCTCCACCTCACGCGAATGGAGAAACCCCGTGATCCCGCTGCAACGTGCTTTATACATACATCCATGATAACCACGTAGTCCAATCAACTCGAACCATTTAGCATCATACAGAGCCATAGACTCCAACTCATGTGGATGGAGAAACCCATGATCTTACTGCAAATCGTCTTAAACCAGACCCCTCGATCAACCCTGACTAATTTATGAGTCACATAATTATACGAAAGACTATCACTAATAATGCCTTCAAAGATATTCATATAAGTTCGTTAGGCATCGTACACAGCCACTGCCTCCACCTCATGTTGATGGAGAAATCTCGTGATCTTGTTGTATAACGCATTAACTAGACTTCCATGATGCTCTCAGAAACCAGTCAACTCAAATCTTCGCCAAGTAACCCTGCGATATAAGTCACGAATCCTTGGTAGTCCAAGTTCTTCGTGCTTACCTTGAGCTCATCGACGCTAGAGAACTCCCGAACCCTCATAGTATCGAGTCATCCAACATCAGTTGGGCACCTCGAAAACATACTCAACCTGATCAAATTCCAAACGCCAGAAATTCCCTACCCAACCACTGGTGACCCCCTCTCTGGCCCGTCTTCCCTCACATATAATATCAAAATAATAGCCCCTCAATCTTACCATTTCGTCCCTCCTTGTTCCGCAACTTCCCGGTCCCTTCCCCGACCGGTTACTGTCTCTGCCCCGTTCCGTCTCCAGTCACCCCACAACCCCAATCCACACTGCCTGTCTCCATCCCGCAAATCCAACCTACAACAATCCCTCCCACCCAAACGACGTACACCGCCGCCTCCTCTGCCGAGACCTCTGCGCCACACGCCACGCAATCGCCGCCTACAGCCGCACCCCAGAACAATTCGCCGGACCATTCGACCAACTTGCAGACGTTTACGCCGCAAGACCTCATTAATTGGTGAGAAACCCTAATCGCCTCGGGGACGGAGGGTACATACCACAAAATTTAGTGTGTCGCCCTAAGTTTCGACGTAATAATTATTAGTTTACACCCAAATCAAGCTTGAGCTAATTTTTTATATCAATTACTGAAGTTAGAGATAATTTCACATAATTATGGCACTACTAAAATTAGGGATAATCTCACATAGTTACGAGAATGGTCAACTTCCGCAGAGTTTTTTCACGTCTATTAAATAAAAATATTTATCATAAGAGACTCTTCAAAGGGTTTGGTCAATTAAACCAACGTATTCAACCTTTTCTCTAAAATGACATATTTTTTAATTTAAAATATATATTACAATTATGCTTTAAAATCCTGATATTCATTTAATAATTTTTATAAAAAAATATGACATTCTTCCTTCTTGAATAAATAAGTTCTTACTTAATAATAGTTATATGGAAAATATTCAAAACATATTTTTAGTCTTTAATATATAATAGGTTAATCATTTTAAATATATATATTAAAATAGTATCGTTATTTAATACAAATTATTTTAATATTAGTGATGATTTATGTCGTTAGTATTATAAATAATAATCAATGTATATTTTAATCATAAACATATTTTAAAAATAAGAACTTACTTACATTTGATAACCAATATTATACATGACAATTTGATTTTTTTTAAAAGCAAACCTAATTTTTAACAAGTCTGATAATATCAAGTCATTGATTACTTAGTTGAAATACATTCGTTCAAATAACTGAATTGACAAGTTTATCATACAATTTCATTCAAACACAATAAGAAATTTGAAGTATATTACCTTGCTCAAATGAATCGACTTATTTATTTTTGCATGTATTGACTTTATGTAAATACCCTATAAGGTTGAGGTCCATTAATATACTCAATAGAATTGATAAATTTATAACATGAATTTAATACTGTCGTTAATATCTAAAATAAAAGTAAATATTAGTAAGTTCTTACTTTTAAATATTTTACGATTAAAATTTATATCAAATGTTACCGTATAATGCTTATATTTTTTGTAAATGATTCTCCATAATGGCCGCGAATAAATCATTCTATATGAAAGTTTGCATCTAATTTATTTTCGTTGTGTGAGGTCTGACCATAATCAATTTAAGCGTCTAAGTGTGCTCATTTTGGGGAAAATATGGCAATGGAATTCCAAACATAAATCATCACTAATATTTAATATAATTTATATCAAATAATGATACTATAAAAATAGTTATATTGACAATAATTAACTTATTAATAGACATCTAAGACATCATCCACGAATTGTTGCCCGAGATTCATGTATGAAATTAGAGTTGGAAAAGATTGTGTACTAATCTCAAAACTCTGCTCCCTTTCACTACTCTCTCCGATGTCAATGGCTTTCCCTTATTTGGTCCACATTGTATAATCTCTCAAGAACCATTTCCAAAGTAAATGATTGCAAGTGATCTTCATATCTTGCACACAATATTCCAACATTTTACGCATGAACACTTGAAACGATTTGGACCATATTCTCTAGCATTTTCTTTCACAAATTTTATGAAGCTATTTAGTTCCGCAACAACGCTTATGACCTTCTCTCATCTCTCATTCACGGTCGATTCATTATTTAATTATGACAATAACGATATGTTCGGGCTAGTTATAATACACTATGTGATACGAAAAAAACAAAAATAATTATATACATACCTTATAATCGGTGAATGTGATGAATTTTTTGATCGCTTACAATTTTCAATTTCACAAGGGAATGCGAGTATTATTGAAATATAGTTTAAAAAATAAAAATAAATGTTAACCATAGCCTTCCTTTTGGCCCACTGGACTGTTCTGACTGATGTTTGAGCTCAATTCGTTTAAATATTGGATTCATAATTGTTATAATTGAGCTCGATTCTAATTCGAACTAAAGACTAAGCTTGTATTTAATATCGAGTTGAGTTCAAGTGTGGTCTTTCCAAGGCTTTCGAGCTGGCTCGGTTAATATTTCATTAATTATATGTTTTGTTAATATTTATATATAACGATATCAACTAATTATATGTTTCGTTAATATTTATATATAACAAAATTAGTTATTCGGTCGAGCCGAGTCAAATCAATCTCGTATATACTCATAATTTTTTTTAATATATATTAATTTTTAATTTAAATAAACGTTTTTATTCAAAATGAGGCAAACTGCACTTATCTCTAACTTATTTATTTTTTTTCAGCCAAATTCAAGTTTAGCAACATAAATTGGTATGTTAAAAAGAGGCAATATATCTTGTTGTTGTACCTAATTCATTGGAATCATAGAACTCTATTTCCCATATATGGAGGAGTATTGAATCTAAAGATACACAGCTAAATTTCAGAACATTTATCAATAAAGTTATTTTTTAAAGTCTTTAAATTTCAGAATTGTAGTACGTCGAAGAGAGCTCAAATTTGAGAAGCATATTGTCAATCAAGGAAATTAGTGTTATGTTAAGATTATTTTTTATCGAAAAGTTGTATCGATATTTAAGCTTGATTATGCTATGATGAACCAAGACAACATCAAACTTATATTAAGCTTATTAAGCAAGCTTATGTTTGTCTAGAATTTTCTATATTCTCTATAGAGAATAAGGTTAGCCTATTATTGGTATTATTATGTTAGGCCAGTAGGGTTAGTCTACTATGTTTAGGTTTGTACGTTAGAACTACTTATATTCCTTATAAATAAAATATTTTGTATTCTCAATAGACAATGAAACATTAATAATGAATCTTGAAATTGACATGATTCTTTAAATCTTGGTTCAACTTTTGAGCAAGTGTTGTTTCGTCCACTCGTTTATTATATTTTAGTGGGCGGGCGAGAAATTATAATAATGATTTCTTTCTTTAAATTCCAATCTCCAAGTTTTTTGACTCTACAAAGTCAGTGGCGACACTCCACCTCACCGTCGAGACGCCGCCAGACCACCCACGTGACGTCACCGACTCTTGGTTTCCCACCGATCTCAATTTCGATCTACACCAAATTAACACTCGTTTTATCTCACTTCTCACTCCATTAGACTCAGAAGTCACCGATCTACCTCTGCCTCGAAAAGCGCCGCCAAAAAATTGTGCACGAGCCGCCACAAGCCGAAGCAAAATTTGGTGATTTCTGACATGTTTTATTCCTCACCTCCTCCGAGCGGGGGTCCAGCACAACGACTTCAGCCTTTATGTGCAAGCGCGAAGTCCAGTACAACGAGTCCGTCCTTTCTGTGCAAGCGTGAACTTCTATCGGTCGCGTGTGGGGTCCATGCGCCACCTCCCTCAGCTGTTTGACTCCTAGATTTTTTTTCAATTACTCCAGGATCCTTACTGCTAGATGTATTTCGATATGTCCAAAACTCTGTTTGCTATCGTGATTTTCGACCAATTTCCTTGTTCATTGACATAATTTTGGTGTGATCTTGAGACGTTCAAGATATATGTTTTTTCTCTTGATTATTAAGTCTCTCTTGAAAGTGAGAGAATGTGCTAAATCCATAGCGCCCCCGATCTTCAGTTCCGTCTCTGACCTCCATCTTCAAGTAGGGTATAAATCCCCCGAAGTCTCTGAGTTAAGTATAAACCCCAATTTTCTGGTTTCAAGTTATGAGTTCAAGTTCCAAAATCTTTAAATTTCGAATTCAAACACCAGTTATCGTTACTTCACCGCTATAATCGTCATGTGCCACCACTACATTAGGTTTAGTTATCGCTTCGTCGTTTTTTGGTTGAATTGCCTGAGTGGTGTGTGGATTAGTTTAAGGCCCAATACGGCCCAAAGTGCGCTTGTCGTCCATAAATTTACAAGTCTCACCTTCAAAATTACGCAATCCTGATCAACGATTTTTTTCCAAGAAAATAAATTTGAAACAAAACACGTGGCGTAGTATAATTGGTGGATACGCACAATTACGTCAACACCACCACCACAATCTGGTGCGGTAAGCCCCACGACAGCTCCACACGTGCTCCGACTTGTTGGCACAATTTTTAATGTTACTTTTTCCACTTTCAAGTCCAAATCCACTCACGTGTCAGACACACGTGTGCCGACACCCTCACCCACCACTAATTTTTGTGAATATTACCATTCCATCCATGCTCATTTATTCTATTTTTATTTTTATTTTTATTTTCATTACATGCACAACAACAAATAGCCAATTACATTTTACAAAAATCAGATACTCCACCATACACGTGTCCAATGTCCACCAACGTATATAGTAGTTAATCCTAAGAATAGACAATTTAGACTCGGAGCGGGTCATGAACTAAGATCACAACTAATGTTTTGAATAAGTTGTACTAGTTAAACTCATAACATTTATTTTTCATCATTTTTCTTAATTGTGAATTTAAAGATTTTTCTTATAAATCATGCTCGATTTTGTAGAATTCAGCTCATGAATCAAACATAAATTTAAAATAGAAAATTAGTCAGTTCTGATGAGATAGAATCAAAAATGAATTTACCATACCGAATACGAAACCGATTCGTATCTCAATTAATAGTTCTAAGAGTTTGATTCCCATGTCTTGAGAATCGAGAAGTTTGGTTTAGATTGGTTTTGACCAATTCGGTTCTAATGCGAAACCGCCCATCCCCAGTTAATATTATTAATATTATGTAATTTGATAAATTATATATACTTAGGTAAGATGATAAGCAGAGAAAACAGATTTGTGGTGTTGAGAAAAGATATTTGTATTGAAATTTTAAAATTAAATTGTTTTTACGGTTTATGAAATTTAAATAAATTAAACGATCCAAACACAACGTTATCCAACCAACGCCGCAAGGAGCCATCCAAACAAAGCCACACCCAACACTTTCCTGTCCGATAACGAAAATCGACTTGAATGACCTGAAGCCATACTCCAAAAAACAACTTGAAAAGAGGATAAACAAATGGAAGAAGAAACATTCTCTTCAAGATCTTCGAGCGCCAATGCCTCAACCACTGCTATCTCGAATTGATTGATCCTCCACATGATCTGCAACATTCATCGATCACAACCCTTTCATGGAAAATCAAATCCCAAAAGGAACTCCTTTCAACATCGAATTTGCAATTTCTCTACGCTCTTTATTCTTTTCAAGAAAAATCATACATAAAAGAACATGATCAACCCGCTATTTTACAACCCTTGAAACATCTGTAGATCAAAACACAAAACAAGACTTCCATTGTTCTGAAATTGGACACAAATCACATAAAACGAGACAAAGACGAGAACACAAACATAAATCTGCTGGAGAAAAATATCATTACGAACTCGAACTAGCAACCTGAGCAAGTAGACAGAGAAGCTGTCGCCTGCCCCTTCCGCAAAGAGCACGATATTTTGTTTATTAATTAAATCACTTAATGATAGTTTCAGTTTTTTTTTGAAAGAAAATGATATTTATAGTTTTATAATTTTCATGGACATTTATATTGTTATGCATAATAGAGTGATGACCAAACATTGATTTATAAGAGATGATGGTGGATGACGCGCCATACAAATGACATTCTTGATAAATATTCGAGTCTTTAAGCTCATCGTCTATTAACAAATTTTGCTCTTATTTCCAACTAACTAATGTTTGATTATTAAATCCTACCAATATGATTTGAAATTTGAAAGAAAAAGCATAAGTTCAAGAAACTTGAAATTGGATATACTTTATGGCAATTAATGTAATTATGTAATTTTAGAAGGTTTATCCCAAATGAGAAATTATCCAAACCTTACAATATTGTCTCATTCTTGGCCAATTTTTCTGATATAAAAAAACCATTGGAAAATATCATCAAAATATCTCAGGCAAAGTAAACATTGAACATAGTTGTGTCAACGGACTCCAAAAAAAATCAAATGCTGCAGAATCCTATATTTTTTAGGGAGAGAAAGTAAGTATATTATTGTTATTTCCAGTAAGCTTCAATTGAGTTTCTAGAGAGAGTAAGCTCAATAATTTCCTGTTGCTGTACTCAAGAACCAAAACCATTCTCTTCTTCTTCCCAATAATCCATTTATCAATTCCTCTGTAGTTAAAGAGTATAAGGAACTAATAGCTCTGCTTCTAAGAAACTCTTTTTATTGTAATTTTTGTGTTGTTGTTCATCAAAAAACACAAACTTTCTCCTGATTCTGACACATAACCATCTTCAAGGGGCTACCTTTAATTGCCCTCTCTCCCCCTCTCTTTGGCTCTACTTTGTTGGGTCTTTAAGATCTTATGTTCTCTTTCATAGAAAAAGGTACCATCTCTGTCTCCTTAGTATTGTGTTTTATCTGTTCCTTTTGGGTTTCTGATACTGTGGAGGTAATTTATTGTTTTTCATGGGGTTTTGTTGTGATTTTGTGATGTGGGTTTGGTGTTTTTGCATGTGATCGGTATGGGGAAGGCGTAAAGTTTTGATTTTTGGGGGAATTTTGATGGAGGGTGAGGGAGCTTTGAGGTTTGGAAATGGTGGGTGTTTGTGGGTCAGCAGGAAAGTTTGACTTTTTGGCACTCTTTGTTTAGGGGTTGGAGCTGTATTGTGTAGTATTTTTGGTTGCTCTCTATGATTCTTCTTTGTTTGTTGGTTTTGATTGATGTCTCTTGTGGGTTTTGCATGTTCTAGTGAGAGTCCAGATTATTTATGCAAAGACATTTAGTGGGCTAATGAGAGGAGGAGCTTCAAGCTTCTTTCTCAGTTGTGGAGGTGTGTTTGGGTCTGGTAGTGGGATTGGAGCTTATTAGTTGGTACTGGTCAATGATTCTTTGAATTAGAGGTTAGGAGTTTTTGTGAGATGATTGGTAATTACTTAGGGATGCTTTTGGAGTAGCTGATGACTTATTTAGAATATAATTGATCAGCTGTTGTTTACTTTTTATGCAATAAATAGGGTTGTAGTGAACTTTTAAATGGGTTGCAATGGCCAAAAGCATTATTTTAAGAATTAGGGAATTCTATGTACTGTGATATCAAGAAATATTGCCGATTGTGATTGCATTTCGTATAGATCTCCTTGTTGCATCTGATTGTTGTGAAAAAGCTCCATGTTTGTGTATTTTCCTTCTCATATATTGTTTACGCTGCCTATGTAAGAACATCTGATTTGCTGGGTTGGGAAATTTAGAGTTGTATAACTTTGATTCCTTGCTCACTCCCTATTTCATTAGCAGGCTGTGATTGAATGGAGCAATATTTAAGGAATCCAAAATCTGGTCACACGGAGGGTACCTTTTTAATACAATGGAATCATATTGGCTTATTTAAATGATTATTGGTTTTGTTTATCTCCCTTACGGGGCCTCTTTTGTACTGACTCTCTTAGGCCAAGAGCGAGCTGATCCTTTTTCGGGATCTCTCTTTCTCTTTCTATTTTATTTTATTGCTGATAAAAACAATTGTTCAGTTTTGTTTCTTAATCGTTTGTTATGTGTCATACAGGCTCATCCAATATTCCATATTCCACAAGAAAAATGGGAAGTAGTGCATGGGGGATTCCACATGGAACCGATGCATATCGGGCATCAAATGACACTAGCTTGTTTTCTTGTTCATTGCCCGTCTTTCCTCGTGAGAATTGTACGTATTGCCCATTTTATGATGTATTTCCACATCCGTAATACTGAAAGTGAACATTGAGGATTTGTGTTCCCCGTTTTGCAGTGAACTTCACTGATTCAGAACACTCTGGTAAATCTACTGATGGCAGCTTGGGTAATGTAAACAACCTTCCCCAGGAAGATGAGGGTAAAGACCCACTTGAAGATATTGAACCGAATGCACTCGGGACCTTACTTCCTGATGACGAGGACGAACTTTTAGCAGGCATTATGGATGACTTTGACCTAAGTGGGTTGCCCACTCAATTAGAGGATTTAGAGGATAATGATCTGTTTGGCAGTGGAGGCGGAATGGAAATGGACTTTGATGCCCTCGAAAATCTAAGTGCCGGCCTTTCAAACGCGAACCTATCTGATGGAATTGGCGCTAATGGGATGGGTCAGTATGCTCTTCCGAATGGCGTTGGAGCTGTTGCTGGGGAGCATCCCTACGGAGAGCACCCTTCGAGGACTTTATTTGTTCGGAATATCAATAGTAATGTCGAGGACTCTGAATTGAAATCCCTTTTTGAGGTAACTAGTGTCAGTAAGATCCATTTAATCGTATATGTTTCTTTTTATGTTTTTGATGGTGTTCACGGGCAATATTATTGTATAGTCGGGCCAGCTACCTATTTTGTTTCCACATGATCTTGTTCTGAATGATCATGTTCAGAATCTTCAGATTCAGTTACTATATATCGGGTTGGAAACATTTTTCGTAGTTATTTACTGTTTTCGATGGTTACTGATTGTGCAATGCTTATACTGTATCTTTCTTGAAGCAATACGGTGATATCAGAACTCTGTATACTGCATGCAAGCATAGGGGCTTTGTGATGATATCGTACTATGACATTCGAGCTGCTCGCATTGCAATGCGTGCACTTCAAAACAAGCCCTTGAGACGAAGAAAACTCGACATTCACTTTTCAATCCCCAAGGTCTGATCTAAGGTTTCCGTTCTTCAGGTTCAGTGTTTCTCTAACACAATTTACATCCATGTAACGGGTCTTTCGACTCTTTTCTGCTACTATTTCAGGATAATCCATCAGAAAAGGATATTAACCAGGGAACTCTCGTGGTATTCAATTTGGACGCATCTGTGTCAAATGACGAACTCCGTAACATCTTTGGAGCTTACGGGGAGGTCAAGGAGGTATGACATTTATGGTTTTTTCGGTCATATCGGTATCTATGCTTCAAAACTACTAGGGAAAATTGCAAAAAAGTGCCCTATAATATGACACTTTTGCAAAAGGGTGCTGTGTTTGTCTTTTTTTTTTTTGCAAAATGTGTGTATTTTTATAAAAATGGTGAAATTACCCCTGAAATATATTGTTAGAACAGTTGATTAATTAGGGTTTCCTATTTGTATTATGTTTCCTAGTTTGGTTTATTTCTTATTGTTCCCTATAAGGAACCTCCTATTGTAATTCATAATTAAGTTATTCTCAATAATACAATTATATTTTAGAAATTCAACATAAATAAATATTTTAAAAGTTTTTATCTTTTAACTAAAATTTGTCTGATCAAATTTTGTAATTTAATCTTTCAGTTAAACCTATGTTGTAAAAGTCTTAATTCTTAATTTCAGAAGCAGCTTCGCCAGTTAAAAAAAATACACACATTTTGCAACAAAAATGCAAACAACACCGCCTTTTTGCTATTAACAAACAACACAACACCCTTTTGCAAAAGTGTCATAATAGAGCACCTTTTTGCAGTTTTCTCAAACTAGTATGGTTTGTAATCTTCTTGTGTGCACATTGCAGATCAGAGAAACTCCACATAAGAGGCACCATAAATTTATCGAGTTTTACGATGTTAGAGGTGCAGAGGCAGCTCTTAGGGCCTTGAATAGGAGTGACATTGGTGGGAAACGCATTAAGCTTGAACATAGTCGTCCAGGTGGAGCACGCCGAAAGTGAGTTTATCATCTTGCTGTGGATACTTAGCCTTTTAAGAAAATATTATAAGCAGTGAGAAATATTTTCTTTGGGTTCGATGGTCAAAAAAAAACATTGTTATTGTTTTTATGTGCAGCTTAATGCAGCAACTAAGTCAAGAGCTGGAACACGACGAGACTAGAAGTTTTAGACATCAATTAGGCTCACCAGTTGCTAACTCTCCGCCAGGTACATCTTGATACAGTATTGTACTAAAACTCTCGAGTTCTTACTCGGGTTAAACCTGAGGCAAGTTGGTCAAATTGTTTTTTATATATACTTTGAAACTATTCTATAATTCGGCCTTCTATTTGAACTTATGAAGTTGTTTGAAAGTGTCTTATCTTACTAAAATAGTGTTATTTTTATCTTTCATGTGAATTATATATGGAGTATATGTATAATATTTAACTACGGGAAAATGGCAAAAGGGTGCTGTATACTATCACACTTTTGTAAGATGGCGCTCTGTACTTTGATAATGGCAAAAAAATGGTGTGAACAGTGATTTTTTGTGCAAATTGTGTATGTGTACAAAAATGATGAAATTGCCCCTAAAATTAAGAATTAAAATTTTACAAAATAATTTTTAATACGAAACGAGTTTTGCCTACTTCTACCTGATTTCTCAGAGCTCCTCCTTGTTCCCGAGTTTTAGAACCTTGCGAGATACCATACATGTAGTTGTGTACTCAATTATGGTAGAATTGTATCGGTTGCTGAAATCTGTTAATCTTTGTTTGCAGGTAACTGGGCACAATTCGGAAGTCCAGTTGAACATAATTATTTGCAAGCTCTTAGTAAGTCTCCGGGTCTGGGAAGTCTCAGCCCGGCAAACAGCAACCACATGCCCGGGCTAGCTTCAATTCTCCCACCCTATGTGTCTAACTCCCCGAAGATAGCTCCTATTGGTAACAATGCAAACCGGATATTTAGTGGCAGCGAACATTCCCATTCCTTTTCCGACCAGAAGTTCGGTTCAAGCCCTGGAACCTTTTCACCTTTTGGTGAATCAAAATCAAATATGTCTGACGTCGGAACTTTATCCGGCCCTCAGTTTCTCTGGGGAAGCCCCACTCCTTACTCCGAGCGCGCCAACTCATCTGCTATGGGCGGCCCGCCACTCGCATACAGTAATCGTCATGGCTCGGTCATCGGTCCACATCGCCAACATCACGTCGGATCGGCTCCTTCTGGCATCCCCCTTGACAGGCCATTTGGCTACTTCCAAGAGTCCCCGGAAACGTCCTACATGAGGCAGGCTTCGTTCGGGAGCCCGGGGAGTTATATGATGAACATGAGTGGTGCTCGTTCTGCTATGAATGCAGGCTTCGGTCTTCCCAGAAGCATGGCCGATAATGGCTCTTCTCCTGGCTATAGAATGACACCGTTACCGAGGCCTGGCCATATGTTCCTCGGGAATGTTGGGTTTCCCGGATCAGCATCGATTGGTGGCGAAGGATTAGGTTCACGGAACTTCAGCCCGCAAGTTGATACAAACCAGATTGATAGCAAGAAGCAGTATCAGCTTGATTTGGATAAAATTGTTAGCGGGGAAGACACAAGGACTACTTTAATGATTAAAAACATCCCTAACAAGTAAAAGCAATCAAATCTCTTTCATATAGTTGTGAAATTACATTTTAATTATAATGTATGATACTATTTCTTCTTTGCAGGTACACTTCAAAAATGTTGGTGGCTGCTATCGACGAAGGTCACAGAGGGACATACGATTTTCTCTATTTGCCGATTGATTTTAAGGTTAATACATTACTCAAATCTTTGATATGGTACGGTATCATTTTATCAGGTAGAATTGCTATTTACGATTAAACCTTCTATTTGCAGAATAAATGCAATGTGGGCTACGCGTTCATCAACATGGCATCTCCAGCACACATCATTCCCTTCTATCAGGTTTGATTTGTCGTTTTCCATTAAACTCAGTGCTCTAAAAATACCCGACTTGTTTGATTATTCCCCAATTAATCCTCAACTAGTCATTAATTAATCCTTTGTTAATTCCCGATTAGTTTTTTAATCCGAATTATTTTCTGATTAATCCCCGACTAATCCCAAAAGGGCCCCCTCCGCCCGACTAGCGCCTATCGTTTTTTTAAGACATTGATTGTTGTAGGGGCATTTGTGTAATCCGAACATCAAATCCATTACAATCACATTGTCTACGTGAAATTTTTTCAGGCATTTAATGGGAAGAAATGGGAGAAGTTCAACAGCGAAAAAGTCGCTTCGCTAGCATATGCCCGAATCCAAGGGAAGACTTCCCTTGTCACACACTTCCAAAACTCGAGCCTGATGAATGAAGATAAGCGATGCCGTCCAATCCTCTTCCACTCCGAGGGCCAGGAGGCAACTGAGCAGGTAATGTCCGAACTTTCCAAGCCTTTCCTTGATCTTACAACAATAGCACAAACATGGGGACTTAATAGAGCATCCTAATACTTGGTTACATCCAATCCGGATTTTTGTTGTTTCTTGATCAGGAAACTCTGCTCTCGGGGAACTTGAACATATGTATCCGCCAACCAGATGGTTCCTACTCCGGAGATTCCTTGGAGAGCCCAAAGGGCGATCCATATGAGAGAAATTAACAACAAACTAGAACACTCGGAACTCCTAGCCTAAGATTTTGGTGGCTAGGAGCGCTATAACTGTTCTAGATGTATCCTAGCATATGTATAGTAGAAATGAGCTGTGTGGATCCAATCGCTCTCTGTATGCCGTGTCACGAGAAAGTTTCTGACGAAAACAGGCATTGGGAGCGTTTTCTTGATAAGTAGAGCAAGAAATGGCAATTTGACAGTTGGAGAGGAACAAGGCGAGGCATTGCTGATGAAGCCCAAAACCGGGCGTGTGTGGATGATCTGTCTTAGGTTTTCTTTTGTTTTGGGTTCATTTGCAAATATGATTGTACATGTGTTTATTATGGTCTTGCTGATGAGGGAATGCAGGTTTTGGGACTGTTTTGTGGGAAATGTATAGAAGACAAACAGACCCATTTGACCCTTCCCACCTTGAGTTGTTGATGTTTATGTTTGTGACTATGAAATTGTGTACTTGACAGAGACAATGTTGTAAAGAGATGGTTATTGATCATTGGTAGTACCATGAAAGAAAGTATATATATACAGGTAATTGACGTAATGCCATGTTGTTGGAACTTATAATTAATGTTTTTTTATGACATGGACAATGACTTTTAAAATATTTGTTTTCATAAAAGCAAAATATGAAAACTAAATGTGTTAGTAGCGGTGAGAAAAAAAATTGAATTTGTTACATACGAAATTAAAAACATATAAGGTTACCTATAGAATCTAAACAATAGTATTTGTTACATATGAAATTAAAAATATGGGATAATTCCAGATACAACCCCCTAAAATATATCAAATCTCACCCAACATCCTCTAAAACCATTATTCTCACTGGCACCCCCTCAAAATGGACAAAAATTTCAGTTGTCAAAAATTTATTGTAAAAAGACAAAAATACGCCTTTCCCTCACCACTCCCTCACCTCTCCCTCAACATACCCTATGTCTCTCCTCCCTCCCTCTCCAGAAATAAAAATTGCCCTACCGAACCCTTCCTCCACCGTCGCCGGCGAGCCTTCCTCCGGTCAATCCCCTCCCACCGCTGTTCACCGTCCTGACCTTCCAACACAAGAGTACGGGAAGACCTTAAAGGCCGAGTTCGACTTTCCGCCGTAGTTTTCGCCGGAAGTCGAGGAGACTCGTCTCGAAACTCCCGGAGAGAGGCTCGCCGGCGACTGTGGAGGGAGGGAGGAGAGACAGAGGGTATGGTGAGGGAGAGGTGAGGGAGTGGTGAGGGAGAGGAGTATCTTTGCCTTTTTCAATAAATTTTTGACAACTGAAAATTTTGCCCATTTTAAAGGGTGCTAATGAGAATAATCGTTTTAGAGAGTGTTGCGTGAGATTTGGTATATTTTAGGGGGTGATGTATGAAATTATCCCAAAAAACATATAAGTTCACCCATAAAATCTAAACAACGAAATAAAACACACATTTTTGGTTTTTGGTTCGAATTTTTGCAGCAAGAATTGCACATCTTTGATTTATCTTTATATGGGCCTAAATACGAGCTCAATGTGCAAATACAAAGAATTACGAGAAAATAAAACAACATAACTTTTATATACGGGCTCGAAATTACCTGAACCGAACAAATTATTACAAATTTCAGAAACTAAAAATGTGGTTAAAGGCCCGAACCAACTCTGAAGATGCCATTTTGTTTTATTTCTTTGTTTTGAATTCTTTTATCCGTTATAATTAAGAAAACGGCTTCTCTCAAATTTATGATTGTGTAAATGTCGATTCGGAACTTGTGTATTTGGGGGTAATGACAGTTGACTACACCCAACTATATCGCGTTTCAAATTTAATACCCCAACTTTCAGTTTTTCATTTGGGATACCCAAAGATTAAATAAGCGACACTTAGCCCAACGTCTGTTAAATCTAACTGATTTGGTCTGTCAAAAAGTCTAAAATGCCCTCAATGGTTTTGGTCTGTTAAACCAGACTGATTGGTTCAATTGATATGATTATGAAATGACTATTTTACCCCTAATTGAATACTCAATTTAACTAATAAGTTGAGGGAAAATTTGACTTTTCACTTACCCAAATAATAATTATAATTTTTTAGTAATTAAATGTATATAATATTATTATTAATTATATATTATTATTAATCTTAATCATTAATTAAACCTACTTAACCCTAATTAAACCTTCTTATTCTAATTAACCCTAATCCATGCTCCCGTCTCCGCCACGCTCAGCCGTCGCCGCACTCAGCCGCGACTCCGGCCGGCGAAGTGGAGGGTCAGGGTCGAAGCGAAGTGGAGGGTCGGGGTCGACGAGGTCGGGCTTGCAGTGGTGGGGGTCGGGGTCGAAGGAGGGGAGGGAGGCGGAGGGTCGGGGCGGCTCTGAGTCGGGCGTCGGGCTCGCAGATCGTGGCGGCTCTGGTTCTGAGTCGACCAAACCCAGATCCAGGCGAGCTCGGCGGTGAAGCTTTCAGGCGAGTTCGGCGACGAAGCAGTGAGACGGGGACCAACCGGAGACGCGGCGCTGGAGGAGACGGGCTCGCCTGGATCTGGGTTTGGTCGACTAAGAACCAGGCGATTCCTCTTGAAGATCTGGGTTAACCCTAATCCCTCGAGGGCGCGACGGAGTTCGGCCTCGCCTTCACAGCCTCTGTCGACGGCGAGGAGCCTCCGCCGCGCTGAACTAGATCTGGAAAGGGCTCTCTGTCGCGGCCTCCATCGACGGCGAGGAGCCTCCGTCGGAGCGCGGCGGCTCCTCGCTCTCTCGATCCCTCCGTCGCGAACCAGAAGCGTAGCTCTCACCCCCGTCTCGTCGCCGGAGACGAGGCTTGTGGCCGGAGATGGGGCAGGTCGGAGTTGCGGCCGGAGACGGGGCTGGTCGGAGCCGGCGGCGGAGACGAGGAGGAGGCCGGAGACGGGGAGGTTGAATTAGGTTTAGGTTAATTAGGGTTTAGGTTTAATTAATGATGATTAATAATATAATTAATGATTAATAATCAATTAATAATATTATATATATTTAATTATTAAAAAATTATAATTATTATTTGGGTAAGTGAAAAGTCAAATTTGCCCTCAACTTATTAGTTAAATTGAGTATTCAATTAGGGGTAAAATAGTCATTTCATAATCATATCAATTGAACCAATCAGTCTGGTTTAACAGACCAAAACCATTGAGGGCATTTTAGACTTTTTGACAGACCAAATCAGTTAGATTTAACAGACGTTGGGCTAAGTGTCGCTTATTTAATCTTTGGGTATCCCAAATGATAAACTGGAAGTTGGGGTATTAAATTTGAAACGCGACATAGTTGGGTGTAGTCAACTGTCATTACCCCTCAATCTTATTTGTTTACTCGGTGTTGTTATGATTCTAATTTGTAAATGTTTTGCAGATACGTTACGTAACATTTTTCTTTTATCTTGTCACTTTACTCAAAATTTCATATTCTTACATGCGAGTACACCGACACATTAATTTTCTGACCTCCCAAAAATTTGCATTATTCTTGTTGATCATCCGTCGTATAAGTTGGTCGATGACGAAGTCGCCGATTTGTTTAAGATCAGTTCAAAAATATGAATTTTAAGTGAGCTAACAAAATAAAAGTATTAGGTAAATTATGTAGAAAACGTGTTTGGTTAGATATACCTCACTGCAATCATCTCTAAAGATGATGCATTTCATTTCCCTTATTTTTGACACGCAGACAATAAGTGTGATTTAGCAACAAGTGCATGATTGATCGATCTTTAACTACCATTTCATGCAAATCCTGAGGTACAACATAAAAAAGACCCAAACTAACTTATGGGAATTGGTCATAGATTGCATGTAAAAGCTATGTTCTCTTTTTTGAAAATGTCTTTGCTTTTATGGTTACCAACTATTGCTACCTTAACTGGCTGCTTCAAACACCATGAATTGGCAAATACTGTCATTTTTTGGATAGGTTACTGCTGAGAGATCCCAACAACCCCTTGTCATGTGATGTGATGTTTCAAATCTATCAACAAAAAAAATATTTTATAAACTAAATATAATTGTATCGATAAATAATTAAGACAGCATGACTTAAACGTTCACTCATATAATTTGTTATAAAAAAAATCACAAAAAGTGATGTATAATACTATTGTACTTTTACAAGAACGCAACGTGTATTTTGTTAATGACAAAAGGAGAACACTAAACGTTGATTTTCAATGTAAAATGACGAAATTACCCATGAAATTAAATTACAAATACGTACATTTTGTAAAAAAAATCAAGGTTCACGTCATATTTTTATTATGAACAAAATACACATCACACTCTTACAAAGTGTGATGATATATAACACATTTTTATTTTTTTTCTTTTATTATAGATTTCACAGAATAAATGTAGTTTTATTAGAAAATTAACTTACATACAAAACAAATGCTACATGAATATGTGTATCCAATTTTTAGTTTTTGATTTAAAATATACAAGTGGGTAGTTATAGATCATTAATAAATAGTTCATAGCAACTGTTACCAACAAAATTCAATTTTACCATGTATATGAGTGAAGAATGAAAATTAATAAATTACCATTGTAGTAGATGAAAGTCAAAGGACAAAGAGGTGGTTGTGTTGTTACTCAGATATGGGTTTGACTTACTATAAAAGCAACTAAAATGGTGATTAAAAAGTCAATTGAATATGGATGGTATGGGTCATCTAACACAAGATTGGCCAATACACTACACAAAGAAGTCCAAAAGTTTTTAAATCCCCATTTATGGCCATCAATTGAAATCCTTAAACATGTGCACAATTTCCCATGTCCCCACTTGAGATCTTCATTTTCAAAATACCAAATCAAACCAGAGTTTCACTAATTTAATTTCGTTTCATCTAATATTCAAAACTGATTGAAATTATGTAATTTGACAATTGAGTATCAAAATACCAAATCAAATGAGAGTTTCACTAATTTATTTCAATGGTAATTGAAGTTAAACTCATCAACCCATTTACTTGTTAGACTAATTGGGTTATATGTTTCATAAACACCCATAGAAAGTCAATGGTCCTACATTTGTTTGTAATTTCAGACAATGTAACATATTATATTATTTTTTTCAGAATTCTTTTATAGAGTGTCAACTACTTCTCAACTTATGTAATATATAATTATTTAGTGAAGTCTTACAATTATTCATATTTCGAGATTATTCATTCTCGAACAACATTACCTTTTCAAAACTTTGCAACATTGACAACAAGATCATATTCAGTATCTCTACAACTCTTGTTATAAATTCTCAGAAACAGTTTCTTCGTTCTAACTTTCTAAAATTAATGGGTAACACGTCGAACAACATCTAAAACGTCTACCATACGGACGTTTAGCCATCAATTTATTATAGAATAACAAATACCAATACTTTAAAATACCAATGTTGTAAAAATCCTCGACTAGTCTCCGATTAATCCCTCCGACTAGTTCCCGATTAATCCTCTATAATTATCGACGAATCATTTAAACCGATTTATTTTCCGATTAATCTCCGACTATTCTCCAATTAGTCCCTAGAATGTCCTTCCCGACTGACTAGTGCCTAGCGATTTTTACAACACTGTAAAATACGATCATAACATTTCAAAAGCTTTACGGGTCTAATATATAAAAATATACACAAAAACAAAGATTAAAGAGAGAAAAAAATCACAAAAAGATGGTCACCAACAAAACAACCTACCAATTGACAGCCAAAAATATTCAAAGATAACAGAGTGCACAATTTGCATGTCTCTCTGCACAATCACACATGACTTGCAAAACAATGGACTCAAAATCAAAACCTTGACAAAAAAAACACAAATAAATTTTCTGCAGAGAGCCTCCCTTCATCACAGTTAATGCAAGCGGTGTGGGTCACCAAATGCTCTCTCTATCTCTTCCATGGTCAACCCCAAACCCTCCACTATAAATACCCAAACCCATCTCTCTCCATTCCCTCATCTTCTTCCCCACAAAAACCATGGTGATGCAGATAGTTCTTGTCAAGCTCCTCCACTGGTTCCTCTACCAACTCCTAGCCAACTCATGTTACAAAGCTGCAATCAAGGTGAAGAGCTATGGCTTCTTCTTGAAAAACCCATCTCAGAAACAACAGCCTCAACACCCCCAAACCTTCCCAAGCCTGAGAAATCTTGACCTTGGGGGGGTTAAGGAGGACACGGCAGTTGTCTGTGACATGCATGGAGGTTTACTGAGGTCTAAATCTTTTTTCCCTTACTTCATGCTTGTGGCCTTTGAAGGTGGGAGCATATTCAGGGCTCTGGCCCTCCTCTGCTCATGCCCTCTCCTCTGTTTCTTGGACTATGACATGAAGCTGAGGGTCATGATCTTTGTGTCCTTCTGTGGGATGAGGGTCAAGGCCATGGAGTCCCTTGGGAGGGCTGTGATGCCCAAGTTCTACCTTGAGAACCTCAACCAGCAGGCTTGTGAGGTATTGGGTTTGGCTGGTTCTAAGGTTGTGTTCACAAGTGTGCCTAGGGTGTTGGTGGAAGGATTCTTGAGGGAGTATTTGGAGGTTGATGATGTGGTTGGGACTGAGTTGGGGACCCTTGGAGGGTACTTCACTGGCTTTGTGTCTGGTTCTGGTTTGTTGGTGAAGCATAGGGCTGTTAAGGAATATTTTGGGGACCTGAAGCCTGATATTGGGTTTGGGAGCTCCTCTGTCCATGACCATCTCTTCTTGTCCCAATGCAAGGTATTCCTTAAAAACTTTTCCTAGGTTTTTTTACTTAATGCTGTTTCGTTCTACTAATCACTCGAGTCATATAACATGTCTTTTACGAGTAATTACATGTAAGTCGAATCATATATAAGCTTTACTAATTTTTATTTTATAAGACTGAAACACTTATATCTAAAGTTGAGTATTTTAGAAATACAATATTATTTCTTTATAATTTATTAACCTTATTACAAGAATCCATTCTTATAAACCTTATTGAACTGTGTTTGTAATTAAGATTGAAATATTGGCAAATGAAAATCAGGACTTATGTAAGGTATATACCATACATTTTTCTAAATTTTGTACTTGATTAATATTGTTTCGTACATGTGGTCCCAGAAAGCACGACGAGTCTCGTAAATTCTACTCGTTTTTCTTTCGCAAGACAGAAGCATATTAATTGTTGAAATTGAGTTGTGTATAGATATATGCCATATCCTTTCTTAAATTTTACACTCGATATTGTTGTATATAAGTGGTCCCCGACCCATCACATTTTTACACATAAATCAAGTATATATGTTGTAAGACTGAAAAGTTGGTAGCTGAGATCAAGGTTTTATGTGCTTTATTCTTCTTTTTGGGTGTTCATATTAATATATAAGTTTTTTTACTATGATTTTGATGATCTGTGTTTTGACATGTGACAGGAAGCTTATGTGGTGAATGCAACAAACTCAAAGATGCCAAGAGAAAAGTACCCAAAGCCCTTAATCTTCCATGATGGGAGGCTTGCCTTCTTCCCCACCCCACAAGCAACCCTAGCTATGTTCATGTGGCTCCCCCTTGGGATCATAGTGGCCATCTTCAGGATCTCCATTGGGGTCCTCCTGCCCTACACTTGGGCAAGGTCAATAGGGATTTGGACTGGGGTTGACCTTGAGGTAGTTGGGTCAAACCCCAAAAGCTCCAACCCCCAAAAGGGTGTCCTCTATGTGTGCAACCACAGGACCCTCCTGGACCCTGTAATGCTCAGCACTGCCCTAGCCAAGCCCCTGACAGCAGTCACATACAGCCTGAGCAAGATGTCTGAGGTCATAGCCCCAATCAGGACAGTGAGGCTGACTAGGGACAGGGCCAAGGATGGTGAGGCCATGGAGAGGCTGTTGAGGGAGGGTGACCTTGTGGTGTGCCCTGAGGGCACCACCTGTAGGGAGCCCTACCTCTTGAGGTTCAGCTCACTCTTTGCTGAGCTGGCAGAGGACATAGTGCCAGTGGCTGTGGACTCACATGTCACCATGTTCTATGGTACCACAGCCAGTGGGTTCAAGTGCTTGGACCCTTTGTTCTTCTTCATGAACCCTCTGCCCAAGTACCATCTTCAGATCCTAGGGAAGCTTCCTAGGGAGTTGACTTTTGCAGGGGGGAGGTCAAGTTGTGATGTGGCCAATTACATCCAGGCCAAGTTGGCTTGTGCCTTGGGGTTTGAGTGCACCACCCTCACTAGGAGGGACAAGTACTTGATGCTAGCAGGGAATGAAGGGTTGGTCCAAGATCATAGCAACAGGAAATGAGATTTCTAATTTCATCTCTCTACATTCAATTTGTTGGTTTCTTGGTTTTCTTTTTTTGGGTTATTGGTATTTTATTCGTGCGGTTACGTTTTTTTTGTGTACTTGCTGATGTATGAATATAACATAAACTTGATTTGTTTCTGAAATGAGTTAAAACATAACATTACGCGATATTTTCTTGATCATGTTAAAATAATTTGTCATAATGTAGATTGAACATGTGATTGAGAGACTATATAATAGTCTCTCAATCACATGTTCAATCTACATTCAGATTTAATTTTATATTCAGTTTTAGAATATTATGGCAAATTATTTTAATTACATAAGTTGAGATAAAAACATATAATTAGAGTTGTTTACAGTTCAATTTTGAGCCGGTTTGATTTAATTTTATATTGAACCGATTAATTTTGTGTTAGAAAATAAAAATCAAATCCAATCCAATGAAATCGATTCAATTTAATTTTTGATGCCATCGATTTATAGTTAAGTTTGATTAGGTTTTGAAATTTAATTTGAACTTTTCTTCTGCAATGATACAGTTGAATTTAGACCAAAATTATCTTAAAAAGGACCACGTTGTCATATGAGTGTAACACAATAAATGCCTCTATATCTATATGTATATCTGCTTGCATTTATTACACTTAACTGAGGATCTTTAGATTTATGTAAATCTCTAAATCCAAAACAACACTTAGCCCACAAGATATATATATATATATATATAGTTGCAATTTCATGTAAATTTATAATTTACTTATCTTTGTATTTTTGTATTTGACAAGTTGAATAAATATTTAAACAGAATAAAATGAATTTGATCCAATTTATTGATCTATATCCAACCATTATATTAAATCGCTTCCGTGATACGTTATGAAGCAAACTGATCTTTAGAGCCAATTCACATTGGTTGGACATAAAAAGATTTGAAAATCTTGTGTTGTTCATGTGAAGTATTTAATGTACATAATCACATTGGGGTGCGTAACGTAATCGTGTGTCAAATTTTCTTCAACTCTCAATAAATGATAGGTTTTGTGGATGACAATTTTGTTTTCCAAAAGTGGTGTAGAATATGGCGGTTGAACTGGTAAAACGACATCGTCTCATGAGTGTTGCCAATTAAGGATGGGTTGTGCACATGAAGTTTGGTGTGCGAACACTCATGGATTGTGGGCGACATTGTTGTTGTTGTTTATTAATATTGTCGTTTATATTATAGGTCTATTTAGGGGAGAGTATGGGCGGTTTGGTGGCTCTGCCCAGTATTTTCGAATCCACCCCAAAGTGTTGGCGGGTTTCAAAATGTATAACCAGTCTCAATTTTGTTTGTATAATTAAGACCTTTTTTTTACTAGTGCCGCTTTGTTTGGTTAGGGTTTGTGTGTCTCTATGACGAGTCCCGTTTTGTAAGATTGTGTTGATTTCATCACGGCTAACAGGCCTTGACGGGATTCACGAACAGTGGCAAAACTTCTTAATTTATATGTCAGCGATGACAATTTTCAGTCTCTAACTTGGAAGAAATTTTATCTAAACGCACAATCTCAGAGAGTATCGTGATGGGAAAATTTTTATGGGGGTATGGTCTTGGAGTATCGTGAGATTGTGCGGGGAATTTGTAAGACAAATGTGGGGGTTTGACTTGTACCTCTGAAATATAAAGAGTGTTTTGCCAAGCGTTTATGGTTAAACTAACGTGAAAGCCGTGAGACTTACAAAAACATTATGATGTTGTGTGTGGAATGGTTTTCGGAGTGATTCTTGTAAGGTATTTGCGGGAAGTCTCAACCCGTTCGAGATGGAAGTCGCGAGTCTACAAGATGTCATTCGATGTGTCATCAGATTGAGTTTGAATAGCGTCATTATTGTGTCAGTCTATCAGAGTGATGTGTAGGTAATTCAGTTTTGGTGGTTCCCTAACAGCAAGTAGGGGGAGTTCTACTTGATTGCACTCTTTTTCTTTATTTATTTTTGTTTTCTTCGGTCAATTTCGATCTTAAAGTTGCTAGTTTTGCTTCTTCTTTTTTTCTTTTATCTTGGAGTTGTGTAGGAGATTGTCTCATCCACTCAAGATGTATTTCTTCTGTTTGTTTGCCTCTATGCTTATATAAAGTTTGGATTTAAGGGTTGAAAAGAAGCTCTACATCCTTGTAAGGCCCAAACCCGGCCCAATCTAAAAGTTTAGATTGGGTTGGCGACACATAGGTTCCATCAAGATCAAGTTACAACTATCAAACTTTAATGAGACCCATTTGTTTTAGGCCCAGCCCAAGATTCAGTTTCTAGGTAGTTTATTTATAATTGATTTGTTAAAATGAAAGAAAGGTACGTATTTTCCGATAAAATGGAACCAAATTTGTGTTTCTCGTGTTGTTGTGCAATTAAGGTTCACCAAGCTATGGTCAAATGAATATTTATTAATAGATGATAACTAATATTAAATAACTAATTAGAAGTAACCAATTACTCTACCTAAAATTAGGTGCATCGATTTATTTTTATTTTTATGCTATTAATCAATAATGATAAAATTATTTACAACATATGGTGTGGACACCTATTTTATGTATCATATCTATCCACATATATAGCACATGAAATTGCCGACTAATCGAAAGATACATATATAATAATTTAGTTTTTCAATAAAATTCTCCAACTTGCCAATAATTCGAAAGAGATAGATCCGTTGCATTGCACCAACCCCACAAGTGCTCAACTCTCTTCAATCCCATCTCATCATCATCACCCACCGTTGGATCCTCCACCGTGTGGCTCAGAACTCGTACCAACCGTCCGATGAACCCCTTTTCCCTCCCTTCACAGTAATGTAACATCCTTGCCACTTTTCTAACATCCTTACAACATTCCGGCGACGACAACAGGTCAGTGTCGCCGGAATGAATACCCGAAAACATGGCTATGGACTCAGCTATGCCATCAACCAGGCACGGCGCCTTCTGGCCGTGCCTGATGATGTTCCATAGCCATATCTTTGTCACGGCGCGTTCAATGGAACGTGCCATGACAAGATCAGCATCACCCTCTTCGAGAACGGAAGAGCTGATGCTTATCACAAACTCGTGGCCGTCCTCAGAATGGACAGCCACGAGTTTTTCGTTACTAAAACGAACGGTGACGCTGCGAATGGAATATGTGTCCTCGTCTTGTTGGTAGGAGAGGATGGTTCGTACGAAATCGTTGGCGTGGAGGACTAGGCGGGAGATTTTGTCGTTGGAGACGAAAAGGAGGTCGAAGCGGCGGCCGGACGGAGTGTCGCCGGCGGCGTTGATGATGGTTAGGCGGAAGCCTTTAGACGCTTCGTGGTTGGCGAAAATGGAGACGAGCCCGACGAGGAGGACGGAGAGTAGCCGGAAAATGATGCTGCGGGTGGTGCCGACGTCGCCGGAGACGGGTCCGGCGGCGGAGGGGAGGAGGGGTTGGTGGAGGAATTGAGGGTGGTTCATATTAGGAGAGATGTGATATGGTATAAAGATTCATATGTGGAACAAAATATTTGTTACATACAAATAAATATGTGTGATTGTGAATGTGATGAGTTGGTCCAATCCAACATGTGGATGAGATAAGCACGTGCCCACCATGTGCCATTGCTTTATTTTTTGTTGTTTTTCTATAGGACAAGTTTTTTTTTTAATTTTCTTACATGTTATATCATATCATTTGTAGTGATTGTTCGAGTGAGTAAGATCAAAATAATAATAACCTTATATTCATAGGTTATTACATCCAAAGGGAATGAAGATGAACTTATTGTCGATCTCTAACAGTAATGTGTAATCACAAATATATTCTCGTGAACTGGTTATTATCTTTTTATTTATAAGTAATTGCAATAATATTAAAAAGATAGAGAAGTCAGATCCTAAAATTTTTTTTTGAAAAAACTGGAAAAGGCCATGGAATAAAAGATAAAAAAGAAATATAAAAAAACTCTAACGGGCCTTGAAAACCGATGCGGATCTCGAGCATGTTCCTCCTCTTGAAGTTAGAATTGGTGGATCATATCTTCATCCGTGACCGCGGCTTCTTCTTGAGTGGTGAAGTCTATGTTCTTCTCTTTTTTCAATTTTACGTGGTCTCTATTACTCTTGTCCTTGCTCTTGTATTCGCATGTCCGACATTATTGTACAATCATTTTTTGGCAATGTATTTGTTTTTTTTTGGATCTCGGACACTCTTTTTTTAGTCAATGACTGTCACACAATATCACATTTAAACATTACTATTTCATACATGTACAAATTTATATTCAAGTTGAGTAAGATCATAAGAACAACAATAAACCTCTGCCAACAAGTTATATAAGAAAAAAACTAGTTCAATTTACATCAAGAGGCATCATTTTACTTCCTACATATCACTATACCATAACCTCATTTACATTACATCCCTAAACTTGGACCATGAAAATGAGTTCCAAGAGTGTGATCATGAGATATTTCACCATGAACAAAGATGGTGTTGTTACAGATTCAGCTGCTGATGAAGTAGATGGAGTTGTGGGTACAGATCCAAAAACAGTTGACCCATTTGAGTTGGTTGTGTTTAGTATTGATGAGCTTGTGCTGCAAATTCCACAGACAAACCATTAAGGTTAGGATCAAGACAATTTTAGGGAGAAAATAGGTTTTGGGTTTCAGAGACTTCACCTAGTGGATGGATATTGACATGTCACTGTACCTGAAAGTCATGAAACAAATATATATAGTATATACCATACAAAAATGTGTCAATAAGAGATCTAAGTGTATAAAAAATAACAAATTAATAGAGTGGGATGTAAGTGATCTAACCACAAAATTGAAATCGGAATAGATTGAAGAAGAATTAGATTGAGAATGATCAAACCTCTATTCCATGTTAAAGAAGGTCAAATTTTTATATCATGTTAATAGTAAATCAATCCTCACATCTCAAACATACTAGAAATATATATTATAAAGTGGTGACAGTGACACTAATAACCATTGTAATGATACCAACTAATGTACCATTTCAAATGGTTCGGTGGAGCTCTGTTAGTACCCACTAGCCAAAAAAAGTAAAATACATCAAAATACTTACTTTAATCATCACTCATTAGTGTTAATTAACCAAGACTTTAATCTTGATTACCATGTGTTGTCAAGGTTAGCACTCAGCTCATAATTGGAAGTGAACCAAAATCACTTTCATAAGCTAGAGGTCTCAAAATCCCAACTAAATTAATGGCATTGCTCATAAAAACTAATTAGTCTAGTACAAGAAACTTTCACCATTCTGTAAAACTGTAGAATGAGAGTAAAACATGTGTTAGATCCCAAGATACTGATCCGTGAATGTTCAAATCCACGACCACCAAGCTCTATTATCACGTTAAATCTCAATCCCCCTAAAAATACGTCAAAATGTTTATCGAGCACTGTATGATTCACGTATTTTCAATATCAGACTCAAACAGCATGAATGTGTAGATCCACAGTGATATGATTCACACATTTTTGATATCAGACTCAGACAACATGAATGTCAAATGCAAGGTACAAAAAATAACATAGTATTGGTTGGGTAATGAGAAGGTTACTTGGGTCAGTGCTGGAAATAAGAGCAGTGCCTCCAAAGTTGCAGCTGGAAGGAACAGGGTGCTTCTGATAGTAGCTGTTGAAAGCAAAAGAGGCATGGTGGTGAAGAGTGTTGGGGATGAAGCATGACCCACCAGAGACAATGGAGGAGCAATCAGCACCACCATACCCACAAGCCCAGTCCAGAGCCACCTGAATTGCTGCCTGTGATGCACTTGTGCTTGCCACACACCAGCTGGCCCCACCAGAAGATGAAGATGAAGATGTTGATGATGATGATGATGATGATGATGATGTGGTGGGGACAGTAGTGGTGGGATTCATGGTGGTGGTGGACTGGCCATCAGGATTTGATGTTGGGTTCAGGATTGGAGTTGCTGGTGTTATGGTGGGCACTGTGGGTAGAGGAGTTGTTATGTCCCTCTTTGTGATGCTTCCTTGTACCAAACCTGTTGTTTTTCCATCAAGAAGATTCTCAATTTTCATAACCACTTGTATTAGATTCTTGACGTGAAAATGAAACGAAAGAGTTTTTTAACAGTATTTCAGTCATTCGTGTCATTCGTTTAGTTCAGACTTTATGTTATTCAAAATGTTTTTTCATTTCGATTTCAATTTCAGAATATCCGGTTTGTCACATCGATGCAAAGTTAAGTCTGGCCGAAAATTGTGGTGAGTACTAATTTTTGAACAAACCCTATATGGCTTGAGATCCCATTTGGGCAAAGGAAGAGACAGATGGTCAAATTGGGGAAAAGAAGTGAAAACCCACATGAAAAAAAGCAATAAAGGTATGAAAATCAGACGGTATACAACAAGGGGATAGGGAATAATTAAGGAGAGTTTCTTTTGGTGAGATGCTAAAAAAAGAAACATGAAACATTCAAAGCATATCTATGCATCAATGATCAATTGATTGTTTTTGGAGGTCTCTTTGTGGGTTTTGAGAAATGATAAGAGCAACCAAGGAGTGATGATATATGCAAAAACAAGAGAACATTTTGGTACAAGAAACTTGAAGAACACACAACAAGAGGACAGGAACAGTGAAAGTGAAGAAGAGGGCTTCACCTGAAGAGAGTGATGCATGCAGCAAGAGGAGTAGTAGTAGATGAGAGTAGACTCTTGAATCCATGAGTCTATAGCTCTAACCCAAAACCCTCTTCTTCAAGTCTGAATATGGTGTTGAGCCAATGATCTTGCTTCAAAGGAGAGAATTTTGGACCCTTTGTGGTATATATAGAAAAGAAGTGCATTCTTGGATATGGAGAGAGAGATGGGGGTGGTGTAGGAAGATTGAGGCAATACAAGGAGCAAGAAAGAAGGGAAAAGGTGGGAGAAAGAAGAAGGGAAGGGTTGGGAAAATTTGTGAAAGAGAGAATATTTTTTGGAAATTTAGGTTTGGTTTGTGGGCTACTAAGTGATGATTGTAATGATGATGATGATCTGTGCTATCTTTGCCACTTTCCTCTTTCAATTTGTGACTCACTCTTCTTATAAGTAATCATAACAGATATGATCGAACAAATCTTGACATGTTCATCATATTTGGATTGATAATATCACAATTTTTAATTTTGACTTAAAGTTTTGAAATCAATCTTGGCACAATTTTTAAAATTGTTCAACTTAATTTGACTCTTATCGAATTGAAGATATCGGATTTCCGCAGATTCGTATTATTCAGTATAACCCATGTTTCTCGTAAGTTAATTTCTAATATATATTTGGTCTCTTGATAGTTTTGGAAGGGGGAGGAAATGGTTTGAAAATTTGAACTTTAGAGTGGAAAAAAGATATGATAATGAGGAATAAACAATGTTAGGCCATAGAGTAATTGAGTGTTTAGGAAAAGGAAGGGCAAAGCAGAAGCTTTAATAGGAGTTGAGTGTTTGACAGGGGAAGGAGAGGGTCCTCAACACAACTAATGCAAAAGTGGATGTGCTCACTCACTCACCTCTCCCAAGTCCCATCCCATACCATACCATCAAAAGTGGCTACCAAGTTTTATTCTCTCTCTTGTGCTCTTGTTTGTTGTTGGGTTGTTTCTTTGCCAAGTCTTTGTTGTTGGGTTGGTTTGGTTTTACATGTCATCACTGTTTATGACACAATCTCATCAAATTTAATTTATCCTCAAAATTGTAGATTGATCACCAATTAATTTTTGGTTTTGTATAAAAAAATTAATCTTTGGTTTAGTTCTGATTAATTTTCAACTAATTATAAAATAAATATTTTTACCGACAAAAGTGGGCAAAGTGGTAAAGGACTCACACTACCACATAACACATATAAGGTCTTGAGTTTGACGGTTTCTCGATGGTCGGTTCAGAACACAAAAAATATTTTAATTTGATAAAAAAATAAATATTTTTATCTTTGTTTGTTAAGACAAGTTCTGTAATTTGGTTTTAAAATAGTATATAATATTATTATTATTTTTGAAAGGAAATAGTATATAATATTTAAATTAATGCATTAGACAGTTAATTTATGGTTCCAAATTGAATTACTTTCGAAACTGGCGGAAAGTCACGGACACAAACTAATTTTTTAAGATTATTATAAATGATAATGAAAATGAACCGTTGCCACACAAAATTCAATCCCAAGCTTACACTTTTTGACTAATAAGATGCAATAACACATATCCCCATGAAAACAAACAATTAATTACGTAAATGCTTTTCCTGATTGTTGCCATGATGAAAGGAAATTATCTTATACAAAATTATGTGGAAATATTATATAATGGTTGTTGCAAATATAAATTAATGAATAGCCAAAGAAGAAATTGACATTTAATTATTTTTTGTTTACTTGTTATATCAATATTCTTTAATGGTAGCCGTGTTACGAGTCTTTCAATGTCATCGAGATCTCAAAAATTTATTTTAGATCATTACACTCGTCTCGCCTCCTTTATTAACACTCATTTTAACATATTTCCATTTGTCTTACACTCATTTCTTCTTGATAACTATTGACAAGTTTATTTGTATATATATATATTAATTTTGTCCCTCTTCATCTTTTGAATTACATAGCTTTTAACTCTTCCTCACTCAATTCACAATGGGTAACCTAGACCTCTCCTTTAACATTGTGAGGCTCAAACCGTTGCGATGTCCCCTTAGAGACTAATAAATTTGTAGTATGATTGAATCGGATTTATTCTTCACTTAATAATATATAAAGTCAAAATCTTCGGTTATAAACTTGATCTTTCGAATGACTCATCTTCCTGTTTGAGTTCATATTAGGACAATGTCAAGAAAACTAATTTGTTAAATATGTATACATAATCAAGATCATAATTATCAATTCATATAGACAGAAATCTATCACTATCGTCAAATTGAATACATAAAAACACATTTTTCTTGTTATTCAAATGAGAATACAACACTGAAGTAACAGTTTTCATATTACATAAATCAGTTAAACTACAAACATAAGATTGCTTTCTCCTATCTTTTCTTAATTTCAATCACAATGATTAATGAAGATGATATTTTAGGAGACACTCTTAACTGGATATGCAGGCAAAGGAAGAGAGTAGCTAGGTCTTAGACAAGGTCCTTCCCGGAGCCCATGAATAAATCTCCGGCGGCATGTTACCGTTGGTCAGCAAGTTCTGCGGCATCCCATAAAAATCTGATATGTCCAGGTGGTGGTGCCGCCCGTTCTGGTGGTGGTTGTGGTGGTGCTGCTGCTGCGCATTGGCGACCACCACCTCGTCCTCGTCCAGCGGCAGGCGATCGAACGTGGCGTTCATGAACGACGCGGCCATGATCACAACGGGCCCCGACGCAACGAGCGCGCCAACGACGACCCCGCCCACAACCTGCCCCTGCGCCCCGGCCAGGTACACGGTCAGACCCGTGATTCCAGGGGGCGCGGGCGGCGGCAGGATCGACCCGAGCAGGGATAGGATCTCAAACCGGCCGTGGAGGGTCACGATGGACCCGGTCAGCGCCGGCTGCCGGAGGGTGACGTCGGTCACGCACCCGCTCCCGCTGAGTATGCAGATCCCCCTCTGCTTCCTCCGGGCAAAGTTGGCGAGGCTCTCACTGACGTCGCAGCCCGAGCTCACCTCCATGGCGTGGGCCCGGAGGGCGTTGGCGCTGTCGCGGGTCACGATGATCGGGGGCTTGGGCTTGTTCTTGGATCCGGCCGGCCTTCCCCGTGGGCGCCGGATGGCCTCACCCTCGGAGGAAGCCTTTGGCACCTTGGAGGGAACGAGCATTGTGTCGATTCCCGCCCTGGTGTGATTCCCTTTCTCCTGCTCCTGGTTACGGTCCATGGCAAAGTCCTGGAAGCAACTGCTCAGTTAGATCTCTGCACAAGAAAATCGCTGGAGACATGTTCGGGATGGGAGGCTTTAAGTAGTAACAATTCTAGCAATAGTATTATCATGAGAACCAGAAAGAATGATTTCAGGGTTAGGAGAGGGTTAAGTAATACCAACCTCTGTAAAAAAATAAGAGCCTCGTAAGTTCTTTGTATCGCCTAATTCCCAACAGATTTTTCCAACCTTTTCATTTTCACGCTTATAACACTTCTCCAACAGTCACCCACATCTCATATATATATATACATATACATAATCTGCATAAGCCAAACAATTGAATTCAGTAGATAAAATCAACAAGCTCTGCAGATAATTACATACCTGGTATCTTCTGCTGCAAAATCACTGAATAGATCGAGCGCTGTGAAGTTCTGGAAACACTAGTAAAATGAGGGGTCAAATGGCATGAAACAAACAATATTTAACGATCCAAACAGAAAATTTTCAAACTTGTATTAAGAAGCTGCCTACAAACTTCAAACACCGCCCCGATGTGAAAGTCGAATAGAGTACAATATATCATTCAAGCATGTACAATCGGGGAAGGCCAAAAACCGGAAACACAAGACAAACTCGAAATTCAACTGTTCCTACCAGCTTTTTCCGCGTTCATACTGACTACACTACCACTCAAAACTGAATAAAAGGAGAATCGCAAAATAAAAGGCGAATGGTTGAAAAGCAAAGGGGTCGGTGGTTTAGTATCTCTGTTGCCAAAGTTGCTGTTGCTTAGACGATTGGATCTGTGAATATAAGGTCGGATCGTCGAGGCTCTGGCGCTGGTACTCTTGAGGCATCCCTGTTTGAGAATGATAGGAATCTGGGTACCCTAGAGATGAATAATGCTGCGAGGCCTGTTGATTCTGCCCGTATCCGAGATGGTGTTGATTGTGTGCCTGTAAGTTGTAATGCGTGTTGCTCGGAACAGAAGACATTGTTCTTGAGCCGGCGGCATAATCCCAAGCAGAGCTATCGTTCTGACAAACCAAGAGATACTTATCACTATTAAAGTAACCAACCAGAAAAGGGAACTATGAAGCATATGACATGTAAATCCTCGTGCATAGAAACTTCTATGTACTTCTCATGGATAAGGAAACATAATTTATCGTTTCCAAAATTCATACCAGTATTAGCAACCTCATGGATCAAAACTAATAACCCCAAAGCATCACTATGATACACCAAATAATAACACATCTTATCAAAGCAAAATCCGAGTATTGAACAAAGTTGATTGAACTCTTATCCCAGGTCGATCTTCAGAATATAAAGGTAGTTTCAAAGGTTATAACATATCTAATAAGTATAAGTATGATCTTACTGGTCTGAGAGTTTGATTGAAGTGATTTGCTTCCTTGTACTGAGAGAGGAAAGCATCATAGCTATTCGCGTTGGTGGCTGACGGGGCAACAGATGGGCTGTGCAGAAAACTTCCGGGGATGTTTGAAGCATTCCCGGCACTTGCATAGCCAGAAGCATTTGCATTGTTCAGGAGCAAGTTGCTCAACGAGGTGTCATTTCTGTAGTGTTCGGAGACATATTTCATGTCAGCCAGAGATTGGTACGAAGCATCTCCTTGATATGACTCTTGCACGTAAGTTTTATATTGACTCTGGGGAAGAGCAGAAGAGTATCCAATTAGGTTCGCTAGTTGTTCCACATTAAGCGAACTTTGCGGGTATGCATGAGCAGCAAGATGTTGCTGAAGTCCTAACCCCATGGCACCGGGCAGAGTTGGAATTGACTGTTGAGCTAAAAAGGTATCTGATTTTGCAACCTGCCAAATTCGAAGGACATGCAAACACATTATTTCCTGTTTTTTCTTCATCTTGAATCTAATCCTTGGGTCCATAAGCAGGACCCTAAAGCACAGTGCAAGGGAGTGTAAGTTATGTTTCAAGGTAAACATCATGAGATGAGCAACATCCATACTACCACAATGACCATAACTGAGATAATCACTAGATAGGAAGGTTTTCGATCATCTACCTCTGCCATTGAAATAGTCGGGCTGCCTATCGATGACACTGCACCACTGTATCTTGAAGACAAGGGTTGTGATGCAAAGGATGCTCCCTGGAAGTAATCAGAACCCCTCACAGATTCAACAGTCGATGCCAACAAATCAGTTTGCCTAGGATTCGAATAACCAAGCTGCAGAACAACATAAGTTAATATTTTCTGTTATATCTTTATTAGGAATCCGAAGTGAAGCTCAACTGGACATATCAGTTTAAAATTTTTAAGAAAAACCAAAAGCAAATTGCATGTACAGTATAGAGTATGATACATAGCTAAAACAAAGATATCAATGGGTAGTTATTAGAAAGCGCTTAAACACTAACTCAGAACGGGTCGTAACTTGTAAGTGAATGGTTTAACTGTACCAAACATAAACAATGGGTAGTCACGTAGGTTGTAAATTAAGGCAACCTTAAAAGAGTGTTAACAGACAACCATGATGAACATTCACCAGGGGAAGATAATGGGGTGTATTGAAAATTAACAAACTGGAGACTGAATAGGCACAACAAGGGGAAGAGGAAATAGACATTGAGTAAGTACGTACGCACAGAAAAGGGGTATCGAAATAGCTGTCCAAGTGAATAAAAGTTTATGCAATTAAACAGTCAAAGGGATTTACAACATAGTTTAGACATGCCGCAACATCCTGAAAAGGATGAAGCACTGTAGCAAATGTCAACTTATGAAGTTACCATATCCTGGAAGAGATGAATCAATGACTTTACACTACTCAAACAGCCCATATAAGTTATCTAGACAGAACATCAGGCCAAACAGATACATGAGACATTTATAAAGAATACAGCCCAGTTGTCATCATATCATTTAGTATAGTCCACTTGCATTAACTTCATTCAGTGAGCATAGATACAGAAAAACTACTCAGTGTACAAGTTACCACACTAGTGACAGACAAGCATGAGTAGGATTTAAAGAGCACACTGCAGAAGTGTTGCAATGCTATTACCACTTCATTTGGCAAGGCAGGTTGGTTCCTAATTGTTTGATCTGCTTCTGAAAATGCAAGTGCGGAACTTTGTGGAATGTTCTCGAAACTTGAATCAGGTACAGACAATGTGGACGTATATTCACGACCATATGTTGCTTCAGATATAGTCTCTTTCATTGGTTCTGATTGAGTAGAAACAGGCAAGACATACATGCCAGAATCTTCAGTTTCTTTATGACCCCTGTAGGACTCCATTGGGCTATTAGCACCATACCCATAATATCTGGCATGGAGAAAAAGAAATTAATAATATACAGTGGATCATTATAAATAATCAGGTAGGGTAATTAGAACCAAGTGACCATACCTGGTGTCTAAGCCTTCATTTGAGGGACAATCCATTGGGGGAGACACCTCTTCTGTGTTTGTTTTCTGTAGATCTAATGTTGGCGGCCCTGAAAATGTAGTAACATTGCCGGAGTTGTATGTACCAAACCTCAGATGAGAGCACTCATCAGCCAAGGCTTGAAAATTAAATGGAAGCACTACTGTACATTTCTTCTTTGTTCGGGGTTTCAAATGATCCTCTTTCCCTGAACTTAGGCGTGCCAATCCTTCAGCAGCTGATGAAACTGTAATTATATTATCACCAGCTTGAGACACAGAACAACTTTGGAAAGGTGCATATGAGCTATTTTCTATCTCATTGGAAGAAATAAGTCAACAATTAGAATCACATGTAATACATCAGTAGAATCTAATAGCTATTATCATCAACCTTTTGATCAATCAATGAGATTAGATTAGGCATTATCATCAACCTCTTGATGCATCTAGCCATCCAAAATGACGCATATTCAATATCAACCCTAGGGTTGCAGATGCATCAACATTTAAAAAACAAATTTCAGAATTAATACATACATAAACATAACACTCATGGCAATCAATTTATCAACTACTTATGCAAACAAGAACAGGTCAGTTACGAAGATGTATTTTTACATCTCAGAATATCCTCGTGTATAATGAATAGTACTACGTATTATAATATTTACAAGACATATTAAGAATAGTCACCTTCAAGGCGTTCATATGCGTGCCCGGCAACATTTTGGGAACTCACATCTCTAGTAGTGCTATTGTCGTAATGGGATGTTCCTGATCTATTCACCAAACTCTGCGCAGAAGCAGTTTTGGTGAAGTCGAACCTCAAATCTTCCCTAGTAAGACCGTCATTTGATACTTGGACATCATGTGGCAAGCAGTTCGTAGACAGGTTACCTCCATCACCATACAAGTTAGATTGATTAGAGTAAATATCTGCATCATGCACAGTAGAAACATCTAAAGCAGAAGATGCAGTAATAGTATCTTGCTGCTCAATCGATGCCCATTCATCATAGTGAATGTGTTGATCGGCATTATTGTTGAACTCATTTATCCTTTTGGGAACAAGAGATGGGTTTGGAAAGCCCGGATCAGGTTGTAAAGGTGAAGAAATATGGTGAGCTTTGACACAGTAATCAGACGGGTATGATGCAACTACATCATGAGACATATCAGTTGACTGTGGTGAGGCTTGGTTATGTGCCCTACCCATTTTCACAATATCAGCCATTGATACAAGTCCTGTAGCGGCACCCGACCAAGCAGACTGAACTATTGGTTGTTGCTGCACAGAAGATGACATGCCATCTACCGTTCCTGTTGAATGTCTTCCATCATCAGCACCAAAAGAATCGCTGCAACAAATATATTAAAAGATTGATCATAGTGATTGATTGAAGATCATAAAAAAATGTTATAAGAATAAGGTGACAAAGTTGAAACACACTAACTGCATCCCAGAACTTTTTATACAAAAGACATTTAAGAGTAAATTATTGTCATATCAACATGAACGAAACTGGCAGGATTGAATTTATCATTGTTCTAACACAGAATCCAAAGATAATAAGAAACCTTGAAGAAACCGTTGTTGATAAATATATAAAAGATAGATCAGTCAAAATTTAGTTGAAGTTCATGGGTTTCTGTCTAAGTTAGGAAGCTAAAGCTGCCAAAATTTTGCGATGAACTCTTCAAATGACGTTGATCAGTTGGAAGAAAACCCTACTGAAAAGTGGAAAATATGAGTTCCAGAAAAGAGAAGCATATTAGATATATGGCTTCTATCTCTCTACACCTCACTAATACCGGGTGAGATCTGAAAACTTTTTGGATGAACGGTCTATTTGTATAGTAGGGAAACTCAGAGGGTTTTTGTGTAAAAATTTAGGATTCAATGTTAACACTGCAATAGTTTCATCAACATGTGTCAAGATAATAGTACAAAAGGCATGGAACAAAGCAGGGGTAGCAACTTTCAAACTAGCAAAGATCTCTCAATCACTTTCACAAAATTTGCTTACTTCATTGCATCATTAAGTTTCCACCATATAAACCATATTAAACTTACTATATAGACAAAGATGGATCTGAAATTGGTGACTAAATATTGACACAGATGTACCCTGACCAATCGATTTACTAATACTTGGTGGAAAGGGCAAATGACAGTATCAAGCAGAACCCCATTACAGAACTAACCTTTGTGGTGAAGGGTGCTGATTCAAGGTTTTCCCTGTTGTACGAGATGCAGAAGAGGACGAAGAATATAATGTTTGAGAAATTGACCCATTCTCTCTCTTGCATGCAGCATTTCCATAGTCTGACAAAAAGAACATAGGGCTCAAGAATTAAGAATATGAAGTGTCATAATCCACATTACATAAGCACTTGACTAGTCAGTGCATGCATCACAAAAAGGAGCATGCATATTAAATAGTGTGCAAGTATGCTTACAGGAAAAACATGAAAGAAAACTAAGACTAAACTATACCATTTGGATTGGTGAGTACTGCTGCATTCCGCCCAAGATTACGTTCATTGGCACCCTTAACTCCATGATTTGAACTGGTATTGTTACCTCGAGGCCTTGTATCTTGGGTGTCTTTTGTCTGAAGTGATCAAATTCGGAAGGAAGAAAGACAAAAAATTACTATTTGATAGTATGAAAATGTGATAAGGATTTCTACAATGAAGTCCTGCACATTATTCAAGATGCGCAAGTACCAGTAGCAGCAAAGTATATAATTGAGTTGTAAACATTTAAGATAGAGCCATGTAATAACGTGAACAAAAAACAATACAAATAATGCAAAACTAAGTGTTCTTCTATAAGGTACCTCTTTTCTCCTTTCCTTTTTGCTCTTCACTTCTTGAAAAGTATCTTCAGAATTAAGAAACAGCAATTTATCAATAACTTAACAGAGCTAGGTAACATGGAGAAACATCAGGTTAATGAAAATTGCATGCATCATGCAAGAGTAAAACGAGCAAGGAATCCTTAACAGAAAATGCAGAATTTACTCAGGCAATTTCTTCTTCAGTTACAAACATTTACACTTAAGAAATTGTCATTTAGATTATTTCAACCCAATCAAGCAATGACACGAGCATTTGCATACCTTTTGAAGAAAAAGAAACTATAAATCATAATGTATCAGGAAACGACAAAAAAAATAAAGAAGAATTGAATGAGGCTATAGTCAATTCATATTTCCCTCTCCCTCAAAACAGAGGGTAACACGAAAGAAACCAAATTTTCTTCACAAATCTACGATCCACTTTCATTCTCTCCCTCAAAACAGGAGATAAAGCCATAACAGCACCAACAAAGGAACAAAAACAAAAACTTCTCAATCAACTATTTACTCAGCAAACAATTGCCAAAAAAAATCCAAACAGTACACTTTTCCAGATATTAGACTGACAGAAAATCAAGTAAAACTCATCTCCTTATATTTTCTAAAATTCATCTCACAAATCACTCATACAGCAAGCAATTTGAGCACAACCGATAGGCCTCTTCTAATTCAAAACAAGAACACAGAAAATCTGAACTACTCAGTACCACAGGAATGAAACACCCTAAACCTCTCACCACCAACAGTGACAGGAAAGCTAAAAACAGACAAATTAGATTCATCCAAGCCAAAACCTTATCTCCTCCCTCCCAAAACAAGAACAGAATCATCAATGCAATATCAAAGAAAGCGCATAAAACAAAACCTACTCGTCCAATTTTCCGACGAACCAAACAGAAAAAACAAAAAATACAACCGAACAAGAAAATCAGCAGAAAACACATAGCACCACCGGAGAGAGGTTGAAGAAGAAGAAGGATCGAAACCTAGCGAGAGGAGCCTCTGCACGGCGGCGTCGGGGTCCATGTTGCAGTCCTTCAGCACGGCGTAGATCTCGGTCTCAGAGAAGTTGCTCACGATCTCCTTCATGCTCTGCACCATCTTCTTCGTCTCTGACGCCATCGCCGCCGTAGCTCCGCCACCGCCACTGTTGCTACCACTCCCCATTCTCTCTCTCTCTCTCTCGGCGCGAATCTGTGTAGAGAGCGACGAAACGACTGCGTTTTGGTGGCTCTCTCTCTCTTTCTCTTCCGATGGATCGAACGACCAAAACCTATTTTCTCTTTTCTTTTTTCGCTTTGGGTTTTTATTTATATATCGCTTTTTTTGTATTCTGTGGACTGATTTGAGTGTTACAAAAAACACAGTATCGGGTGCTGGAGTTACGCTAAACTCACCCGCTTAGCGTCACAGACTAGTTTGTTGCCGTTGGATTTATTCCTGAGGGTTTTAACTGGACGTACACGTGTTTAAGATGTGATTTTTCGTTTTTTTTAAAGGACGTTATAAAATTTAGTGTTGTTTTTCAGGAAATTGGTTTAAATTACATTTTTCATAAATTACCTTGATTTCCTGATAAGATTTATAAATGCTAGTATTAGGGTTATTTGGCTGTAAGTGTTTCAAAAATGATTAGGGATTAGTCAATTTGAGAGAGTTTTCTAAAAACTAATTAGAGACTAATAAGAGATTAATTGAAAAATAAATTGAATTAAATGCTTAATTGGGGACTAGTTGGATAAGTTTGGGACTTTTACAATATTATAAAGTGTGTAAGTGAATCTTATTTTATTAAAATTTGACACAATTAAGTTTGTATAATATTTAATTAACTATATATTTTGTATTTAATACATAAAAATATTTTTTAAATTTAATAATAATTATATAGATAAAGCTAAACAAATCGGGTTGAATCAAATTCGAACATAAACAATTATTTCAAGCCATTGTCGAGATTAATTAATTATATAAGTTTATTCAAGCGGGAGCCGAACAATTATTTATTAATTACATCCTTATCCGGAATAGTATAAATTATTTTAATGTTTAAATTTAGTCGGTCATAATTTATAAATGATTTAAATCACACATGTTACTATTTAATTCAATATCTTTAAAAAATTGAGTGTTATTGATTCTATTTTTGGTTTTAGCTATCCAATTTTAAAGGTCAATTATCTCGTTCCAAACTATAAAATAAAATATTTTATGTAAATCAATTTAATCTGTTCGGGAAATTTATATAGTGAGTAAATTCAAGATTTGGTACTTAAAATAAAAGAGTGATTACACATAAATACACCCAACTATACATCAGTTTTACATAAGTACATCCAAATATAAAACTCGATTTTGCAGTCACTCAAATTACATTTCGTCTCACTTCGCTTTAACAAAATTAAATCTAACATAATTTTGAAGTAAAAACACCAAAACGCCCTCAATAGTTATGATTTAAAATAAAGCCGGTCGGACCGGTTTAAATTCAAAATTAGTTTATATTTATTTGATAAATTAAATATAAAAGATGTCTTGGTTCAACTTTCTCTTTGTTATTAATATAATTAATTAATCATTAATAATATACTAAAACTTCTTAATGATATAATTATCTTATACGAGTTCTGTTTCGAACTCACGATATATCAAATTGAAGAGAATTAGAAGATCTACCACTTTGAAGAAAAACATGTTTGTTTATGTATTATTATTAACTATTTATTTATATTATTAATTATTATTTTTAATTTAATTATTCATATTTTTTGTAATGATTAATTATTAAATAATATAATGAAACTTTCAAATGACATAACTCTCTCATACGAGTTTTGTTTCGGGATCATGGTATATCAAATCGAAAATCATCCGATAATTTTTGATTTGATTTACTACGAGCCCGAAACGAAACTCGTATGAAAGAGTCATGATATTCGAAAGTTTCATTAAATTACTTAATAATTAATCATTACAAAAAATATAATATATTTTTATATAATAAAACCTTAATTTGTTAACAATAAAACAGTTTTTATAATAATAATATCATTATTTTATTTAGTAAATATTATGTGATTATTATTTTGATTATTAATATTTTTTAATGATTATTTAATAAATAAAAAATATTTCAAATTTCAACCGAGTTTGATATTTGGGTGACTGCAAAATCGAGGTTATTTTGGTATTTTTATCTCAAAATTCTGTCAGATGCAAAATCGAGTTTTATATTTAGGTGTACTTATGTGTAATTACCCCTAAAATAAATTACATACATGCATGTTAATAATTATCACAACAATCACAGAAGCTGACAATACCCACCTCGTAGCATTGGCTGTAAGGTACTTTTTTTCCTCATTTTGTAATGATTACACTGTTTGGTTGCTGAGAAAACTGGTACCCAGAAGAGAAAATGGAAATTTTCCAAATTTTATGATCTGGTACTTTTTGTTTCTTCTAGAGATAACAAATTGAAGCCAAATAATGGTACTATCTGCTTGATTTGATGTGGAATGGAACATTTATGCTTGTCCCATGTTCATTGTTGAGAAGATTTGCTATTCTCTTGCTGTGTGTGCCTGTAATTGTTTTGGTACCAAATCCAGAGTAAGAAACTTTTAGACTAAAGCCCCATTTTTTAATTGGGATTGTTGTTGAGATTCAGGTTTTGTAGCAAGTGAGGTCAATTTCAGGGAATCAGAAGACTAAACCAGTAATGACATTTGTATTGATTTGGGGTTTTTTGTGCTGTCAAATTTGTTCAAGACTATATATCAGAAGATTGAGTTCAATCTCATGTAATGTAACCAATTTTTGTTATCAGCAATAACCCCAAGTTTGAGGGTTGGATTCAGCGACCTCGTGTTTGTTACATGGAGTCTCTGCCACTTGAACTGATTCTTATAATGTCTCTTCACTTGTTTTTATTCGTTTTGAGGTTAGATTCATGTGCTTAGGGCAGCTAATGAGCTAAGGTTGAAGTTTATGAACAGGTGTGTATTGGGCTATTCAGATTACTTCACTTTTACCACCGAATACGTATAAAATCCATGTTATTTGCTTATGAACAATAGAACCCTTTATGATATGCATCTATTTGGTATATGTTTGAATCGTGAAATCAGAAAAATATATTGACCCATGTACCTTCTCATTGCTTTGCTGAAAAATCCTAGTTTTCATCTTAAGCTTGCCGGTGAAGTGCGGCATATTCGGGTTTATGGCAACATATTCATTGATCTTTGGTTTAGCTCGAATTAGATACTGGGTTCGAATATTTACACATTTGTTGATGTCACAAAGCGCGCCTAAGGAATGGCATGAGGTTGAGTTACAAGGAATCTGCTTGTAATTTGATGAAGTTTTGGGATATATAAAACTAAAATTGAGATATGAGGTTTGACTGAAATATAATTAAAGTTAATTGAGAGTTGTGATGTTTTTAGGAGTGAAAAATTACTTGAACACTTGAAATATGAATGAGTTCAGAATAATTAGCTGTGTTATTTTGATTTTTTCATGATTGTGAAGAGAACCATATTGGAAATGCTAGTTTCTGGAAGTACTGAAGCTTTACTAGTGAATTTTCATCTGAAAACTGTAAATACTTCAGTAGTTGGTTTCTTATACGAACATTCAAGTACGACATTCTTGGTATAGTTCCCGTGTCAGTGAACATGTTTCCTTCAGTTGATAAACATTCTTTGAGAGTTCAAACCGCTCATTTCCAATAATGAAAAGAGCTCAGAACCCTTCTGCATGATGAAAGAAGCAGGTCCGGCTCGAAGGCCAACAATCCCTGTAACGTTTTCATTAAAATGTACAAGATTATGGTAAGAAAGTCTAGGAAGGGTCGTAAAAGAGAGATTTTGATGAATCTCTGGGAATAAATTCCACGCTGAAACTGCCATAATCTGTTTGCGGTACTAACGATGAAGAAACAAGTACTGAGGAGACAAGGCTATCATGATTCGCAAGACTAAAGACGACAGAGAAAGATTTATCTGAGGTATGTTTATTTCATATGCATTTTATTTTATTTTTGAAAACTTTCATATGCATTTTATAGTCATGCAGATAGAACATAAAAGTTATAACTGTATGGACTTTGTTTTTCCACTTCTGCTTTGATTTTTTTTGTTCATATCTGAAAAGATGATGGTAGGTGTATAATTAATACAAATCACATGTCATTCCTATTACCTTATCAACAAAAACAAATGAGTTACTTAGATATGGTAGCTTTTGACTCACTTTCTAAATGATGACATGAGCTTATATAGTGAAAGTCAAGTTAGCAGTTGGTGTTAACTTGGTATGCCATATTCGTGAATCATGTATGTCGAGGGTTGTGTCCATTTTTAGGAGTGAAAGATTAATGAAACGTCTAAATGAATCACTGAGGCGTTGGAGAGGAGTTGACCTGATTGTGGAGATGGTGAGGAAGAACATGGTACAGAGAGGAGAGAACCACGCTAGGAAGTCTATCATTATTTTTGAATCTAAAGATGAGATATAAACTAAGATGTACTGAAGGTAGATTTACATGCAGAATTTCCTTAGCAGCATTTTATGGCTGACTAAGATAATGACCGAATTAAGGCATTGAAACAGAATATGAGTCTTCGTTTTCAATTTCTGCACCGTTTTCCTCTTATATCTGAAAAAGTAATATAAAGTGCATGATTAGTACAATGACCTTGTCAAGAAAATTGAGTTACTTATCGTCTCAGAAGTGAAAGCTCTTGAGAATGGATGGAGGACATTGACTTTTATGGTGAAACTTAACTAAAGATAGTCTTTCTGATAAAAAAAACTAAAGATAGTCTTGTTATGACACAAGATCAACTTTCCAGTGCTGGTGAAGAATATCCCAATTCCTCACTTTTTAAGCATTCTGGAGATCTGTACGAGTAAAATAGATTTCATATTTGAGTAACTACGAGAAAATTTGAAGTTTGTTGGTCCTAATAAAAACGAGAAATCTTGTCAAATGGTTAATATAAAGGTTAGAAAGTATAACTGTGCTGTCTCATATCTTACTAATAATTGGTGCACTTTGTAAGTTACATCAAATATTATTATCTGGGACTGGGAGTCATTGAGTTTGTGAAAGACTCATTCATTTGATCATTGGCATCGCTCCATTTATGGATACTTGGTTTTTCTTTCTCATCACGCATTTGGAACATAAAAACAAGTAAAAATGACAATAAGCTCCCTTATTTATGATAGATTGACTTGCCAGTGATGGAGCTCAGCGTTAGAGTGTCTATCGCTATGCATTAGAGTGTCCATCGCTATGTCTCCTTCGCTGCGCGCATCTCCATAAAGAATAAGCAACCGTGATGTGTAGTTAATTTACTTTTTCATTTTAGTTTCACTAAGTCGATTGCAGAATTATCGAACTGTAATTGCTATATGATCTCATCCTATTGATGTGAAGGCGACGAGCTGACTAGGAAGTGCTAAAGATGGAGGAGAGAAATGTGATGAACGGTGGATCTTGATTCTTGAAACTGAAGGCAGGACAGAAATTGGGATGTGGGGTTGGTTTATTTGCAGAATCTGGTAAGCAGCATTTTGCAGATATTGAAGACATTTAAGAGCTAATCATTGTGATGACCCAGAAATTAAGGCACTGAAGGAGAAGTTATTAGAATTGTCTTTAAATAGCTTTTGTTTTCCATTTCTGCATGATTAGTAGTACTCTCAGACCATTACCATCTTCAAGTTTTGAAGCTAAATAGGTATAAAGTTGTTGAGATGTACCTCATTTGAAAACCAACTTATTCAGTGAAATTTAGCTAATGATATTCTCAAGAAATCAATATGAGGCTATGTCTCATAATGTACCAGTCCTTATTCGTATATTTGTGATGATTATTTGATTATATCTTTGCATTTTAACAAGGGGTGTTTTATGGGCGGGTGACCCGTCCGTGTGGATTTTGACGGGTTGAAATGTAATTTTCCCTCGATTTTACTTGTTGTTTTGGGATTTTGGGTTTGATCTTATTAACGGTGACCTTAAAGACCTTTCTCCTGGAGCCCACACTTCCACCCCAAACAACCTCGACGTTCCTCTAGCCACTTTGTTTAGAAAATCTAAGATCGGGATTGAGAATGTATATTCTCGGAAGCGCAAAAGATGGAGGGCTTCTGTCCCCCACCCGTATGTGGCTTATACTCCACCTTGGTTTTGCAAGGACTCATCTTTCACCCCTAGCCCTAAGTCCTTTTAATGAAATTAACTTTGCTGATAAAAAATAAGTTAACCACAAGGTTTAATACTTTGAGCATTAGATTTCTTAGTTTTGATGTGTATTATTATTAGGGAAAATCGTAAAAAGTCTTTTTATAATTATTTTTTTTCACACACTTTTCATTCATTGTGTTTTTGCAAAATTTTCCATCACTCATTTTCTTTTGTGTATTGGTCTGTGAAATTAACGTAAGTGTCACTTAAGTGTTAACTCAAACGTACAACACTTAAGTGACACTTCAGTTAATTTTTACGGATTTGTACACACGGTGCAAGCTTTTTATAATTTTGACATGAAATTAGAGCATTTGGACAGAACATGAACAGTAGGTTGGTAAAATATCCGCTGCACGTAAGAAAATCATTTTTTGTGTGTGGGGCATATGGCCCTGCCTGTCCAATAATTCATCCAACATTCTTCTTATGACTTGTTGGAAATTTAGTCATCATCTCATCATTTAAACATGTTATGTGTGCAATGCATATCTTGAATTTTCATACCAATTTGTTGATGACAGAATAATTTGCAAGGTTAATAAATTAATGAGTATTTGTCAACATATTTATTTACTTACAAACTACACTATTTGAGTGCTTACTTGGAAGCAATGACCATAATCTTCACCAACTCCAATCTTTTAATGGATTTTATATTCACCACATGTCATGCAAAAGAGATTAAACAAATGCATATAGTTTGTACTGATCTGCAAGTAATATAATAAAAACTCCCAAGTTGCAAGATTTGAAATTTTGGGCCCTTTATATGCTTTTATATTTTTTGTAAAATGACAAAATCTTAAAGTAACGCTTCTGTACAAAATGATAAAATTGTCTTAAAAAATACCACTTTTTGAATTTTTTAAAATCATTTTATAAAAATCTTAATTCTTAATGTCATAGACAATTTTGTTATTTTTGTACAATTATATACATTTTGCACATAAAAAAGAAGTAATATTTAAATCACATTTTTATCATTATCAAAATACACATCACTCTTTCAAAAGTGTGATAGTAAACAATAGGTTTTTGCCATTTTCCCTATTTTTTAGGGGTTGAAAGCCCTTCACCCATATACAGATTACAAACAGACCCTCCAGTGCAATGAAGAACTTCAAATCTAAAACCAGAAACCCAGAAACATCTATTTTTCACATTTCACATTTCATGTTCATGTGAGTTTATGTTTATGTTCATATGCATAACAAGGTATCTGATTGTAGATTCTTGTCAGGACTCCCAGTCTCTGCAGGATTTGGTAAGATGTAGCTGTTGACCAAGGGGCACATGACCCTTGACACTTTTTGGAAGTCACAGACATGGACATTTTTCTATTTTGGCACTCCTCTTGTGGGATTTAGCACCCACCTGCATGTGAAATGGAGAACCAAACCCATTTCTCTGGAGGGTTTTGGACCAGAAAAACTCTATAAATTGGCTCTTTAACATTAGGGTAGTAGTTCTAGTTCCTCCCCAGAAAGACTGTTAGATGACCAACCATCAAAACCTTACCATACCTTCTTGGATGGATTTATTGGATTGACTTGTTGTTGGCTCCTTGGTGAGTTGCTTCTCTTCTCTTCCCTTTTGATCCATGAACACATATTGTTCTTTAGAAACAACATTTCTGCAGACCCATTTGGTATCATGCTGATCCGTCGCTTGAATTATGGATGAATCTCTTCTCTCCAGGTCTGGAATTGCTGAAGAGCCCAAGTCGTCGCCTCTGAGAAGAGACCACTTCCCGCCATCCGCTTACCTTGACCTTGGCCCGTCTCTGCGCCAATCCACAGCTCACCTCATCGCCAGCGATGACATCATCCCCATCATCACAACCCCGAACACTTCCTCCTATGTCAACCTCATCGCGAACCTAAACAAGAGGAGGAAGCTCACCAGGAGGTCTCACTCAGCGCCTTGTGTATTCACAGACACCAAGGAAGCTTTTCAGGACCCCGTTGGCCCCAAACCGGGACATTTCTCGACCCCTACCATTGTCAGGCAGGCCTTCATAGGGGTCGCCCTGTACGCCATAGCTGGAATCGTGGTGTTCGTGTTCACCAGCAAGAGTTTCAAGGGCGACTCGACTTATAGGGTGGTAGATGCGCTGTACTTCATTGTGGTGACCCTTTGCACGATCGGGTATGGCGATATTGTCCCGGACTCAACATTCACCAAGCTCTTCACCTGCTTCTTCATCTTGATCGGGTTTGGGATCATCGGGATCCTGCTCAACGGGCTGGTGACCTACATTTGCGACAGACAAGAAGCGATCATGTTAAGCACAGTAGACGAGAGTCGGTTCAACACTATGGTGAGGAGTTACATGATCGACAAGGAAAAGGGGAGGATGAGGATAAGGATCAAAGTCGGCCTGGCCTTGGCGGTTGTGACTGGTTGTATAGCTATAGGGGCAGTGACCGCGCATTTTGTTGAGAAACTGAGTTGGATTGATAGTTTCTATCTGGCAGTCACTTCCGTCACGACTGTGGGATATGGGGATTACTCTTTCACCACGACCGTTGGTAGGTGTTTTGCGACCGTGTGGCTGTTGGTGAGCACGTTCGCGGTTGCTCGGGCGTTTCTATACCTGACCGAGCTTAGGATATACAAGAGGAGCCGGAGAATCACCAAATGGGTGCTCCAGAGGAAGATAACGCTTGGGGACTTGATTGCTGCAGACCTGGACAATGACGGCTCTATCAGGTATTTACAACATAAGTTCATTAGCATTGAGATATGTACTGATTTTGGTATAGAACATGAAAAATGTCTGATTTCTCGGAAGAGGCGTTTTTGTATTGATAGGAATATGACCAACAGAGACAGTGAAACATGAGTTAGATCATTATGGAATAGAACTTAGCCATGATCATGAATTGAAATATAAATCTAACAGTGCATCTGTAGAATATGCAACATGAACAGAAACATTACGGATATGAGAATATTGTGTAACTAAAATTAGTAGCATGAACTAGGAAACAGAAGCAAGAACTCATGCTGGTTATAGAATCGACATTTGCAAGGTTTCATTTTCACTCATTTCCCTTTACTTTATCATTCTGTTTCTTTTTCTGCAATTTTCATCTTTCGTTTTTCTAATGAACAAGTTTCTTCATCTACCTTATTTTCTCTTTTCTCAATAATATATGATCATCTTCTTATTGACTTATTCACATAAATCCAGCAAATCGGAATTTGTGATATACAAGCTAAGGGAGATGGGAAAGATACAAGAGAAAGACATCTTACAGATTTGCAAGCAATTTGACTCATTTGAACATGGTAATTCTGGGAAGATCACACTTGCCGATCTCATGGAGAATGGCTGATTTAAATTACAAGTAAACGTCGCTACATCAAACATAAGAAGAAAGGACAAGATTCCTCCTCATCGATCATCTCCATCTATCCACTAAGCCAAGGGAGACACTGTCACTCCAAACCATGCAAATCAACAGCTGGTCAGATGGCTATGATCGAGGAGTTATTCTTACAAATATACTTCAATACAAAAGAAAGGATTCTCAATCATCTCTTATTGGTTTTTTATTCTTTATCAAGCAGAGGAGAATATGAGTAAAAGATCCCAAGGAGTTCTGCTGAAGAATTTAAGTAGTCGACCCCAACATTGGTGGAGGAACGGGTTGGTTGGTATTTTTTGTTGTTATATGGTCTGCCGTTGTTGTATCCATAAATTTATCTATATATGTAAGCTTCTAGTATCATGGAAATAAAGAAAACAAGCTTTGTTAGGAATAGGATACTTAGGCATAATAAACCTCTATGTTACCAGACATTATACGTATGGCAATAACTATTCTGGACTTAAAGTTTTGAAAATTCAAAACATTCTCCGAATTCAGGAGTAGAAAATGTTCTTACCTGATCTCATGCAGTAGAAGATAGTAATTACTTCCCCCCATTTCTAAACCTTCTGCTATCTGAACTTCAAGCTGAAGAGTGAAAATTTTGGTATCACTTCTCTACAAACCATGATTCAAGAAGCATTATTAGACATTGTAAGGAGAGCAGTTTAAAATTGTAAGCATCCATATAGCATTAGGGCTTGCGAAAACAAAGGCTTCTTTCACATTTTTGTCAGCCTTTAAAGTTTAAACAAACTACACAAGAGTTTCATATTCACACCATTCTTCTTTCCCGTTTTAACATTAATCTACTTTCCTAAAAATATTCCTTAAGGCTAGCAAGAAATAAAGCTCATTTGTGTTTCTGCAATATGTATTCTTTGCTAGGAGCAGGTGGTGCCGAACCAAACCATGTATAAGCATGAATTCTTAGGCATCAAAACTTGGCATGAAGCAAGTGTTGGGTGGTTCAAGAACTAACCAAATTACAAAACCATCTTTAGAGAAAGGTATTGGTTCTCTTAGGCGACCGCAAGACGGATCCCAAGGGGGCTACTCTCTTTATCTTTAGCACAAGGTAAGATCCTCTCCCGTCGCATGCCAACGCCTAAGCCTAGTATTCCATCATTTAATAGCAAGAAATTGAATAATGCGATCGTTTAGCATAAGCCAAAGAAGATGGATGAAAACTTAGAGAACAGAAAGAAGAGAAGATATGACCCAGCCTCTCCGCTTTGCCAGTACGGAGAATCAAAAGCACTCACTCTTTGATAGTCAGTTTCTTTTGTTGGTCAGAACAACCTTATTTGCCAGATTTAATGAGAGGTTCTAATGTCAATCCTATATCCTCACCACTACCCAACTTCGTTCTGAAGTGTGTACTTTCACAGAAAAAGGATTTTATTTTACTCGCCTATATGCTTGACAGCTACTGAGTTTAATTGTTACATCAGTCAACAAAGGCGACCCTTTCAGTTACAGTTCTCACCAGCCAATAAAGCAAGATATAACACAACTACATAAGCATATATTAACTACAAAACATAGTGTCAATCTCAAAGCTTTATTGATGATTGTTGTTGTTCATAATACAATGAGAGCAACCCTTTATATAGGGAATACACATTACAAATAGGAAAGTATCTACTAAATCAAACTAGGAAACCCTAAATAGGCAACCTTAATAACCCTGATTGACACCCCCCCTCAAATTGATGTGGGTTGACCAACATCAATTTGACTATAAAAAAAACTGATACGGTGGCGGCACTTGAAGACTATGTCGGTGGAGTGACGTTAATTTGGTGTTTGAACTCGAAACTCGGAGAACTTGGAGACTTCGGGACTTCAGATACTCAAAATTCGGAGACGGAGACAGGAGCCTTTGGGAATTTATACCCAACTTGGAGATCATGGGGATTTATACCCATACCTCGGAGACGGAGACTCTGGGGATTTATACCCAACTTAGATATGGGTATTCATACCCATACCTCGGAGACGGAGACGGAGACGGAGTGCGCGATGGCTTCAGCATATCCTCTCATATTCTTGAGCAAGAGGGATTTAAGATCGTAACAAAAACAAAAAACAAAGATTCTAACATCTCGAGAAAACACCCAAATCATGTCAACAAACCAGGAAATTAGCCGAAAAAATCATGGTAGCAAACGGGATAATGAAGCAAATCATAAAGCATTGGGAGGAACCAGGGAGGGAGACGATCGAAAAAAAATTCGATGAATAGTGTCGATGAACAGTATGCATGAATAGTATTCGGTGAACAGTGAAATCGCTTGTGAACAGTGTTCGGAATAGTATCTGATGAACAGTATTTCGGATTTTCTTTTTCTTGCCTTGCCTTGCCCACTCGTTAAAACATAATTAACGAGTGGGCAAAACCACACACGATAGGATCGAACCTAACCCCCTGATACCATGTCAATCTCAAAGCTTTATTGATGATTGTTGTTGTTCATAATACAATGAGAGCAACCCTTTATATAGGGAATACACATTACAAATAGGAAAGTATCTACTAAATCAAACTAGGAAACCCTAAATAGGCAACCTTAATAACCCTGATTGACACATAGCAATGAAAGGAATTACAGTAAACTCATCTAAAAACTTGTGAGACTTTGTTATGGCCAGTCTTGAAGTTTTGTAGCTCACTGAAAAGAGCGGCTTAATGCACAAGACTCCTACCATTCACTATCTGATGTCGTGGGAGGGTTAATATACACACAACCTTCCCCCACTTTCGTAGAGTCTAATTCTACACTTGGAACTCATGGAATTGGAAGGCCACAGTTACAAGGTCCGGAAACTGGACAACTATAGCGTGATTGACTGATGCCTAGAGTTTCAATGTGTTAGCATTCGACAAAGAAAAGACGTGAAGCTCGTCACCACTTGACAAGTATCATCAAGCCTCTCCACCCATCAACTTGAAGTTTTAGGTTAATGACTTGAAGATGCTAAATCAAGTGGTTGACGGAAACCAGCGATACAGTCAAGTTGTACTGTTTCAATGTTGCACATTCTCAGTGTTGGATAATTCCAAATGGCTTCGCTTCAAGCAGAAGTTCATGAATTTCCCATGACTAGGGTTGTCAATCTCAAAGCTCGATCGATCCACCTTGAAGTTCAAACTAATCAAGCCTTTTAAATGAGAATGAAAACTTCAACATGTATGTATGATCCACACTACTCAAATTCACACAATGAGATTGAGAACACCAACCAAAAGCCAGCTGGGACATGAACACTTTGAGACTCAATAGCAATCATTGCCTATATTGTTCTATACTTCCAAGCACACACACATAAAGTGAATCCATTTCTGGTGCCAATTAAAACACAGATTTAGTCAAATTTGAGCAAAAAGCACATACCTTTGGCTCCGATGAGACCTAAACACTGAGGACTCAGTCCCCACGCCTTCAAGGTTACTCAATTGCCATAGCAGCAATTGCAAAGATTTGCTGAGTTATGGTTTACCAGAAATTGTTGGGCCGGGTCAAGCCCAATATATGTTTGTTCTCGTAGGCCCATGCGGCCCAAACATCTTTTCCTGCTCTAGGATTGGGAACCGTCTTACCCAAGTTTCATTTCCTATCTTTTATCTACCAATATTACCCCTATGACATGAGTCACTATAATTTGGATATTATATAGGAAAAGTGACTGTTTGACACACTAGAATCTATAGAATTTTAAATTTGATATACCAAGTTTCACTTTACTTTTGTATACACTAAATTTGTCATTTTTCTTATAGTTAGTCACGATTTGAATTTTTTAAATAGGCAAAAATAGCAAGTTGAGTACCTAAAAATAATAGAGTGAAACTTTGGTGTATTAAAACTAGAAACACAAAGTTTTTAGTGTATTAAACTGTCTTTTTCCGTTACATCTAATATGAAATATTGTTTTTTAACCACCTAAATTATTTTTAATTTAAGAAGTGGTTTGCTTGTAGACCATATTCTCTTTCATAGCAAATAAGCTTATATGAACATCAAAATGGTAACTGGAGGAGTAAATGCTGAGTGAGTGAGATTTAGTAGTTTTGAGAAGGATGACATGTTTTTATTTTCATAAATTTGAGTGTTATAAGGGGTATGTTTGTCATTTTAAAATTTACCTATGTAAGACTGAAGTGTAATGTTAAAATAATTAAGGTATCATGTAAATTCATTTTAGTCAAGGGGGTATTAAGTGCAAAATACATATATTTAAGAAGAGTAGTATATAAATATTTTTTTGAGATGACATGTCGACTTTATTCAACAGACAAGTTATTGCATATAGCACAAGCTAGCTAGGTCCGCCGAAAAGTTATTGGGACCAAACTCACAGTCAGAGCCCGCACGTACCAGCCCAGCCATAGTATGAGCTGCGTGATTTCTTAAATAGTATCAGTTCAAGTGAGGTCACCAACATAAATTTAGCCATAAATGTTAGATTTATTTAAAGAAAAATAACATTTTATTACATCTAACTACAGTTGATTCACACTTTGATACTCCAATATATATTTTTCTTTTTTAATATCATAGCTATTAGTTTGGGACATCAATGTTAACTCTGTTACTAGAAACTTAAAATGACTAAATTATCGAGACATGTTTTCTTCTTTCTCTCTTTCTCCTTCTCAGATTAGAGAGTGAGAGGTTAGCAACTCATTAGATGAGAGGTTTTCTTCTTTCTCGGCGACTTGTAACCGTGCTCCACAAAAAAACTCATTAGATCTACAATAGAGAGACACCAATGACGAAACCGAACTCACCTTGTCGACGACCGAACCAAACCCGCCTCGCCTATGACTTGTGACATAGCTCTACAAAAACCCAGTAGACCTACAACTAATATCCGACCTAGCTCCTCGGAAAACCCCAACACTCAAAACACACAAACTGAAAACCTAAAAACCTCACTTCACAACTAGAAGAGCTTGCCGGAGAAGACAACCCAAAACTTGTCGGAGAAGACAACCCTAATTTTCTTAGATTTTCAGGTTTTTTCTTACAGTCAGGAGTATTTTTGGTATTACATTTTGTGAAATTATCACCCGTAGGCACATGACCTGTTTTTGACCATTAGATATAACAAAATGCTAATGTTTGTCCCAAACTAATAGTATTAGAGTACTAGAAAAGGAATAAAAAAATAAGATTTTAAAGTGTGAAACATGTATAATCATGCACTTTTTCATCATTATTAGCTATGCTAAATTGTATACAAAAAGATTGAATACTCTTAAAGCTTTAAATTGAGATATTAGTTTTAGGTTGAAGATTGTGATGTGTGGTTTGCTTGCTTACATGCATATGTTGTGTGATTAGCCATCTATAATGTATGTTTTGGAGATTAATATGTGCTCGAGAGAGACGGATAATCTCGGACCTAGAAACCACTGAGGGATGGAGGCTCGAAGCCGTGTTTTGACCCCTCGGATCAACCCTTAGCCGAAAATTGTCAGTCAAATGCAATTTCGAGTTAATTCTGAACCCGAGAGGGCAAGGGGTGACTCGGGGTTAGGGCAATCTCAAAGCCGAGAGGCGAGATTGGTATTTATGGCATTGTTCTTCACTTGACTCACCATTAGACCTAGTATTTTGATAATATTGTATAATGACCATGTTTGTCTTGTAATTGATTGGGTGTTGATATGTTGCGTGCATGCTTTGGTAGACTAGCGCCCACTTCTCGATTCGAAAATTGTTGGTATCAATGCAGTTAACTTAGAGTCTTCGGTTTACGAGGTGAACACATGCTTGCGTTAAGTGACATTATGCAAGTGTGGTAGCCCCCGTAAATTCGCAAGACTCGGGTTAATTAAGTCGTTCCTAAGGTCAAGAGACGTGTTCGGTATCTAAAATATAGGCCAACGAAATGCATGCTTATTATTGATGTCTCATTTGGTTGCTTGATTGTTTTGATCATAATGTTAAGCTCCTTCGGTGCTCGAATCATCGACTTCTAACCAACCATCTACCATCTGCCCCCATTAACTTAACATCTAACCTAATGTAGTTTAATCCTATAATAGTTGTAGTGTAGATGCAGTTTCTTGTTTAGTTGTAGTTTAAACCCTCTTCTTGCGTAATTTACCTTTGTCGAGTCGTGTCGGGAAAGAAGACGCGAGACGTCCGATTATGAAACCCCATTTTGGTCCTTGTGGATCGACCCGGTATCTTACCGGTTATAAATGTATTACTTGTAACCGCATACGCTTGTGTAAGGGGCACCTTTCCGAGACGTGACATTTTTCTCGACACGTCTCGACCCTACACCCGCTTAGGCGCTTCAAAGTAATACGTGTATGTTTGTCAAGAAGAGTTTGAGCTTCTAGATCAACGTGTGCTATATCGTTAGCTGCTTCTGTTCATCAGATGGCCCAAAGTGGGTGTGTCATCATCGGTTGACTTTGTATAGTGGGCCTCTTCTGCTTCCCTCACTACTGGAAATTTGCTTATTCCCGGCGAGATATTGAAATATCCCGCCGGGTTGGTCACACCAACTCGGCAAGACTTATATCTCGTTGTTGGGGGAAAAAGCGGTGTCCCCTCTCTTGCGCAACAACACGCGGTCGCAGCAAGTACAAATAAATCGGTAAGATATCGAGTCGAATCCACAGGGATTAACGAGGGTCGTAGGTTGTTTTGAGTGTTTGTATTTATTTTAGTAAACTACCAACAGGTAAATAGCAAGAACATGATAACAGTGGAAGTAAAGCGCATAGGGTGCTAGACAAATAGTAATGTAAATAAGTTTGAGAGTTTTAATTCCTTTGGATCGAAATTAATGTTGAGCCTATGTCTTAAGTGCCGACCTCGCCTTTCGGTAATGAGGCTAGCCTAATCCCGAGTCTCCTCATGCCCTTTCGGTATTGAGAACAACTCGAGACCGCATTAGATCGACAATAATAAGCTAAGAGTTATTATGAGGTGCCAAGACACGGTCTTGAGCCTACAACCCTCGGTGGATGCTAAGTCCGGATTCTATTCTTTCCCTTTCGGTATCGGATAGAACTCCTCAAACACATATTGTAAAGCGTCAATTAATCAATATATGCATTCAAATAAGCAACCACACAACAAAGTCTTCAATCCTATAACTAATACCTCCATAAACTCAATAAACATATTTCATAATGTCTAGCACCCATGGCTAAGGGATTTAGCCCTCAACCATGGTGCTCAATCCAACTATCATCATACAATCAACAAAAGTAAACAACATCAAAATAAACTAGTAAATAGGGATAGAAATTGCTCTTGGTGCTCTTGAGCAAGATGGATCTTCAAGCTCGGTGGATTTGATGGTAGGAATCTCTCCAAAGTTTTCTTTCCTAACTCCAAAGGTTGAGTCTATGGTGGAATCCACTCCAAAACTCGTAAAGTGTCAAGAAGAGATGAATAACTCTTCAAGTTTGATGAAGAACAAGAGGTTGGAGCTCTAAAACTCAGCTCTCTCCTCCTCAACTCGTTTTTGGTCTTTGCTCAACTCCCCACCTCCAAGATATTTGATTTCTGCACTTTAAATATCAGTTTCGCGCCTTAGTCACGATCTTGCCTTGGTAGGCACGATTATGCCTCACCTAGGCACGATCGTGACCCCTTGAAATCTTCACCAATAGATTAGATCTTCACAATCCGCTCAAATTGACATATTATGGGCCCCAATCGGACTTCGGATGAGAAATCTACACCACTGGAAAGTTTTTGCTGTTATGCAGAACTTTCTTAACCGATTTTCAGCTCCAATTATGCTCTAATTGTGCATGACACCTACAAAGTGTCAAAAACACACAAAGGATCAAAAGTATCAAATTAATGGCTCTAGAAAGCCGAAACGAGGACAATTCGGTGCTCAAATGCGGGTCAGAAGTATAATTGCGAGGTCACATTCGGACCTGTAACACTCGCCGCTTAGGTTAAACCTTTCCCGACGAGATATTCATAATCTCGCCGGGTTGGTTTTACCTAACCGGCGATATATGCAATATCTTGCCGGATTGGTTTCAGTAGTCAACAGTCTGATGTTGACCACAACGGTCATAACCTTTTCCGGCGAGATGTGGCGCAATATGTCGCCGGGAAAGGTTATGACATTTATCGGATAGATATTCAATATATGGCCGGGTTTGTTTTACCAAACCGGCGAGATATTGTAAATCTCGTCGGGCCGATTACACACGTCAACGCCCAGATGTTGATCGTCAACGGTCATAACCTTTTCCTGGCAAGATAATGCAACATTTCGCTGGGAAAGGTTATGACCGTTGACGGTCAACATCCGACCGTTGATGGTCAACAAACTCTTTCCCGGCGAAATATTGAAATATCTCGCCGGGTTGGAGTCGTTGACTGTCAACGGTCGGATGTTGACCATCAACGGTCATAACATTTCCCGGCGAAATATTGTGCAATATCTCGCCGGGAAAAGGTTATGAAAATTCTATAAAAGGTCCATGCATGCTTCATTTGTCAAAATTTGATCTGTGAATGATCATTTGGACCATATTGATAGAGGTGAATATTTGGAGTGCATACAAAGTCGAAGATTACTAGTCCGATTCTCGAGTTCCCCTCGTTGTCTCTAATCTTGTCGTCCCCGTTGGTCGATCTCCAGATTTGCAGGTTAGTTTGGGTTTTCGATTTGGTACGAAATTTTAATTTTACTATTATATTTCGACATTGCTATGAATTTTTGTGACTTACGCTATGAATTAGTGAAATTTTGGTGAACTATATGCTATAAATTATGACCGTGTGGTTCAAAATCGTACTTTTTGTGTGGATATTTACCTTTAATTACGTGTAGTAATACATATGCATATAATAACTATTCGGTATTGTATTGTATGTAGATATGTCAATTATGGACTGCCGTAGGCGGATGGATATAGAAAATAGAAGGTCGCAAGCGTATATGGACGATGTGGAAAATTTCATAAAGTTTATCTACAGAAATGCGTTGCAACACGGTTGCGACCGATATCTATGCCCGTTCAAATCCTGTCACAATATGATTGTCCAACACGAGAATACAATACGTACCCACATATTGCAATACGGTATGGTTTCGACATACACTGTGTGGATCTGTCACGGTGAAGTGCATAACGCAAATTCGTTTTTGGGTGCGGGACGAGAATCTCGACGGGACGAGGCTTCAAGTAGTCGAAATGTTGATCTTGTTGTAGAGCTTGTGGAGGATTTATTTCAGGGGGCTGAAAACTTTGGTGAATATACAGTGGAGGGTGAGCACCCTACGACAAAAGCAGCGATGGACGCGTATGAAGAACTAACGCGTCTTGCGAACACCCCATTGTATCCAGGGTCTAACTTGTCCTGTCTGAACGCACTTTTGAAGTTGATGACCATTAAGGAAAAATCAGCAATGTCAAACATATCATATGGCATGAATTGCGAGTTTTACATAAATTCGCACCCGTCGCCAAATTTCCACCCTAGATCATATGTCGAAGCGAAAAAGATGTTGAAGAAGATAAGGATGGATTGTATCAAGTATGTTGCTTGCGAGTTCGGGTGCATCTTGTACTATAAACAATACGAATATGTCAATTTATGCCCTATTTGTCAGACATCTAGATGGGTAAACGGGAAACAGAAAAAAAAGAAACCAAGGAAAATTGTCTGGTACTTCCTTATTATTCTGCGGCTCCAGCGTTTGTACATGTCAGCAAAGACTGTCGACCAAATGCGTTTGCACGGGCAAAGGGCCAGAGACAGAAACAACGTTGGCCATTCAGCTGACGGTGTATCTTGGAAATAGTTTGATCAATTGTACCCAACATTTGCTGCAGACTCCCGGAACGTGCGTCTTTCTCTAGCGAGCGACGGTTTTAACCCGTTTGGGCCCGCTTCTACGCCTCACAGTATTTGGCCAGTGGTAATAATTCCCCTCAACTCCCCCCCCCCCCCCCCCTCCGTCTATGTGTATGAGGAAAGAGTACAATATTCTATCGATACTGGTTTCCGGGCCAAAATCATCGGGTAAGTATTTGAACGTGTTCATGCAGCCATTAATAGACGATTTGAAAGTATTGTGGGGAATGGGTGTCCCAACGTATGATCGGAAGAGTTGCGAGCAATTTCGTATGCATGCAGCGGTGATGTACACAATCAGCGACTATCACGGGTTGGGAATGTTAGGCAGAATTCAGGTAAAGGGGTACAAGGCATGCCCTATTTGCCTTAACGACCTCGACGCTACATACAGTCAACGTAGAATGTCATACCTCGGACACCCCAGATGGTTACACGCCTCTCATCCATACTGATTCAAGACTCATGAGTTTAACATGGCAACGGAAGAACGACCACCCCTACATGCACCTTTATCGGAGGAAGTCCTCAGACAGACAAGACTGCATAGATTTCCAGTGCAGAGTTTGCATATGTTGTTAGCGCCGAAACAAGGTAGGGCTCCGTGTTGCTGGACGCATGAAACTATTTTCTGGCAGCTCCCGTACCGGAAGTTAATTCGGGTTAGGCATGCTCTTGATGTCATGCATATCGAGAAAAATGTCTGCGATAATGTCATGGGCACCGTACTTGGCATTAAGTTAAAGGCCAAGGATGATGCAAATGCCTGTGCAACTCTCTCAGATATGGGCATCAGTCGACCTTCCTCTGATTTCATTGTGTTGCCTCAGAAGCGGGGCGAAGTGTTTGAATGAATTGCTGGTATCAAATATCCAAGCGGGTATGCCGGTCAGCTGAAAAGTAAAGTGAATGTCCAGGACAAAAAATTTTACGGATTGAAGACACACGACTATCATGTGTTGCTCCAGCGAATTCTCCCGATAATTATCCGACCATATGTTGGGTCGCGGGTGACGGATACCTTAGTGTACTTATCTCGATGGTTTCAGAGGTTATGTGTCAGGGAACTGAAGGTGCAAGAAATCCATCAGCTCCAATGTGATATCAACTTGATTCTATGCAATTTGGAGAGTATATTCCCATTTGAATTATTCACAATCATGGTTCACCTTTGTCATCATCTGCCCGAACAACTTTTGATGATTGGCCCAGTTCATTACAGTTGAATGTTTCCAGTTGAAATGTAAACTGGCTAGATAACATTCATACATTTGTTTACTTGTAAGTTATATCATTCACATTATTCCTCTTCTGAACTAATTTATATTTTTGGTGTAGGCAACTTGACGAGTACAAGAAGAGTATACATAACCATCAGTACCCGGAGGGTTGCATAGCTGAATCGTATTTGATGCATGAACGAGTGGATTTCATCAACTTATACCTCGACGACGACTCGTCTACTCCCAATGTACAAGTTAATGAGGTTCGGCAATGGAACATCTCAGTTTTCTCTTCAGTTTTCATTTCTAGTGGCTTCGTCGGTCATGCGATTGTCACAGCTGAGGACCAAAATTGGGCCCATTGGATGGTTATGCTAAATTGCGAGGAAGCACATCCATACATTGATAGCCACCGCAATCAATTCAACATGAAGTGCCCGAATGGTTCCGAGAAGTTGCGCGTAGAATCATTTTTCTTATCGTTCTCCAAAAAAGTAAGTGCATTTTTTAAATCAATTCGCGCTAGAATATCATAATCATTGCAATTTGTAGACTAATATATGACGTGAATTTCTTTCAATTATGCAGATGAAAGCGATGAGAAACATTGAATTGTATATTCTCTCGCGAGGCCCGATTCATACTCGCACTTACTAAAAATGCACCATTAATGGAGTCAAATACGTGTGTCACCGACAAGATCAGTCGCGAAGGACACAAAATTCTGGTGTGATGTTCGAAGCCAATTCGATAAAGTATTATGGAATCCTGTTACAAGTTTTTGAACTCGTATACATGCAAGGGATGTCTGTTAGAGTTTTCAAGTGTAGGTGGTTCAACGAGGCTACTATTCGAAAAGACCGTGAGATGGAATCCGTTGATACATCCACAAATGTGTATCAAGAAAATTCGTGGTGTTTGGCTAAAATGGTGAAATAGGGATGACAAAAATACCCACACCCGACGGGTAACCCATAGACCCAACCCAATTAGAAGCGGGCGGGTCAGTAATTTCGGGTAACGGGACGGGTAATGGGGAAAACAAGCGGGTATCTAGCCGGGTCAAGGTCGGGTTCGGGGTTACCATTACCCGCCCCGCTCCGTTGTATGTTAAAAAGAATAATGATATTATATTTATATTTAAAAGAAAATATTACCAACTAATTAATTTTCTCAAAAACAAATTATACGCAAGTTACGAATTTTATTCGTTTGTTTCTCTATATATACTTTTCTATTAATTTTGATATTTCGCGCAAACATGATATATTGAGCTCTCATAATTGGTTTTGGTTGCATAGTGAGAAAACATCACACATTATTATCTGAATACTTCAAACACGATGTTACAGTAGAAATTTCCTTTAAAATTAGAATGAACGCTGGATTAATTTGTGATATTGCAATGGTCATTTTTAAGAAATTAGAGAACGTGCCTTCAATTCATATAGTGCTTGCTTTATATTTCACACAATTATATCATGAGAAACCACCTACTTATTTTCTGGCAAAAATATGCTTTACTACATCATGTTTTATGTATAAATTTGCTATTTGTATGTAGAATTAATTGAGAGATGATCATATAATGCAGAACGAATTGTATGAGAAAATTGAAATTAAGTTTGATTTCGGGACTGGTCCGGTTGTTGCAAATTACCCGTACCCGTCAGGGCGGGTTTCGGGACGGGTTTGAAAGCAAACTATTGGGGAATGGGACGGGTTCGGGACAGGAACCTAATTTTTGGGTTGGGTCTGGGATTACTAGACCCGCCCCAAACCTGCCAAGTGCCATCCCTATGGTGAAACAAGTCTTCTACGTCGACGATCCGCTGCACGGGGGGATTGGAAAATTGTCAGTCATATGTTCCATAGAGGTATTTATAACCCGGCATCACTTGCAAGAAATGCAAATGAATGACTAATATATGAGGTCGAAGCACCGTATCAGGAGGAAGCGACAACATATATTCCTATTCTCATAAATGGGGGATTATGTGTTTATTTTGGTCCGATTCGAAGGCGTGAATCCAATGATTTCGATGAGTCCAAAGAAGAACTGGAATTAGACGAAGAATTGGATGAAGAAGAGAAATTTCTTGAATTCAATGATGACGAGGCTTTGCCCGAGACAGACGAAGAAGAAGACGACAAACAGACTGACGAACAAGAATACGATTCTGATTGATTGAACACATATTTCGATGTTTCGCCAAATTTGTAATTTTTTCTTTATAAATAAAAATCTACCCTCATTTGTCATGGTATCTAACTTATATATTTCTATCTCTAATCAGAATATGTAATAAATTGTCTAACCCCGTAAACCCCAATTGTCTAATGTATTTATAAATTTCATTCATTATTCTCGACGAGATATTCTACAATATCTCGCCGGCTTGGAGTTTTCAACCCAACGAGAAATTGAATATCTCGTCGGGAAAGATATAGATTAAAATACTTATTTTGACTTTTATGGTTGACTAAATACTCAGTCTACTTATCGGATATGATCCTGTGGTTTAATTTGGCTAAAATTTAATTTACATAGGTAAACCATCACAATCTACATATCCAACGGTTTCGATTTTTATAATTCAATTTTCTTACATTCGGGATGTGAACATCGTATGTTTAGGGTATGTAAACCCTTACTTCCCATAACTCTAAAACTCTACGTTCAAGACGATTCAATATCGTCAAAATATTTTTTAAATCCAACCTTACGGGTGGAACCGAAGATATTTTTCCTGTATGCCGGGTAAAAATTTGTTGCATTTAATTTTCAAATCGACCTCGATCAAGTACCGAATGAGTCGAAATACGCGTACATATAACAAGTTTCTAACCCTAATCCCTAATTATGAAATTAAAATTTAATTCTAAATTTATATTGCAAGCAATCCTTAAACCCCAATTGTATATTTAATTCTAAATTTATATATGAAATTACAAAATGTAATTAAAAAAATATTTTTAAATCTAAACTTTCCCGGCGAGACTTTGGTCAAAAACACGTCGGGAAAGAGTTTATATTCATAAGAATATTTTACAAATATCAACTCTTTCCCGGCGAGATTTTGACCAAAGTCTCGCCGGCTAGGTGCATGGAATTATCATTAGCAAGTGACCACCTCGCCGGCGAGATTTTGCCAAAATCCCGCCGGGAATGATTTGTTACATATTCAACACTTTCACAGATTTTCCCTCACTTTTCCTCTCGGTCTCGCTCTCTGCTTCCATCTCCGACTGTTGACGACTTCTATCTCCTGTCTCTGTCCTCGCTCTTCGATTTCCATCTCCGTCGATCTCCGTCTCTGACCTCGCTCCGACCTAGCCTCCGTCCTGGCGAAAAACCTCTGCTCGTTCTGTCGAATCTGCTCCTCGCTTCCATATCCGACCAGAGCAGCTCTGCTCATCGGCTTCAGTCTCCTCCATCTCCGGTCGACCTCTTCTTCAACCTCCCGACAAGGTAAGTGTATGATTAAGGGTTTGGTGAATTTAATTCTCGAAATTGATTGTGAGATTTCAATTTTAGATTTAAATTTCTTAAAATTTGGGTTCAAATATAAGAATTAGGCTTCAAATTTCAGAAATTAGGGTTCAACTGTTTAGGTTTGGGTTTTCAGTTGATTGGGTTTTGGTTTCTGTTAATTAGGAGGAAATGCTATTAATTTTGTTAATTTTTTGGTTTTGATGTATATGAATTTGTCAACGTTGGCAGTGGTGTGTAAGAAATATGTATATGAATTCTTCAATATTAATATGTATATGAATTTTTTGGTTTTAATATATAAATTCTTCAATATTAATATGTATATGAATTCTTCAATATTAATATGTATATGAAATTTTTGGTTTTGATGTATATGAATTCTTCAATATTAATATGTATTGACTTGTGAAGTGATCAATTGGATTGCATTGCATTCTCTTACAGCATTGCATTCTCAAAGCAACTGTGAAGTGATCAATTGTGAAGTGACTCAACTAAATAAGGTGTTTATTTCTTCACGTATATAAGATTAAGTACACATTAATCTCAATATAGTTGGTTAGATTTTGGACTTTTGTATGTGTTATGCTTGGTAAATCATGTTTCAATAACTAGTGTATTGTTTTTGGTTAATCATAATGAGATTTGGATTGATGGTTGAGAAAGAATGATCTAGTTAAGATTTTAAGTTGTTTATTCACTGTTAGCTAACGCTACACATAGTTGTTGAATTACATGGAAACAAGCACCATCATTTCCATGGAGTTTGAGAATCATCAACGCTTCTGTTGATAATTTTTACTCCTATTTTATGATTATTATTTCTTGGCTGCTATACTTTCCAATTACAGAATTCAGCGTACATGCTTGAGCTGCTATACTTTTATCTTTCTTGCATCACATATATTATAGCATATGTCTATACCTATCCCATGCATGTATAAGCTTTAAGATTAGAATCTCTAGGTTTGGTGAATAATTTAGTATATGCGCTTAACCCTAAAATTTAGTTTCTAAATTTAATTTGGGTTGTCATTTTTTTAAACTAATAATGTAAATGTTTCAAACTATATAGGTTGAGCATGACAAGTGATTAAGTGTGGAATCTCACATGAAAATGTATCACTTTGTTAATGTTGGATACTTAATTATGTCAGCAGGATTTAAACTGTTTTATGTTCCTAAACCTGTTAATTTTTTTTATATATCTTTTGATTTAGTACCTTATAACTTAGTTTCTATTATAATTTTGATATATATGTTCATTTTCAAATGTCGATATTGCTTAATTGTTGATATTGTTCTTAAAATGTTGAATATGTAACATTGAATTTTTTATACTCATCTTCAAATGTCGATATTGCAGGAAATGGCTCCTAGAAGAAACAGGGGGCAGAAGACTCTCAAGGAGCAGTATTTTGACCAAATCCAGCGGTATGCTACGGCCTTGGCACTGCCTGAGAGCTCGGGGGTACAAAGTGGGCCCCAAGACTCGGGGGTAGAAAATGGGCCCCAGACTGGTACTAGACCCGAGGAGGGTACTCGGCCCCAGCAGGGTCCACCGGCCCAGGAGGAGGTCAACAGACCAGAGCGGGGTTGTTCGGGTCCGGAGGAGGCACCTGAGCACGAGGATGAGCTGATTTAGTGCATCATTCCCTCAGTCAGTCCCTCGTGCATTCCTACCGCTGAGTCTAATGGCTCGAACACGTGCGGTACGATTGTGCGCTCCGGATGACACATCCGGTACAAATCGCTGAACATCACGTACGAAGAAGGATCTACGAGTGGGCCACAGGAGCCAAAGACATGTTCGCGTGGGCTTGCGAAGTGCAAGAAGCTCCAAGATATGATAGAGAAAGGGCCCCTGTCGGTCACGTGGGACTTCGGGAAAAATCACATCCTTATCAACAACGACCCAAAATTTGACTCGTCCCAGATTATCCGGTTCATCGGCGGTCACATCAGGACAAGTATATTAACTCGCGCTCCGACGTTTCGGAAGCTGGACTTCGATGAGCAGTGTAAGATATGGGGAGCTCTCACGGTAAGTTTGTAATTTTTTTTCATTTCGAAATATATTTGCACTAACATATTTTTATTTTCATTGAAGAGCGCGTTATGATACCACGTAACGCCAAATCGAGTCTACCAGTGGCTCCTTTTCCATACTCAGAGGCGCTACGGGGAGTTTATGGGGGAGTGCGGGAGGGACTACGACGAGAAAAAATGGAGGTCGGTCCCGGAAGACTTCATAGGCCGAGAGCAAGCATGGGATTGGATGTGTGACTATTTCGAGAGTCCAGAATATAAGGTATGTTTTAAGACGTACACTATTTTCTTTAAGTTTTTCAAATACTTAATAATACTTTCTTAACGCTCGATATTTTTCCGTGTGCAGGAACTTTCTGGAAAAATTAAAGCCCTCGCCGAGAATCGAAAAAAGTATAGTGGCGGTTCCCGCCCCTTCAACAGACATGCTCTACTCCAACAGAAGGCTGAAGTTCTCCTTCCGAGCTTGGAAACTTACGTGTGCATCTACGAAAAAGACGGCGACCCGGAGACGGTAAAATTTTAATTTCTTTATAAATTTGCCGGAATTTTTATGTATGTCATACAATTTAACACTTTCGTTTACTAGTCCAAAAAGTGAAGGACGAGATCAAGCGGCACAAAGAACTTGCTGTAGAAGCGGCTGGCAGAGGAGAACAATATTCAGTCCCGAAGCATGTAGAGGTCGAAATCCTTCATCGGTTGATGGGCACGGAGAAGAAGCGGGGGTGTATTGTTCCTGGCATGGGCGGCAAGTTCCTTCGACCGGCGAAACCGAGAGGTGGTGCCCGTACATCCGCGGCGTCAGCTGAGCAAATAGATGTTGCAGTCGCTGCGAGAACGGCGGAAATGGAGGAGAGGGCTCGCCCGAGAAAGGCAGAGGCTCGCGCGAGAGAGGCAGAATTGGCCGCTAGAGCTCCTGCTGCGGAGGGGGAGATAGCTGAGCTAAAACGGCGTTTCGACGATCAGCAAGCTCGGCTTAAAGCCAAGATCGATACTCGAGTTAAGGCCAAGGTTCTCGCCATTATTCGGGATCACCTGGTGAGCTTCGGCTTGCCAGGTGGCGTGCAGATGCCGCTTCCGGCCCAGAGTCCGACTCTGACTCCGAATCCGACGCCGACACCGACTCCGGGTCTGACTCCATCTCAGACGGTGACGCAATTGGCTATCTCACCGGAACTGCCTTCGGAACAACATCAACCTCCAGCACCTGCTGACGAATGACCGCCCCCAAGCAAGAGGTTCAAGAAGACGGCGCAGAAGACAAAACGGATAGGATAACTCCCGTCATTTCCTAGTTTACGAATTTGTTCACGTTTTGTAATTATACGTTTATTGTTCAACTTTTAATTGGCTTGCAATAATAAAATATCTGTTTTCGATCGCTGCAATTGCAGTTTAGGATTTGTTGCACTTTATGATTTAGTTGAATTGCCAGGTTTTTGCAGGTGTAATTTGTTGGGTTTTTGTGCCCTTGCACAATGTATTTTCAATCTAATCATGTAATAAGATTATTAGTTGAAATAAAATCGGTATTCATATTACTAAGTGTTGTAGTAATATCTTAAGTATGATTTGATTTGTATTATTGATATGTCAACACATAATAGTAGATCTACAGATCAGATAAAATCTTACTTAAGCAGTCCCCGATCAGAATAACTTCATAAAGAAACGATCGATATGAGGCTAACTCTAAATGACCACGCTCTACTGATCATGGCCAGAAGAGGGCCAGAGTTAGGTCATAATATCATCAGACAGGGGTGATATAGGACGACCCGATCATGAGTATATTACATAGACACAGTCATGAACATACTCATATGTCGGCACATGAAATCACATCCTCAGACGGAAGGATCATTGAGGTCACTATGTAATGAGTGACGAGTTTGACTCAGTCTAACGTCTCCTGTAAAAGGGTTACAATAACGACTGTGATTGGCTCGATCACGAGTTACATGATTTGACTCAATAGATCGCTGAAGGATTTATCCCTCATACGGACGCATGAGCATATATCTGTTTAGGCCACTTGATGAGTACAACTGAAATACAATAGCAGGGCCATGCAGTCGATACAGAGTATTAGTTACAATTCAGTTAACTCATATCAAGAAACAGGACAATTGAACGAGAATCACTTGTCTATGCCTCGTGGTTGTCAAAGATGTCAAGAGGATAAAAGGATAGATTCATGCACGACAAGGTTAAGTCGAAATCTCGATAATCACAAGCGTTGGGTAATCATGGTGTCTTGCTAGAGGCCACTCATGATGGAAATGGTACAACTGAAATACAATAGCAGGGCCATGCAGTCGATACGGAGTATCAGTTACAATTCAGTTAACTCATATCAAGAAACAGGACAATTGAACGAGGATCACTTGTCTATACCTCGTGGTTTTCAAATATGTCAAGAGGATAAAAGGATAGATTCATGTAGACAAGGTTAAGTCGAAATCTCGATAATCACAAGCGTTGGGTAATCATGATGTCTTGCTAGAGGCCACTCATGATGGAAAGGGTAAAATGGTAATTTTACCAGTCCGCCGACGTGCCGTGAGCCTAGAGGGTCACACACTAAAGGTTGAGTAAAACAGATGGAATCATATAGAGGAATCATGAGAGAGACAAAATCCGGTTTTGGATTAAACTAGATTAGACCGATTTCAATTTAGAATTAAACTGGAAATCAAGAACGGTTTAGTTGGACCAATTAATTATAATCTAAATAAATAGATTTAATTAATTTAACTAAACATGGCCTAGCCAGATTGGGCTAAGCCAGAATGGGCTTCTCTACATTAATTAATTAAAAATTTTGGGCTTTAAGCTCATTAAGACATTTAATTAATTATTGCCTAAAAGGATCTATAAAAGGGAAATTTTCAGATATGAAAATTAAGGAAAAATATTTCCAAAACCCTAATCACTCTCTCTCTCTCTCTCTCTCTCTTGGCCGATCGGCCCTCTCCCCTCTCTCCTCCCCGTTTTGCTTGTTTCGATCTTCTAGTAAGGATCGTTGTGAATATTTCCGGATTGCTCTTCCTGTGTGGACGTTCTTTAGAGGTCATTGAATTTTGTTTAGTGACAAAGAGATTTGAAATCAAGGTAATTATATAATTTTATTCTAGCCTACATCTCATGATCAATTCATGATCATGTAAGATCCTTATTAAACATGGAACTTTGAGTTAATTTCTTGTATAGGCATGAAATTAATTGATTGAAATCCTCAAATAATTTCTTCATAATTGGTAACGGGAAACTGAGAAATTGTGACAGATTCTATCCAAAACTTATCATACATAGTCGGCGAGATATTGGCAACATCTCACCTGCTAGGTTCGGTTAGGGTTTACAACCTAGCCGGCGAGTTTCGGGCGAAAATTTCGCCGGCTTAGCCAAGCCAGCGAGACCGGATCTCCTGCCCGGCAAGAGCAAAGTCTCGCCAGCTTGGAGGTCATTTTCAGTGGTGCCTCCAGATCAACCTTACTGGACCTTCAAGTTCTTGATCATATATGTGACATGCATGCTGCAAGATTTTGTCATATCGTTTAATCTAGCTGTCTCAATATCAAAGATTAGTGACACAGATTTTCTGTAACAAACATATGAGATCATTGTTATTATTCATTAATTACAAAACCTAGTTGATCTCTTCGTCGGACCAAAGTAGTGTACAAGAACCAAGGATGGCTCGTCATGATAATGTTAATTTATCTCTGTCACACTAATGTGCGAGTCATGGATAAAGAAAATCGAAGGCAACCACAGGGGTGTTTGTTCAAATCATAAACTGTTGTTAATTGCTCACACATGACATTATGCTTAAACCATAATATTTTGTTGATTTGCTTTCGGTTGAGTTGTAATATTTTAATTTAGTTTTCGTTACTGTTTTTTATAACTACAAATTTTAAGTTTTGACTTATAAATTGAGTTTAAATTTGTTTAATTCGGTGCATAAGTCAAGCCTAAATTAAAATTTAAAAATCAGCCAATTAAAAATTCATGACTGGACAGTTTATGACAGATTAGAATCGAACCAGACTCACTCGCAAGCCGTTATATTTTAGTTTTTCAAATTCAAGAATCAAAGTGATTGATTTGGTCCGGTCTAGGAACCACGCATGAATATCCCTTAAGTTTCATATGTTAAGATTTTTCTTTCATTCTTGTATAAATTGGTGTCCTCTCTCCATTAATTGATGATAGATGGATATTATGGTTCGCATGAAAAGCAAACAAAGAAGATATAATAATAATGTTGAAGAAGCATAAAGAGTGAAAATAATAGGTTTCTTGGGAATATGGATCGGTTCCATCAAGAAGTTGCGGCGCCTAATGAAACTTATCAAGAAAAAGAAAGTGGAATGTGGCCATAAATGAGAACCAAAAGAGGTTTTGAGAACTTTATCTACATCAATAGTCAAATGATCATATAACAATGTTGTCTTGTCAACATGAATTGATGGTTGCTTCTATAAGTTGTGCACTCAATCAAATCAATGCACACATGCCATCGGGTGGGGTAGGAGATTAATTATTCTAAATATAAGACACCACTGTAGTTAAGACTTAAGAGACACTAATGTTAAATGTTACATTGAAACTTCACTTGTTTATACATTAAATTTTTTTTTCTTAAGCTGACTACGCTTAAAATGGTTGCCAATCACCGAGTCGCGCAACGTCAACGCCCACTTCGCTGCCTTCCACGACCTCAACGCCGGTATTGGTTTCCAGGCCCTCGTCCTCCCCGCCGCCTTCGCTTTTCTCGACTGATAATTTGTACCTCAAAAACTTTTAAAGTTTTGATTTTTATGAACAATCAATTCTGTTTCAGAAGACCCATTTCTTGGTTTTGACCCAATATGGTGTTGGTTTTGACCCAGGTTTTAGTTTTCGATTAAACACCGGCTAATTCCTTATTAGTCTTAAGAAGTCATGTAAAATTTGTTTTTTTATGAACACCCATTTTTTTAATGACCCATTTCTTTGGTTACTCTGGTTTCTTTGTTCTTGGGGGCATTTGGGATTTTACCTTTTTTCCCTTAAACTCCATTTTTTGGTATTGGTCATATATGGACCAGATTGCTGGTTTTGCTGGGTTTTTTTAGTATTAGCAGTAGGTGGGTAGAGTGAAAAATAGGTTTTTTTCCTAAACCCCACTCATGGGTTTTGGCCAAATATGGCTCCACTTGCTGCTAATGTTTTGTGAAAATCACTATATTGATTGGAAAATAAATCTGATTATAAAACTAATTGAGAGTTACAGAGGATTAATTAGAGATTCAATTCAATTATGAATACCCAATACTTGGTTTTGACCCAATATGGTGTTGGTTGCTCTGATTTCTTTGTTCTCGGGGCATTTGGGATTTGCCTTTTTTCCCAATAAACCCCATTTCTTGATGTGAGAATCGGTGTGAGAGAGAGAGAGGGAGGAGGGAGGATGAATGAAATGAGAAAGAGAGTGAGTGACATGTCTTTGAAAATTAGATGAATATGTGAGTACATTTTAGTCTTTTCAATCCAATTATAATAAATGTTTTAACCTTAAGGGCATTTTAATCATTTCACACGAAATTCGTTAAAAATTAACAGAATTGGACGGAAAGTGAAAAGTGAAAATTTTGCACATTCTAGGCGTAGTCAGTTGGAAAAAAAATTCTAGTTGTACCTAGGTGAAAAACAACAATATCTAGATTTAGCCTACAGAAATTATCCCTTTTTTATCATAATTTTTTTAAATTTAACCGAGATTTGATATGAGTATCTAATTTTTGTTTAGACTAATTTCTTTTATAGAATTGATCCAAAATTGGAGACTATATATATTCGGGAAAATGTCACTAAGCTCCCTTGTGGTTTACACGTTTTTCACTTAGCTCCCTCGCCCGAAAAATACGTTCTGAGGGCCCCCTGAAGTTTCAAAAATTCTCACAGAACCCTAACACCGTTAGTTTTGGTCAAAAGTCAACTCTTTTTTTTGTAAAAATGACAAACAAATATTTTTGAGGGTTTTCACTTACCTCCCTCGTGTTTTTTCACTTACCTCCCTTTTGTATTTTCACCACCCACGACCCCCACACGCCGCCGACGACGACGGCAACGACATCCATCGGCAACCTGTTCGGCCTCTAGGAACCTCGTCTCAACCCTCCATCGGCTAACCCATCGCCTACAGAAGCCGGAGATCGACGTCTCTCGGAGAGGACTCGCACTTCGTCTGCGAGGCCGAGCAGGCCATCGGCAGCTGGGAAAGGAAGGGGATCGACGCCGGCGTCTACGCCCGCCAGCTCATGACCAGCGCCATCGTGCTCCTAAACGGCTGGCCAGGGTCGAGACCGACCCGATGAACGTGGCCTACGACTCCTCCACGACGGCGCAGGGCTCCTCCACCGTCTGCATCGTCGCGCTCGACGACGACCGTCTCTGCGTGGCCAACGTCGGCGACAGCGAGTTCTAGATCTTCTTGGAGAACTGGTGCGGGTTCGTGTCTCAGGTCCAGCAGCGCAGGTTCAACTACCCCTTCCAGTTGGGGAACGTCGAGAGCAGCGACCGGCCAAGTGCCGCCGCGGGGATGGAGTGCGTGGTGGAGGTCGGCGACGTCGTCGTTCTCAGGACCAATGGGTTGTTGGACCGATGAACAAAATTGGGGGTTAGAGATTGTCGGATGGAGTCGCCGGAGGTGGAGCTCGCCGGAGGTGGAGGTGAAGGGGTGGTCGGACGAAGAGTCGGAGACGAGGCCGGCCGGAGTCGGTGGCGGAAGTGCGATGAACAATGAAGCAATGAAATTAGTTTGAAAATTAAATGGTGAGCCGAGGGTATTTTAGACTTTTCACGACAAAACTAACAACGTTAGGGTTCTGTGAGAATTTTTGAAAGTCCGGAGGTCTTTCAGAACGTATTTTTCGGTCGAGAGAATTAAGTGAAAAACATGTAAACCTCGAGAAAGTTAAGTGACATTCTCTTTATATATACTCTTTTATTCTAGAGAATATGTCATGTATCCAATATAATTAAATATTATTTTAATACATCTTGTGAAATGGATATTTTCTTTTTTTCTTTTATCCAACAGAGACCATCAAATAATTATAAATTGGATTCACATGGGTGCATAGGAAAAATACACCCGTGACATTCTTGTTCTAGAGAGGCATTGCTCTGAAATTTTCGATTAATTTGATTAGTTTTTGATTAATTTGTATATTATTCTCAATAAATTTTAAGAGATTCTATATGTCTGGCTAGCGTATAATGTTTTTCAAAACTTTAAAATTAGAGGTGTAAATGTGCAGAGGTGAACCCAATTTGTTAAGACATGACTCCGAAAAAATTGTTAAGCTTGAGTTTTATTTGAACTCGAACGAGTTTATTACAGTCAAACTTGAGCTCGAATCGAAAAAATATTCAAGCTCTTATTTGACTCAACTCAACTCGATTCGTCTAATTTTTAATATAAATATCATATATATTATAATTAATTAAATATTAAACTAGTCATCTCATAAACCTACCAAGTTTTATTAAATCAACCTCCATTTCTACTTGTTTATTAATCAAACTCAACCTTAGGCTTGAATTCTGCTTCGACTCGATTATAATGAATACAAACTAGTGTTTTAACGAATCAATCTCTAACATATCGTCGAGGGCTCTCGACTCATCCGCGTTCGTAAGGTCAGGGAGACATGGGCAAGGCACTGGCAAGTCTTGGAAGTTAGGGTTTTGCTTGTAATGGTATGTAAATAGGACCAAATGCAAGTTGACAGGAATTGCCTTGTTTAGTCCCAAATGTAGGACCAGTGACCTACCCCAACCCCATCATTCATTCAAGAAACCAACCCTCAACACATGAACAGTGGTTGCAACAAAGATCAAAACCCCCCATAATATGTGGTCCCTAAACTCAACCCCCTTTTCCTGGTACCGCAAATTCAATGTTGTCACTATTTACATATGAACAAACCTTTCATGTATGGACATGCTTCCATGTCGTGTCGCCTTTTTAAAATACCTTGTTTTTCTGGATAATTTAAATCAGCGACTGCATACTTATTACATTATATTAAGTGTGTCACTTTGCCAACAACTTTTAAGGAGTTTTGGATTAATGTGATTTCAATTTCCTAATAGTTACGGGTCAATGGAATACCAATGGGTCGCCTGACCCGACTTGTATGGATGAGAAATATTTAGTCTCCTCAAGCTTTGATTGCCAACTGCAAAACCAATAGACTTGAACGATCTTATAATATAGTCTCTCTGTACTGTCACACTTTTGTAAAAGGAAGTGTGTCGCGAACTTTAATTTTTTATTGTGCAAAATGTGTGTATTTGTACAAAAACTATAAATTACCCATAACATTAAGAATTATTTTTTGAAAAACTATTTTTAAAAGTATTTATGAAAATATCTGTTAACTACAAAAAATAATTCTTAATTTCATCACTTCTGTACACACAAAAATCAGAGTTGAGAGTATTTTATTTTTGTCATTAACAAAGTATACATCACCCCTTTTTTCTCTATTTTGTTGGACACAAGTGCAGAAAATTCAACCGTTGCATAAGTCTAACATGAAATAAGTGAAGTATTAAATTCGAATCAGGTCTCAAAAACTGACACCATGTAAAAATTACAAGAAAACAAAAGCCATATGCAAAACTCATGTGGAGCAGAATCAAACAGATGCAAGAAGCCAAGAAAAACATATCCATCAATGGAGGAGCCAATCACACAATCATCTCTGCATCAAACTGACACCAATAATTCATTCACAGCCTCACTTCAAAAAGACCCAAAACGCGTGAAACACATGAGCATCAATAAATTCAAATATCCAAATTCAGAATCAAAGGTTGTGGTGGATTTCAATTGTTATTGCTAATAAAATAAACCTGAATTCGCCTAGAGAGAGAACATTAAGCAGACAATGCATCATTGCGATCGAAAAAAGGAAACCCTAAATAAACCCGAGAAAAGAAACTCCATCGAGTGAGCATGACTCTTTGGTCGTTTCTTTTTCCCATGCCTATACTCGAGAGCGTTTCAATGATTCAATGCTTTTTAAGGTAAAATACAGAATGATGGAGCGAGAAAAAGAAGAGGCAAGCCAATGACCATTCCAATAACGGTGAATAATTGAAAAAAACAATGATAGTAGTGTCAAAGTCATGTGTAATCCCTACCGGACATTATGTACAAAAAAAGAACTCTCGTGTTACCCTTTTCCCGTTCCATGACCATCTCCAATTCGATTTCTCTCCTAGGTTTTTTGAAGAACAAAGAAATTTTAAGATGTATATGAATAGATGGTTACCGAAAGAAGCCAGAGCAATTCACTCCTTTTGTCAACTTTGTTCATGGTTTGGTTGCATCAGATATACGGCTCTCTGAATCGTCTACGTTGTTGTCCACGTCCGTTGAACAGGAAATTTCCTTCATGGATTCAATGTCCATGCTGACAGTGCGGCTCTTCCTGTTCCTTCGATCCTGAATAAGAGTTCGGGGTTCACACGTCATGTATCATACGATGCAAGATAGAGAGAAATGAGGATTCCGCGTTTGAAGATTGAGATTTTGTGAAAATTAAGATAATTAACAGCGTTTTGGTACCTCGCGAAATGGGTATTCTTCGGCCTCGAGCATTCGTGCCACTTGACTCATTTTGGGTCTTTTCTCCGAGTCAGGGTCAACACACCTGAGTGCTACAAGAAGTGCACGTTTTAGAGCTCGTGTTGGAGGTTTGACTTCGAGGTTTGGGTCCAAGACTTCCTCGGCTTTTCTTGTTCCGACCTTCATCTTTAGCCACTCAACAAGATTAACCTGCCACAAACATGTAAACAATTTAAATAAACGCTTCTCACAAACATGTACAGGTAACTTTTTGTAATTGTTATGAGTTTATAGTATTTTGGTACCTCATTAGCTGGCCGGCCATAATCAACAGGATCGCGACCAGTGACTGCTTCAAGAAGGAGAACCCCGAAACTGTAAATATCGCTCTTCTCATTCAACAAGCCGGAATTAGCATATTCGGGTGCCACATAGCTGAAATTCACATAAAGACACAAACACCAAGCATAGGATTAGAAACACATATTTATTTGGGATAAAAATATTAGGGCGGTGATTTTTACACGTACCCAAATGTTCCCATGACCCTAGTCGTGATGTGACTTTCTCCCGAGTCCAAGAGCTTGGCCAATCCAAAATCAGAAACCTTTGAGTTAAATTCATGATCAATCAAGATATTGCTTGATTTGATGTCTCGGTGGATAACTTTTGGTTCTATAGCTTCATGCAAATACGCAAGCCTGTAACCAAACATGCAAATCCATTCATATCCTCAAAAGTCCTAAAGTCAACTCACTAAAAAAACTCTTCAACCAATCCAAAGGTAAACCCAAGTCCCGAAAATGAAACTTATCGTCAAAGTACTTAGCAACGTGTACTTAGGAGATACAGCCAAGATAAACAACTATTTAAAATGATCGATATTTAAAGAAGAAACCTATTTACGAAGAGGGATATATGGGAACTTACGCTTTAGCAGTTCCGAGGGCGACCTTCATTCGAGCATCCCAAGTGAGGGTACCGTATTGGCGCATAGCACCATGAAGCCATTGCTCTAAGTTGCCATTGTTCACATATTCATACACGAGCAGCCTATATAATAAGGATAAAATGCGCCATACAAGGCGGATTGATTAGAGTGATTAGGTAAGAAAACATAAATACTCTTTAAAAAGGCAAGTCAATAACTGAATAATGAATATTACCTGTGAACTCCTTCAACGCAATAACCCAGAAGCCGCACAAGATTCTTATGACGAACATGGCCTATAGCCTCCACTTCAACCCTAAATTCTTTCTCGGCCTGCCCTCTGTAGACCCAATTCCCATATACGTGTATAAGAACATAATTAAATTAAATTAAACCAAAGGATCGCATAAGTAAAGGACGGTGTTTGTTTAGTGTTCTTACAGATTGTTAAGAAGCTTCTTCACCGCTACCTCGGTGCCATTGATCAGCTTTCCCTTGTAAACAACCCCATAACCACCCTCACCGAGCACATTCTCCGGTGAAAACCTATTCGTAGCAAACTGAAGATCCCGAAGAGTAAACCAGTGACCCCACCCGAGATGAGAAAATTCGGGGAGACCAACTAAGGGAGAAGCCGTCACATGTCCTCCATACGATAACGAAGAATTCTTCCGTGCAGCCCCGGAGCTACCCTCCTCCCATGACTGTGAACTACATCCTCTCTCGAGCTGGTGCACTGAACTACACTGGCTCATGTTATCATGGTCACTAGATTTGCTCATGCCCAAATGAACCACCATCTTCTCCGAGTTGTTATCACTAAATTTATCATTGACATTAACAAATACACTTTCAGGGTGGTCGTGGAAGCTCTGGGCGTCAACCTTATCGACTTTGATGTCTTTAGAGATATCTGGTATTTGGGAAAGAGAGAACTTTGCTCGGGTCCTAGATTTCCTCCGAAATGTTACCCATACGGATAAGGCACAAAGAATCAACACGATAGATGTGACAACACATACTCCGATCAAAACCCATAACTTTAAGCCCAAAAACGATGTCTTCTTTGACATCTCCGCACTCAAGGAGCTCTGATTAGATGACATCTCCGATGAGAGCTAGGATATCAGAAGTATCAAAGCTAAACGGCCGATTTAGTCCATCAGGATAACCCCACCTGTAATTGGACAGCAAAATCACATTACATAACACCACACATTTTCTTATTGCCTCTACTACATATCTGAACTTCCTAAGGTTTCAGATGCAAATTTCATATGTTGGTAAAATCCTGATTCAACACTCAAATCCCATGAAAAGATGAGATTTTTTGACTTAATCTGAACTAATTTAAGGGAATCAAACAGAAAAACAAAGGACAAATAACATGTCATTAAAGCAGATATATTACCTCATTGACAAATTGGAAGATGGTGAGTCCTAAACAAAACCAGTACAGTGTTTTAAGAATTTAATAAATCAAGAAGGAACCCATTTGTCCAGAATCCATGGTAATGGTAAGAGAGTAATAATTCAACATTTTAAGTGTGAACAAATTCAATACCTTGCATCACCAATACCCAAAACCACAAGCCTAAATCCATGGGAATGCAAAAGAAAAGGGGACAAAACTTAAGAAGGCATCACTTATGAATCAAGTAAGAGACAGATAAAGAGAAATGTAAATCCACCAAAAAGTGGTATGAAAAAAGAAAGCATTAACTCACCTTTGCAGTGATCTGAGGTCCAATCCAATCCCTTGATCCTCTCTTCCTCAAGGGAACCACACACACCCCAGAAGCCAAATAAAAAAATATCTCCTTTTAGAACCAGCAGAGACTCAATGAGCATAGAAGAAGCCAATGTAGACCTGAAACAACAAAAATCCACCAAAACCCAGAAGCCCAAAAGAGAAAAGGAGTTGCAGAGAAGTAGTTCACAAGTTGGAGATGTGGCCTCCACTGGGCCAAAGAGAATTAATCAAAATGATAAATAAATAAATACATAAATACATAAAATGAAGAAGAATGGTGAAAAGGGCAGACAAAAAATCCAATCTTTGAAGGGAAAAAATGGGGAGAGAAGGATTTATATGAGAAAAGAAGAGATGGGTATGGATTTAGATGTAGAAAAAATAAAAATAAAATAAAAACAAGGAAAAGGAGAGGTGGGTGAATTGGTTGGTGGGTGTGTGAAGAAGAGAGGGACCTCAAAGAGCTGGAAAGAAAGCTTGGTTTGCAATGGAGGAAACCAGAAAGGGAGAGAGGAGAAATAGTAAAGCAAAAGCAAAACAAATAGTGAATGAGGGTTGCATTTTTGTAGCTGAGTTATTGATTAATCAGCAAAAAAAAGAAAGTGGAGAGAGAGAAAGAGGAGAGAGAGTCAACCCCAGCAAGAGGATCAAGGAACTCCAAATCTTTGCTGAGCTTGCTCTAGCTGTGTGGTCTTGTTATTACCATATTGTCCTTTCTTTGTATATATAGTCTATTAAATAATTAAAACTCTACAAGTAAAAATATCTATTATATATATATATATATACATAAAATTTAATATTAAAAATCTCATACTAGTCTTCAATTAATCCTCCTACTAGTCATTGGTTAGTACTTTATAATTTTGATTTATTTTTTTATTAATTTCCATTAATCTTCAATTAGTTATTAAAATTATTGAATTTTTAAAATATAATTGTATTATTGAGAATATTGATTATAAATTATTCTTCCAACCAAACGGCTAGCGCCTATCAAATTTTACAACACTAACAAAATTTTACTATAAAAAAGTACTAGAGCATTTTTAACTAATTTTAAATGAAAAATAATAAAAATTATTAGATCGGTTTGTCTTCAAGTAGGTAGCTTAATTTAGAAACCGAACTGGTTTTGAATTGTATTTTATAAAATCATATAAATTGAACTGCAACTAATATTTTAACCCACAAAAATTAAAAATATATTTATTTAAGAAATTAAATTAATTTATGATTCACATTTTCTTATCGCCATTATTTCCTATTAATTGTGTTTATTCATGGAATATTTTAAATATATACATGTAGTTTTAAAGATTGTTACCATTTAGCATCTTATATATACATACATATATATATATATATCAATTATGTGAACTCTAAATACTAACTTAAGTATATCGCTTGGTCACACTTTTTGTTGAGAGGTTGTGAATTCCAACGATATTGTGAGCTGGACAGCAGAGAAAATTTATGAGTATATTAGGAACATGATATAACTTTCAAAATCCAAGCGTGTGTACCAATAAATTATAAATTATTGGGATACTTCTCATAATATAACAATATAATAAATGAAATTTACTTCAAACCAATAAAAAATGAAAAAAATGAAAAAATGAAAAAAAGAAAACCAATCTGAAGTAAATTTGTTTGTTTAATTCAACGAAACCATAGTAAAGCTTATGACGTTGCACATCAAATATTCTGTACTTAATATTGTACCACCAAAACATCATGATAAATTCACATGATCAAGCCACAAAATTAGGTTTAAATTCAGTTCAATCATTAATGTACTTCCAAACCCATGTTAGGTTCAAAAAATCAACCAATGTATGACTCATTAATCCCTCCAAACTATCTCAAATGGGTCCATATTTTATCTTCTACTACAGTTGCATGCATTTAACACCTCAAAATATATGAACCTTCAATCCTATCATAAATTACATTTTAGTACAAATGAGTATTTTCTTTTGACAAACACATCAACCTAAATATATTACTCCAAATCAGTACAGAATATACGAATTAAAGAAGCCAGAAGAGTTTTGTTCTTAAATTCACAATCAAGACCATAACAGGATAAACTGACCGCTACATGGGCAGCTAAGTTACCTGATTTATGAACAAAACAAAAAAATATATTTACACGTCGCTGTAAAATAAGAACACGTTTACGAAGTATTTATCTCTCGTCGGCGGATGAAGGTTGGCCGGATTTTTAATCATCTCTGCGTCATCAAGGCATCAGTTTGGTTTGTAAATAATATTAGAACAATTATAATAGTCTTATGACTGCTAATACTGACTAGTATTAATGAAGCCAGTTGTTAGGATTATCTAATCCATTTTTGATGGTGATTGGATAAGACTGAAGCTAGAAGAAAATTTAAAAAAGAAAAATTGGCCAACGGTTGGGAAGGGTGAAAATGTCATTACAAATTTGACTAAAAACCCAACAATATGAACTGAGTTAAAGAATTAATTAAATGTTAATTGTTAAAAACCATGATGGGTTGGGAGGAGATAAAGCACCCAATTGGGAGAGGAGAGAGTCTTTGATTTTAAGCATAACTTTTGACTAAAGTATAGCATGTCCATCCAAATATTTTTCTACCTTTTTAGCTACATGTATTTATTTAGTTTATTGTGTTTAAACACTTAAAAAGAGTTTATATATAGTTTATGTTTAGTAATTTAAAAATACAGTAACCAAAAAGATACAAGACTAATGGTGAAGTATGTATCCTTTTTTACTCTAAGACATGTAGAAATTAAAAAAAATTAAAAGTATTTCATGTTGTTCAATGATTTGTCATCTTTAAATTCGAATCTAATTGCATACAAATTTGTTAAAAAGAAAAATTAAAAAAATGTGATTCATAATATAATTTTGTAAAATAATGTTGTGTGGTATGTTAATGACAAAAAAGTGATGTATTATAATTTTTATAACATAATTTTAACTTTAAAATATAGTCGAAATAAAAAATTAAAATCACAAATTTTGATCGTACAAAATTTTATTTTTGAAGAAAACTCATATAGATAGACTAAAAAAAGGCCTTGTGGCCAATTACAAAGGCTAGAGCCGGTGGGATAGACTCCTCACTTGACTCCCAATCTGAATTATTAAGAGCATACTTATCAAGCGTGTGAGCTACCTTGTTGCAGGATCGGATTATACAAATTTTAGTTTAAATATTATTTATTTATTTTAAAAAATATTTTTTTTTCCAGGGTAATATCATCATTTCTTAAAAAAAATACAAACAACACTACATATTTTTATTATTAACAAACAACAATAGGACTGGGCACATATCTAAAACCGGCCCGAATCGAAATATTTGGTTCTATGACTCAATATGTGAGAAACGGTTCCAATCTGGGTCCGGCTTTAAGGCATGTTTCTCTGTTCTACTCAATTAGACCAGATTAAATGATTAATTGTGAGATTGAGTCCGATTTTCTGGTCTAATTTCTTGGTTCTATTAAGTTAGACCCAAATTAATGTGATATTTATACATTTTTTATTTATAAAAAAAATTATACACAATTAACCTAACTTGTAGGTAAAACATTTATTCAAAAATAAAAAAATTACTAATTAAAGCCTCATGAACCTGTTAACGGCGGTTCTTCATTTTTAGAATCGTAACCGAACCGAAGTAATTCGGCTCACAATATTCGGCTCACAAGCCTCATGACAAAATTACAACTATGATTAAGATTTTTAAAACATAATTTTAACTTTAAAATATAGTTCAAATAAAAAATTAAATTACAAATTTTAATCATACAATTTTCATTTTTGAAGCAAACCTATATAGATAGATTAAGAAAAGGTCTATCGGCTGATTACAAAAGCTAGAGCAGGTGGGATAGACTCCTCACTTGACTCTCAATCTGAAGTATTAAGAGCATACTTATCAAACTTGTGAGCTGCCTTGTTGCAGGATCTGATCACACAAATTTTAGTTTAAGGATTTATATATTAAAAAAAAATTATTTCAAGGTAATATCATCATTTAAAAAAAATACAAATAACGCTGCACATTTTTATTATTAACAAACAACAATAGGGCTGGGCACAGATCTAAAACCAGCCCGAACCAAAATATTTGGTTCTCTGACTCAATATGTGAGAAACGGTTCCAATTTGGGTTTGGTTTTCAGGCCTGTTTCTCTATTCTACTCAATTAAACCCGATTAAATGATTAATTGTGAGATTGAGTTCGATTTTCTGGTCCTATTAAGTTAGACCCAAATTAATGTGATATTTTATACATTGTTTTATTTATGGGAAAAACTATACACAATTAAGCTTATTCAAAAAAAATTACTAATCAAAGCCTCATGAACCAGTTAATTGGCAGTTCTTCACTTTTAGAATCGGAACTGAACCGAAATAATTCGGCTCAGATTTTTAGACCCAAATTTGATCCAATACCCACGGTTCTCGATTTTTCAGTTTCGTTTCGGTTTGGATCCAGGTTCGAATTCGATTCTAGGTAAAAGTGTCCACCTCCTAAATAATATGCCACCATCTTGTAAAGTGTCACCAATACAGCATATTATTACAATTTTCTTTTTAATACATGAACGTTTGTGATATATATATAGATTAATGATTTCAAATTCAAGTATACATAATATAGTTATCATAATGTAATTATCAATTATTATGTAACATGATTTAATGAAAAATCTTATATTAATACATCAACCAACCACTTTAAGATACAAACATAATTAAACACCTTCCCAAAATGGTGGTGGGTCCCACTTAAAAGAATCTGTTGACATAGTTTTTGAGTTCCGAAACCCAACCGTACGATTAATCTAAGACTTCTGATAATATTATCTAACCTCAAGATTTGCTTCAGATCATATGGTCAATAATGACCCAAACTGCAGTATGTAACCGAGAAATCACGTGCACGTCACGTGCTCTGACCTCTTATCTGTCATTTTTGAAAATGATTTTTATTCCATTAAAGAAAACATGAGCAGAGGAATGTTAGGATGTAACACAATTTGGATGCTTGCACAAATATATAATATATCGTCCTGAAATTGATATTTTATTACACGTAACTATAGCTGTTTCACACTTTTTTATTTTAATTATTTTTGTATTTTGAAATAATAACATACGTTAGATGTTGAGTTTAAATATTATTATATATATACGAGTTTTTCTATCGGAGATGCTGACAAAGGGGCTAAAAGACTGATAACACATTTATTCGAAACTCAATCTAGAACATGTAGTTTTCCTGATTCGCTAATGAAAATAATAATATAATTTGTATTTTGATACATTTTACTACACTTAGTTATGATATTTGAGTTCAAAACGTTCCAAAATACAAGTTATGATACCAGTAAGAAAATGTGAGCAACTATAGTTATTAGACATAGTAAAATGTCATTTTATCTATATTATAATACGATATATAAATTTATTAATGAGACATATTCGGAAAGGATTTTATGATCTTTATTTATATTTTATTAGGATTGAAAGTACCAAATTTGATAGAATTTCCAAATATCCATCTCTTAACAAATGAATAACGGCAAGAAAATTTTGATGATATCTTTAATGTTATTTCAATCAGATTTATAATACGTGATCTTTGTCAAATTCAAGCCTTTTTCACATGTTAATACTAGAAATATATAGATAAAATGTTATATTATGGTATGGTGTATAATATTCTGAGAAAAATAGATAAAATGTAAGGATTGGACAAGTCTCTCTCCTTCACACACTCAAACTCAGTTTCAACTGCTAGGCTGTCCATAGAGTTTGTGTTGTGTTTGATTTCATGTTTGAGTTTATCAACTTCCTATACTCATTACATTACATCTTTATATTTGATAGATGTCGAACTTTCAATCACTAGAGACAAAGTTACTAAATTATTAGAATATTAATAATGATTCTTTTACGCTGGTAAAGTTTGACTTGCCTCAAAAACTCAAATTAATAAATAAATATTACAATATATTTATTAGTAATGACATACACATTCTTACATCCAGGTTTTTATTTATAGCATGCAAACCATATTTGGTATATGGTGATCCATGTGTCTTAAATATGGGACTCTTATGTAAGAGTTAAGACTAACTTGTATAACTTATAGCATGATATTTGACTATGATGGATTTATAATGGTTCTTAAGAAAAATGAAATATACTCAACCAAACACGTAACGTTAACACGTAACGTTTTGTGCATATGTATATCAATTTTCTTTATATGTTAGGCTCATATGAAATCATATTTTTGCACATAAATACAACAACTCAATAATTTTTCGAGCACTCAAAATTTGCCTTTCGACCGCACAAGCTGGTGAAGGATGAAGCTATTAATAGTGTATTTAGATGTAATTATCACTTTAAATAATTTTTGAAGTTTTGAAGTATATATAACCAATGCCATGTATGATATAAGAGAATTTATCATCAACTAGAATGTAAGGTAGCCTATAGGTAGGTCCATATATGCTGCCTTATCATAGTTGATTGATTATGCATTGTCAATAGATAAGCATATATATGCATGAAATGTAATGAGTTTGTTATTAACAGTGACCACACACTGATGTTGAAGTGACATAAACATTGGACCATCAATATGCTTATGGGATTCATAGTTTTGCTGGTTCCTCTTGTGCTCTCCAATGAGATGCTCCTTTCATTCACACTTGTATATTAATGTTTTTACTCTTTCCACATGTATACCATTATACTGAATTCTTCATTATTTTAGTAACAAACATAATCATTTCTATTACTATGTGCAGATAAAAGGTCCAAAATCTAGGTTAAATGCTAGGGTAAAGTGCACCATGTATGGGATAAGATTTTTTATTCAGACATTCTAAATGATTTCATATCGTGATTCAAATATTTACTACAAAAAATAAAATAATTTTGAAATTAGTAAAGATGAAATAATGAAACGGGTGAATACAATAGATACAACTTGAATGACTGAACTATTATGAAAATAATGGTTAGATGAAAATATCAACTATTTGTTCATAATAGTAGATTGGGCGAGCAAATGGTAATGATTTCTTGAATGAGATGATGACGTACGAAATGATAGTTATTCTTTACACATATATCGGTATGCTCATGAAAAATGTCATTTTGAGCAATTTATACATCACTTCAATTATCATAATGAACATGAATAGCATAATTATGAATAATACTCATATCGTTGAACAACTATTGTATCCTTATCAACTTGGAGGTAGTTTCAGTAAGCGATTGATATTTAACCTCTATGATAGAGAGAGCAAGAATTATTTGTTTCTTGTCTAAAAAGTAAGAGAATCACGAAAGAATAAACAACATCCTATAATGAAAACGTCGCCCAGTAGGATTGTTAGAGTATAAAACTATAATTAGTCTTTCAGCTATCAACTTAAGCTTTTAGTTGAGTTGATACTCTAATATGGTATTAAAGGCAGAGTACCTCGCGGACTCAAGTTCGAATCCCAGGACGTGCAAATTATATTTCTTTTCATTCTCTCTTATCTCTTATTCTCATAAAAAAGCCCCAACGCCAGACTTTTAACGAGTTGCAGTTTTAGAATCTATCAAGCCTACTTGAGAGATTAGGTCAACATTACATTTGGTTTGAGGTAAATGATATCCAGATGATACTGAAGAGATTTCAAATCCGAGAATATAAGTAAGATTTCTTAGATTTTTCATCTCGAATTGCTAGTTGAGAAATTTTTGAGATAAAAAATACCTTGAGAATCGTCGGTAGTGATGAACATATCATTCACATAGAGTAGGAGCAATATCGATGAGAAATTTTCCCGACGAAGAGAGTTGTATCGTACAGATTAGAGCAAATCATGAATTGATCATTTTTTCACTAAATATGAAAAACCATACCCATGCAACTTGCTTAAGAACCTACACCAAAATACAAAAAAGCCTCCTACATAACTACAATAAAAATAACCCACCAAAGAGTTTTGCACTACAAAACATAGGCCGGATTATGGAGCAAAGGCGTCAGGAAGAAATAAAGAGAGTGAATAGCGGTGATTACAACTCAATTCCAAACATGTAATAACAACCAAATATAATTCATACGTAACTATATTTTCTTGAATAGACCTTGTCGTCGTCCGACCCGACTTAACTTCTCACCTAACATATTCTTAGTAATTAAATGGGAAAATTACATATCAGTACACCCGTCAAAACCTCATTTCAAAATTAGTCCCCCAAGTTTTATTTCGTTACACTTAAGTCAATTTTTGTTAGATTTAACTGATGTGCTTTGTAAAATGTCCAAATTGCCCTTCTGCATACTATGAAATTGTGGCATTAATTGTTAAAACTAAAATGACCATTTTACCCTCGTTTGTACACACATTGTAGACAAAATTTAGGGGCAGAATTGTCTTTTTGAATGAAAAAAATGTGAATGGAAAGTTTTGCCCTCATCACACCTCTCTACCTTCCCTTCCCTCACAGTTATGCAGAACTAGAGGCTGTTGGGATTTTGTGCCCTAGCACAATGTATTTTTAATCAACAATTTCCACACAACTATTTACCTCAAGCACTACGTATCATAACATATCTTGCATCACTTAAGTCCTTTTCCCCTAGTGCGTTGGTGTTCATAGGCTAGTGACTAAACCGGATCCCATTGATCACATGGTCGAAGACATGGGAATTTGAGTCCATATATGTAGGGCTTTCATGGCTTGAAACGTAGGCTTAGGCTCGGGTAGGTAATTTAGTGGATCAAAAAGGTGTATCTTGTGGTGCACCACCAGAAAGTTGCCTCATTCCTCACTAATCCCCATTACATCAATTCTCTCTCCCGAACTTGTTCTTCTACTAAGATGTCCTACCCCTCAACTCACTCACTATCCCCCATTTTCTTCTTGGAGTTAACACTTCAGCTCTTATTCACAATGTCACTAACTCTTTTAATTCATCAATGTAGGCACTACTATCTCTGTCGTCGTCTTTTTAGCTCATTTCTTGGAGCGGAGCTTTATTTGAGACTTTTCTTTTTCTTTTTTCATTACTTTTTTTTCACTTTTTAATTTTTTTCCTTTGGATCACTTTCTTTTTATTTGCCCCAACTCCAAGAATCTTCTTGTAGATAACTTCTTCATCAAGTTACTAACATTTTTGCAATTCCTTCTTCTCTTTGAGGCAAGATTGCCATATGACTCATTTGTAAATCGGTTTACTATGTTGTTTGCACCTTTAACTTTTGTGCATATAAAATCGAGTAGTCATGTGAATTTTAGCCAATTTCCCCCAATCTTAGTTATGCACTTTTATTCCTATACATTGGTCTACTCTACCATGTACATGTCCCCACGCTCAACGAAACAACTAAGCAAGTAAATGCACGGGTTCAAATTTTTTTGGGATTTAAAAAAAATGGCACATAGGCTTGTAGTGTAGGGTCATAAGAAAAAGGATTGTAGTGTAGTTCACCATAAAAGTTTGTAGTCTCATTTAAGTCACCATAATTCTAATTTAATTTCTGAGGTCACCACAAAAGTTTGTAGTCTCACTTAGGTCACCATAATTTATGAGGTCACCAAAATGAACTTTTGTCTCACTGTTACTAAACCATGTCTATTTTATTTTGAAAAGACCAAAATGCCCCTCATTTGTTTTCAAATTTTCAAAAGATGTCATTTCCCTCTACTCCACCGCCTACCACCACCTTCCAATCCTCCCCCGACCACCACCACAACCTCCACTCCACCGCCCACAACATCCTCTCCTCCGCCTTCTACGGCTCCGGCGCCTCCTCTTGGGAGAAGCTGGTTCGCTACTCCGCCGCCCCAAGCGCCCCAACAACTTCACAATCCTCGTCTCGGGCGCCGCCGACTTCGTCGGCAGCGACCGCTCCCTCGCCCTCAACGACGACCCTCTCCTCGGCGTTCCCTTCACCCACGTCCTCCACCTAGCCGCCCTATCTTTTTTTTGCTTCGGCGTGATGGGCATATCCGTCTCTGGCCGAGACAATTTCCAGAAACTCGACCCACATCACCGGAGAGTTCTGGCGAGAAGGAGGAGGAAGATGAAGGGCTTGAGTAAAGAAGAAAAAGAAGATGAGGTGCATTTTGGTCCTTTCATTAAAAGTTGACAAAAAAAAATAACGGTGTTAGACTTTTAACGAGTTGCTGGTCCTTTCATAGTTAATAGTGCTGGAGAACTGACTCACAATATGAACTGCATAAATATTATATGGACGAGTAGCAGTAGCATAAACTAGACTTTTAACGAGTTGCTGGTAGAGGGTCACATCCAAAAGTAACTTACTGTAAAAGAGAGGAAGCTTGAGATTAGCCTCAATTGAAGTAGGGACGGTTTTAAAATCTATCAAGCCTACTTGAGAGATGAGGTCAACATTATATTTGGTTTGAGATAAATGATATCCAGATGATACTGAAGAGATGTCAAATACGAGAATATAAAGAAGGGTTCTTAGATTTTTCATCTCGAATTGCTAGCTGAGAAATGTTTGAGATAAAAAATACATTGAGAATCGTCTGTAGTGATGATTATATCATTCACGTAGAGTAGAAGCAATATCCATGAGAAGTTTTCACGACAGTTGTGGGGTCAAAAGGTCTCGTTTCGAGACCGTTTAACCACACAATTCGGTGTGTTTTTGTCCCGTAGTGGCCAATTAAGGCCCGAGAGTATGCGTTTTATGCTTTTTGGTGTTTTGAGGTGCGTACGCAGGAACGGAAGAAAAAAGGGTCTAAAACGAGGCACCGAGCTAAAGTCTTGGCGAGTTGACCAAAGGGCTGGACAGAACCCTTTAGGCACGATCGTCCTCCTTGCCAGTCACGATCGTGCCCCCTTGAAGATTAATTCGGAGAATTTTATTCCAACTTCCAGAGGGCTCCCACGATTTCAGTCACGACGGAGACACAATTGTCACCCAGAGAGAGTCACGATCGTGCCTACATCAGTCACGATCGTGGCTTCCAAGGCACAAAGGCGCGATCGTCCTCGAGGCGATTTGAAAATATCTCACCGGCTACGAGTCACGATCGTGCCATCCTAGCGCACGATTGCCCCCATGACAGAGGCACGATCGTGCCATCCCAACACACGATCGTGACTTGCCCCGGATTCAGAAAACTATAAAAGGGGTTCACTTATATTTTGCAAGAGAGGAAGAATAGAAGAGAGAGAAAATGAAGCACAAAGCTTTTTTAGAATTCCTTGAAGCGTTCTTGAGCGTTCTTCGTCATTTCTCGAGTGTTCTTCATCTTTCTCGATACCAAGAGGCAAGAAGGGTTCCACCGTTCTTCATCAAACTTGAAGAAGCACCTTGCTCGAGCATCCAAGAGCATTTCTATCCGTTTTCTTTGTATTTAATATGTTGTTTATGTGTGTTCTTACTTTAACCATGATGTTGCTAGACTTGAGCACCATTGTTGAGGGCTAAATCCCCTAGCCATGGGTTCTAGACAATATGAAATGTGATTATAAATTTTATTGAGAATTAGTTCTATGAATAATAAATTTGTTGTGTGTAATGTTTTTTGAATGCATGTATTATTAAATTGACGCTGTATAATATATGTTTGAGGAGTTCTATCCGATATCTGAAAGGGAAGAAATAGACTTCGGACCTAGCATCCACCGAGGGTTGTAGGCTCAAGACCGTGTCTTGGCACCATATAGTAACCCTTAGCTTATCATTGTCGATTGTATGCGGTCTCGAGTTATTCTCAATACCGAAAGGGCACGAGGAGACTAGGGATTAGGCTAACCTCAATACCGAAAGGCGAGGTCGGCACTTAAGACATAGGCTCAACATACCGTTCATTCATTAGAATTTAAGTCTCTCGGACTATTTCACTTGATGATTGTTGTTGGGCCCATAGACAGTTGTCCACAGGCACCCGATAACGCGCAAGTGCACGCGGTCGTTACAAGTAATAGTTCCCGGTAAGCATAGGGTCGAATCCACAAGAACCAATAAGGTTTAATTCAATTTAACTAATGTTATTAAGTGTAATTTAAAATATGTAATTTATAGAAATGTTTGATAATTTATAAAATAGAAACGCTTGGGAGAGACTATTCAGTAGAGAAAACCATGGATGCTAGGCCATTGAATCATAATCATGTCACAATTTCGGAATGAATTCTCATGCATACACTTTAATCCTATGCAAACAATTATACTGACATCACCTCTCGGTATTGGTGTCAGCCTAGACTCGAGAAGTTCATCATCCCTCTCGGGTAGATAGACACCACGAGTCTACATTAGCACAACAATAATGGAATCGGGGTTCCGAAGAGTTGAACCCCGGCAAATTAAAGCATGTCTATCACCTACCGGCCTTCTCAGACATGACAACGTGAATCAAACAAGCAATCAATATTCGTCAATACCAATCACAAGCATTAAGTACTTTAGTTCACCCAAAAGCATGCATAAACAATTCAATCCATAATTATAAAAGCATCACAATTCAATTTAAGACCTAGCATACATGATCAAGGGTATTTAGCCCATGATTATGGTGCTAGAACAAAAATCCATAAAATTAAATATAGAAATCGAGTTTGAGAAGTAAGAACGAAGAACCCTTAAACCCAAAAGGTTGAAGAATATGAATCGTTGAATCCCTCTCGATTGTTGCTGTGTAGCTTGCTTGATCTTAGTACTTGAATCGCCCTTGAATCGGATTCGAGCTCCTCTCGAAGTCCCCAATCCTCTCCTTGGTTGATATGGCATTCTACTCTCTGCTCTCCCAAACCGTGGTGTTCAATTGTCGCGTGAAAACTCAAATTTTCGGCCCCCAAACTCAGAATTCGTGTGTGGCTTTTATATTTTTTCTGCATCTGGTAGTTGTAATGATCGTTACAGTAGTTGTAATGATCGTTACAGTAGGTGTAACGATCATTACACCATCGTTGCAGCGGAGAACGTGGTGTTACAACTTTTTTTTCTTCAAATTCCCTTCGAATTGATATATTATGGGCCCAAATCGGAGTTCGGATGAGAACTCTACGCCACCCGAAAGTATCAGACAATTTTCGCCCTCTTCCAGACCTCTAATGAAAAAACTTTCTTCATGAGAATTGTAGCTCTTTTCGTCTTCTTCAATTTAGATATAACGTTTGCTCGATTTGGATTTCAGATGTGGAAGTTATAGCACTTTAAAGTTAGCTGGTCTACAATCCCGATATCTATTTTAGTGCTGCCTTTCATAGCTGTTTTGAGCTTCTTCCCATGAAATTTAGAGAAAACTTCCTTCTAGAGAGTTGTAGATCGCCGAGTTATCTTCGATTTGATATAACTTTGGGTCACCTCGAATTAAATATGAGGAAGTTGTGCTCTCTGAAAGATTCTGCTGCGATTTTGGCTCGGTTTTTACCTTTTTCACATGTATTCTGCACATTCACACCAAACATACCCGAAGGCGTAAAAGTGGCATAAAGATCAATAATTTAGCTTATCGATGGTGATATAACACCTAGAATTGGGGTAATAGATATCATAAACGTACATTTGATGCGACCACATCAATTGTCTAGCACCCTAGGCGTTTTAAACCATCCGTTATCACTATCGCAATTTGTTATCTTTGTCATAACCGCAAACACTTTCGTTGATTAATCGTAGACCCCAATTTAATTCTTGTGGACCGACTCGGTATCTTACCGGATCTTATAAATTATATTACTTGTGAACCGTGTGCACTTGCACGTGGAAACCATTGTGCGACGTTTTCACGTCACATTTTGGCCCAACAAGTTTTTGGCGCCGTTGCCGGGGATTAATCGGTATACGATTGGTAAATGCTTGTGTATGATTTGTTTTGATATTGATAGTGTTCCGTGTGTTTGAAGGTACTTGTTTGGTACATGACCCGAAGCTCGGGAGTGCCAGAATTTAATTACAATCCAGAGATCGAGGCTTTGTGTCGGAGAAACAACACTTCGAAAAAGCGTGTAAGTGAAAGTTTAGTGCAACAAAGAAGCATTGACGCTACTCCTGCTAGAGTGGATCAACGACCACCCATTCTTGGAAGGGATCGAGATGAGAATCCCGCTGAGGGAATTAATAATGAAAGGTCACAATTTGGATCCGAGGATCACAAAGACTACTATGCCGAGGATGACGACATGCCTCCTCTGTCCCCGCTTCCCCCTAGAGGACCGCGAGGGAGGAGGGGAAGAGGAATTCAACGACCTCGTCAACCACGACATAGAAGAAGGGCAGACTATAACTACCAAGCCCCAGATTTTGAGATTACATCAGTGATGTTGAGTCTGTTAAGGACAAACCCACAATTTATGGGCAACAATACTGATGCCCACAATCATCTAAAACTTATTGAAGACGTCGTGGAGACTACGACCAGTGGTTATCTTGAAGATCTAGTCAAGACCAAGCTACTCCCCATCTCCTTGGGAGGAGCGGCAAAAGCGTAGTACATGACGTTACCTATTCGCGAAAAGCGAGATTGGGCAAGCTTAGAACGGACATTCCCTTCAAAATACGTATCTCCCCGCAAGGAGGGCTTACTTCGGAAGGACATCAACAACTATACCCAACTCCGAGGTGAAACTCTTGAAGAGACTTGGGAAAGGTTCAAACAGTTGCTGAGAAAGTGTTCGGATCACCAAATCTGTGATGAGGTCTTGAACAAGACGTTCTATTGGGGGTTGAATCAAGCATCTCAAATGGCAGTCAATGCCGGCTCAGGAGGATCATTTCTATCTATAGCTCCGGGTGAAGTATTTGATGTGGTGGAGCAAGTTGCGCTCCAAATCTACGAGTACAACGAAGCTGATGCGGTCCAGAATAACCAAGGAGCGTCCTTTGCACGAAAAGGAGAGGAACAGGAGACACTGAAAAGTCTATTAGACAAGATGAATAGGCTACTAAACATGGCACAAGGAGACCAAGGAAGGAACTCGAGGCCTCAAGTGGGGGTAAATCACATGGACTACAACAACAACAACCACAACAAGGGTAACTTAGGGGGATATGGCAATGCACGGGGGTACCAAGATCGTCCGGTGCAAAGCCATCCCCAAGGATATGGAAACAATTACAAAGCGAGACCACATGCCAATGCGAGTAGTTATGGCATAGTGTATCCTGATCGTCCCCAAGGAGGGAACAATGGCCAGAACAACCGTCCGTCAAGCTATGACAAAGGTCAACATTCCAATTCTAAGAGCGATGAGTCGCTAAGAGATGTTCTAGAGGCTTTCATAAAAAGCCAAACAGCAGTGACCGATAAACTGAGAAGAAACCAGAGGAACAATGACGCTCGATGGGAGCAAAGTAGTGCTCCTAGACAAATGGGAACTCTTCCGTCAAACACAGAGGTGCCAAAAGGTCATGGCAAGGAGCATGTTAAAGCGATCACATTAATAAGTGGAAACACATTACCAGGGCCATCTACCCCGGTGGATTTTGAGTCGGAAGTGGAAGAGGTCGTTGTTGAGGATTTAGGGTTTGGGGATGAAAATCTCGGGGATAAGAAAGGAGAACTAGAAGCACCTCGAGAAAGGCATGGCAAGCCCCAAGAGGGACCCCAAGGTGATCCCAATTATGTCAAGCCACCTACTCTCGTTCTTAGACCTATGTTCCTCAAAGGGTGAAAAGAAAGGCGAAATGCAACGACATTCAATTTTCCCGTTGCCTTGATGTGCTTAGGCAAGTCTCGATCAACATCCCTCTTATCGAGGCGTTGGATGAAATGCCTAAATATCACAAGTTTTTCAAGGAGATCCTCTCCAACCGTCAGCGTTTGCAAGAGTGTTCTAAGATAACATTGAATGAGGAATACAGTGCATTGGTGCTTAGCAAATTGCCTCTAAAAGAGAAAGATCCAGGAAGCTTCACAGTTTCAGTTGGGATAGGAAGAGCAAAGGAAATGATGTCCTTATGCGATTTGGGAGCCTGGATTAACCTTATGTCGTTTTCCGTCTTTAACTCAATTCAAATTGGCCACACGAAGAAAACATCAGTTTATTTGCATTTGGCTAATCGACAAGTGGTCTACCCCGAGGGAGTAGTGGAAGACGTGGTGGTGCGCATTGGAAAATTTATCTTGCCGGCCGACTTCATCATTCTTGACTTCCCGGTTGATCATGCGGTTCCCCTAATCTTAGGGCGACCTTTTCTCGCAACCGCCGACATGGTAATCCGAGTTAAACAAGGCATATTGGAGATGACGGTGGGAGGTGAAACTATCATCTTTGACATTCTAAAAGTGATTAAAGCGCCTGATATGGATTATTCGGAATTAGCGGCCATCTCCTTGATTGATCAAGAGGTACAACATGTTCTCCCCTCAATTTGTTTAAGTACTAATGATTTTTCTAGTGCTTTCTTTGAAGAATTAGATCTTGAAGAAAAAGAGGAATTGAATGAGCAAAGTGAGTTATGCGCTCTCGGTTTTGTGGAAAGAAGAGAAGAATACAGGGGCACTGAGCCATTGTTTACGGGAGATAGAACCGTTCCCCACACCAAGCCTTCGCTTGAGGAAGCTCTAAGGCTTGAACTAAAGGTGCTTCCCCAGCATTTGAAGTACGAATATTTGGGGCCAGATTCTACGCTTCTAGTTGTTATTTCCTCTGCCCTGTGTCCAGATCAAGAATCAAGGTTGATGAGTGTATTACAGAAACACAAGGGGACATTGGGTTGGACTATCGCTGACATCAAATGGATAGACCTAGCTTTTTGTACCCACAAAATTATTCTGGAACAGGAATGCCGAGGCTCCGTCGAACATCAAAGACGGCTCAATCCGGCTATGAAGGAAGTGGTGAAGAAGGAAATCTTGAAGTGGTTAGATGCCGGCGGGATATACCCCATTTCAGACAGCAAGTGGGTTAGCCCAGTTCAATGTGTTCCAAAGAAAGGAGGCCTAACGGTAGTTTCAAATGCTAACAGTGAGATGATTCCTCAACGCACCGTAACCGGGTGGCATATATGCATGGACTACCGCAAGTTGAACAAAGCAACAAGGAAGGATCATTTCCCGTTACCTTTCATAGACCAAATGTTGGACCGGCTAGCCGGAAATGAATTCTATTGCTTCCAAGACGGATACAATGGTTATAATTAAATCCACATAGCCGTGGAAGATCAGGAAAAGACAACATTGACTTGTCCCTACGGGAGGTTTGCTTTCCGAAGAATGCCTTTTGGGCTTTGCAACGCCCCGTGACTTTTCAAAGGTGCATGATGGTTATATTTTCAGACATGGCCGAGAATTACGTAGAGGTTTTCATGGACGACTTCTCAGTTTTTGGAAGGTCATTTGACGAGTGTTTGGAGCATCTGGAAAACGTGTTGAAAAGATTCGAGAAAACCAACTTGGTGCTTAATTGGGAGAAGTGCCACTTCATGGTACGTGAAGGAATCGTTTTGGGCCACAAGATCTCGAAAGAAGGCATTGAAGTCGATCGGGCCAATGTTAGTGTCATTGAGACTCTTCCATATTCGTCTTCTGTGAGGTTGGTGAGAAGTTTTCTTGGCCATGCCGATTTTTACAGACGCTTTATCCAAGACTTCTCAAAAGTAGTCAAACCGTGGTGTAAATTGCTCGAGAAGGAGGTAAAGTTTGAATTTACAAGGGAGCGCAAAGTTGCCTTTGATGAGTTGAGAGCAAGACTGGTAAGGGCTCTAATAGTAGTAGCCCCGGATTGGGGTCGGCCTTTCGAGATCATGTGTGACGCAAGCGACTACACTTTGGGCGCGTTCTAGGCCAAAAGCACGAAAAGATCTTCCGCGTCATATCTTATGCGAGCAGAACTCTAAATGACGCCCAAGAGAATTATACAGTTACTGAGAAGGAATTTCTAGAAGTGGTATTTGCATTCAAGAAGTTTCGTCGGTATGTGATTGGGTCGAAAACTGTGGTGCACACGGATCATGCAGCCTTGAAGTATTTATTGACCAAGGAGGCAAAGGCTCGACTAATCCGATGGGTCCTTTTGTTGCAAGATATTGAGCTTGAGATAATGGATCGGAAGGGAGCTAAAAATCAAGTAGCCGATCACCTTTCTCGAGTGAAAATTGGCAAGAAGGAATGTGAAGAGGAAATCAGGGACGTATTTCCCGACGAACATGTCTTGGCGGTGGAAAGCCCAGTACCATGGTATGCCGACATCGCAAACTATGTTTCATGTTGGATCGTGCCTTTGGGAATTAATTCCCAACAAAAGAAAAGGTTACTTCATTCTTGCAACAGATACTATTGGGACGAGCTTATTTGTTTAGGCAAGGGAATAATCAAATTTTTCGCCGGTGTGTAGTGGAGAATGAAATTCCTGGAATTCTGGAGGCTTGTCATAATTCTTCTTAGGGGGTCACTTCGCGGGAGAACGGACCGCTCGAAAAGTATTGCAATCGGGCTTTTATTGGCCGACCCTCTTTAAAGATTTTCACGAGCACACCAAACAGTATGACAGATGTCAGAGAGTGGGAAATGTCTCCAGGAGGCATGGGATGCCTCTAACCGGTATTTTGGAAGTTGAGGTGTTCGACGTGTGGGGTATGGACTTCATGGGACCTTTCCCGTCATCTTATGGGAAGCTCTACATCATAGTCGCGGTAGACTATGTGTCTAAATGGGTCAAGGAAAAAACTTGTATTGCATCAGATGCAAGAACGGTCATCAAGTTCGTCAAGCGGAATATCATTGCACGATTCGGAATCCCCTGAGCTATCATAAGTGATCGTGGTGCCCACTTCCGAAACAAGCTCTTCAAAGCTCTTGCCAAGAAATTTGGCATGAAACACAAGATGGGTCTTGCGTATCATCCTTAATGCAATGGGCAAGCCGAGAGTGCCAACAAGGAAATAAAAGAGGTATTGGAGAAGATTGTAGGCCCAAACAGAAAAGATTGGACGGAGCGCCTCGACGAAACCCTCTGGGCGTATCGCACCGCGTACAAAACCCCGCTAAACATGTCTCTGTATCGGATGGTATACGGTAAAGCTTGCCACTTGCCAGTGGAAATCGAGTATATTGCAAGATGGGCAATCATGAGGTGTAACATGGATCTGGGTAAATCGGGAACCAAAAGGTTGCTCCACATAAAGGAGCTTGAGGAGTGGAGACGGGAGGCGTATGAGAGCAACGCCATTTACAAAGAAAAGACGAAGCGGTGGCACGACAAGCACATTATAAAGAGGAGTTTTGAGCCAGGACAATTGGTTTTGCTCTATAACGCAAAGCTTAAACTCCATGCCGGGAAGCTAAAGTCTAAATGGTCCGGGCCATTCAAAATCATTACGTGTTTGCACCACGGGGTAATGAAAATTTTGGACCCAAAGGACAAAACTACGTTCTTTGCGAATGGGCTATACTTGAAGCTTTACCACGGGATAGAAGGAAAAGACATTGAACCTGACGTTGATGAAGAAGTAAAATGATTCGAAGAAGTTGGAGAAGAGTTGCCCGAAGAAGGTGGCTTGGATCGAGGGTAGTGTGGTTACTACCAGAGTTTCGTCGGGCTAACGACATTAAACAAATGCACTATTGGGAGGCATCCCAAGTTTCTAAATCTCTCTTTATAAATTCTCACATTTTAGTTTTTTTTTGTTAAAGCAATGCACTAGTTTTTGTTCGATTTGTTCCATGAAGGAACCGATGCAATCACGAAGCCTATGGCGTACACCTCTCCTTTGCAAGACGAGCAAAACAACACCCGGGACAAACCATCAAGCCAAGTCAATCTCATTATTTTGAGAAAGGTAACATGTACTTTCTCCTTAATCCAGAAAGTTGAGTTGCTTAAGGCTTGTGATCGTCTTGTAACCTTGAATGGTTTACCCCTCTCTGTGGGTTGTTGTGATAAGATTAGTAGTATTGATTGTTTTTTTAGGATTGTGTCGCGTGAACTCAAGGCTTAGTTAAGCCTTAAGTGTGGTGTGTACCGGGTACACACCATTGTCGAGTTTACTTAAGTTTGGGGTGTAGTAATACCCTAAGTGTGGTGTGTGTCTCACACACCACCATTGAGTCTTTGTCTTTTGTCTTCTTTGTGTGTCTTGTGCAGGTGATGTAAATTCTCTTCACCAATAAGGGAGCAAAAGCAAGAAAGGAAAGGAGAGTCACGGGAGTCTTTAGGCAAGGCTAGGACCTACCCATCCTCCTCTTGTCAATAAAGGAAGCTCATCCTCTTTCTCCACTTCATTGTTCTAGCTACCTCACAATTCCAAGAAAACTCTCCCGAAGTTGATTTCTACCCTCCAAGATGAATCAGTGGGAATACGTGATGAACGCTCCACCTTTATCAGACGATGATGGCGTTAATTCCCCACCTCACGGTGGCCGGTAAATTCGACCGAGCCCGAATGTAGCTCCATCCCTCCTGAAGATCCTATGATACATCTTGAAAACCGTCTTTAAAAAGTCATAGTGGATGTCATGACGGTGCAGGAAGAAATCAAAGACTTCAAGGAAGATATGCAAGCTCGGTTAGCAGACATAATGGAGATGATCAGCAACTTAACCGAGCTAGTGCAACGGAGGAATCGGAGGCCGCCCACGGCCTGTTGAAGAGGAAAGGTAACAATCATCAATTGTACAAATGTATGTAGTTTCGGTTTGTTGAATCCTAGAGTAAAGCAACCCCGAGTGTGGGGTTAAGTGTGGTGTGTGTCTCACACACCATAATTGAGTCTTTCAATAGTTTCCATTCAAGTCTAAGTGCAGGTATTAGGTTTCAAATGTTCGGTGATGGCAAGAAGAAGAAAAAAATGGAAGAAGGCAGAAAAATGGGCAGAGCCACGATCGTGTCTCATGGGTCACGATTAAAGTTGAGGCACGATCGTGACCCCCCCCCCCCCCCCCCCCCCCCTAGAGGGACGATCGTGCCTGAATTAAATTGATTTAATCCCAACTTACCATGGCTTCCCACGATATGGGTTACGATTGAGGCACGATCGTGACCCAAGAAATTTTGCCGAGTCACGATCGTGTCTCAACTCGTATAAAGCCAAATCTGACTCTTTCTTCTTCATTTTTTCGCGAACCCTACCTTTTCACAGCGCCGCCTTCCGCCTCCTTCGCCGGAAAATCGCCAGAAAACGCCTCCAAACGCCGGATTAGGGTATTTTATTCACCCCTCACTACTTTCCTAGCATAGATTTGCTATTTCCACCATTTTTCCTCCACAAATCCACCCCCTAACCACCCTCCACCATATATTCCGGCCATACCTCGTCGAAATAAGTGGTTACTCCGACCATACTCCCCTCTAGACGACCCTATAGCACCCCTAAACACTCTTTATCCTTCACCTACCCAACCCTCCACATAAAGCCAACCTAGAATTTTTCCGACGACATATTCCGGTCACCTAAGTGGTCTCGAGCACTCTCACTCTCTCACTCTCCTAATAGCAATGGCACCCAAGAAGCCAACCGACCCTTCCCGAGCTCAAAGCGTAACCAAAAAGGCGAGAACCGCCGACACCTCGGGGGCAAGATCGGCCCCGGCTCAACCGGCTTCCAGAGCCCCCATTGAGACTCTGAATGCGGCGTGCCTCAGGTTCGTCACCCAATTTCGCATAAGAAAAGGTATGACGCCTTTGAGGACCGGGAGGTGATGACCGGCCGGTTCTTCAATGAGTATTTGTGCAGGAGTTTGGGCATATGGGACGAATTGCACGGCAAGGCCATCTAGCTGGGTTGGCCGGGAATGATGATATGGGGGCCCCTGGTCTTTGAAGATTTGACCCGGGAATTCTTTGCCACTGTGGAGGCGGCAAATAAGGAGATGACAGAAATAAGTTTCCGGGTGTGTGGGAGAAAATGAAAGATGACGATGAACGACCTGACCGTCATGTTCGGGTTCACAGAGGAAGAGGTGCCTGAGTGGGGTCTGTCCAACAACGAGATGTGACATCACATCACGCTGAACTCGTATTGGGAGAAGAACAACAAGGCCCGGGACATCCCTGAGGACCAACCTGGGATGCTGATGTTGCAGAAGTTCCTAGCCGGGACACGACAGAGACACGATCGTCACCTAGAGGGAGTCACGATCGTGCCTACATTAGTCACGATCGTGGCTTCCAAGGCACAAAGACGCGATCGTCCCCGAGGCGATTTGAAAATATCTCACCTGCTCCGAATCACGATCTTGCCATCCCAGCGCACGATCGCCCCCATAATAGAGGCACGATCGTGCCATCCTAGCACACAATCGTGAACTTCACCGACGCACGATCGTGCCACACCAGTCACAATCGTGACTTGCCCCGGATTCAGAAAACTATAAAAGAGGTTCACTCATATTTTGCAAGAGAGGAAGAATAGAAGAGAGAGAAAACAAAGCATAAAGCTTTTTCAGCATTTCTTGAAGCGTTCTTGAGCGTTCTTCGTCGTTTCTCGAGTGATCTTCATCTTTCTCGACACCAAGAGGCAAAAGTGGTTCCACCATTCTTCATCAAACTTGAAGAGGCACCTTGCTCGAGCATCCAAGAGCATTTCTATCTGTTTGCTTTGTATTTAATATGTTGTTTATGTGTGTTCTTGCTTTAACCATGATGTTGCTAGACTTGAACACCATGGTTGAGGGCTAAATCCCTTAGCCATGGGTGCTAGACAATATGAAATGTGATTATAAAGTTTATTGAGAATTAGTTCTATGAATGATAAATTTGTTGTGTGGAATATTGTTTGAATGCATGTATGTTCAAGTGAGACTTTACAATAAATGTTTGAGGAAATCTATCTGATACCGAAAGGGAAGGAATAGATTTCAGACCTAGCATCCACCGAGAGTTGTAGGCTCAAGACCGTGTCTTGGCATCTTGTAGTAACCCTTAGCTTATCATTGTAGATTGTATGCGGTCTCGAGTTATTCTCAATATCGAAAGGGCACGAGGAGACTCGAGATTTGGCTAACCTCAATACCGAAAGGCGAGGTCGGCACTTAAGACATAGGCTCAACATACCGTTCATTCATTAGAATTTAAGTCTCTCGGACAATTTCACTTGATGATTGTCTAGCACCCTAGGTGTTTTAAACCATCTGTTATCACTATCGCAATTTGTTATCTTTGTCATAACCGCAAGCACTTTCATTGATTACTCGTAGACCACAATTTAATTCCTATGGACCGACTCGGTATCTTACCGGATCTTATAAATTATATTACTTACGAACCGTGTGCACTTGCACGTGGAAACCATTGTGCGACGTTTTCACAATGTCACTAACTCTTTTAATTCGTCATTGTAGGCACTACTATCTCTGTCGTCGTCTTTTTAGCTCATTTTTTTGGAGCGGTGCTTTATTTGAGACTCCTTTTTTTTCTTTTTTCATTACTTTCTTTTCACTTTTTTATTTTTTTTCATTTGGATCACTTTCTTTTTGTTCGCCCCAACTCCAAGAATCTTCTTGTAGATAGCTTCTTCATCAAGTTACTAACATTTTTGCAATTCCTTTTTCTCTTTGAGGCAAGATTGCCATGTGACTCATTTGTAAATCGGTTTACTATGTTGCTCGCACCTTTAACTTTTGTAAACCGACTAGTCATGTGAATTTTAGCCAATTTCCCCCAATCCTAGTTATGCACTTTTATTCCTATACATTGGTCTACTCTACCATGTACATGTCCCCACGCTCAACGAAACAACTAAGCAAGTAAATGCACGGGTTCAAATTTTTTTGGGATATAAAAATAAAAGTGGCACATAGGCTTGTAGTGTAGGGTCATATGAAAAAGGCTTGTAGTGTAGTTTACCACAAAAGTTTGTAGTCTCATTTAGGTTACCTTAATTCTAATTTAATTTCTGAGGTCACCACAAAAGTTTGTAGTCTTACTTAGGTCACCATAATTTTTGAGGTCACTAAAATGAACTTTTGTCTTACTGTTACTAAATCATGTCTATTTTATTTTGAAAAGACCAAAATGCCCCTAATTTGTTTTCAAATTTTCAAAATATGTCATTTCCCTGTACTCCACCACGTTCCACTCCATCTCGACCACCACCACAACCTCCACTCCACCGCCCACGAATTCCTCTCCTCCACCTCCTACGGCTCCTCCGCCTCCTCTTGGGAGAAGCTGGTCCGCAACTCCGCCGCCCCCAAGCGCCCCAACGGCTTCACAATCCTCGTCACGGGCGCCGCCGGCTTCGACGGAAGCGACTGCTCCCTCGCCCTCAACGACGACCCTCTCCTCCGCCGCCTCTACGACGACATTCCCTTCACCCACGTCCTCCACCTAGATGCCCTCTCTTTTTCTCGCTTCGGCGTGATGGGCATATCCGTCTCTGGCCGAGACAATTTCCATAAACTCGACCCACATCACCGGAGAGTTTTGGCGAGAAGGAGGAGGAAGATGAAGGGCTTGAGTATAGAAGAAAAACAAGATGAGGTGCATTTTGGTCATTTCATTAAAAGTTGACAGAAAAAACAAAAAAATTAATGGTGTTAGACCTAAGTGAGACTACAAACTGTTGTGGTGACCTCAGAAATTAAATTAGAATTATGGTGACCTAAGTGAGACAATAAACTTTTGTAGTGACCTCGGTAATTAAATTAGAATTATGGTGACTTAAGTGAGACTATAAACTTTTGTGGTGACCTAAGTGGAAATACCACTCACTTCAATTATCATAATGAACATGAGTAGCATAATTATGAATAATACTAATATCGTTGAACAACCATCATATCCTTATCAACTCGGAGGTAGTTTAAGCAAGCGATCGATATTTAACCTCTATGATAGAGAGAGCAAGAATTATTTGTTTCTCGTCTAAGAAGTAAGAGAATCACCAAACGTCGGCCAGTAGGATCATTAGCCCAATTAGCATATGAATATACATCCAATACTAAAGACAAATTGTAAAAGAAGATGGCCTTGAGACAAAGTGCATCGACATATCGCAGGATCTGAAGAACGAACTCATAGTGAGTAGTGCTTGGAGAACTGACTCAGAATATGAACTGCATAAACAGTATATGGACGAGTAGCAGTAGCATAAACTAGACTTTTAACGAGTTACTGGTAGAGGGTCACATCCAAAATTAACTTACCGTAAAAGACATGAAGCTTGAGAATAGCCTCAATTGAAGTAGGGACGGTTTTAGAATCTGTTGCTACGTTCAGTGTTGGCAGATTTTTTAAGCACAAGGTAAGATGCCAGTCAACATATCGCAACATATGTAGTATGACATTATGTGCGCGCGTGAGTTTTAGGCAACGACTAAATAAGGCAATCTCCAGCTAACATCAAGACACATCAACAAGGTCTGTAGGCGGTAACGCCGACTTGCCAAACTTGCCAAGGACGGCAAGGGTTTGGATTTCCTAATCGATATTGGAAACCGATTAGGCTACACGAGATGCTATAAAAGCAGGTGCTTTACCCCTAAGCAACTCGTATGTTTTTTGCGCCCTTCCAGTGCTAAATACTCAGAGCTCGTGACCGTGTACGACTAGCGGATCAAAGGCTGTTTTATTTAGAAGGACATTGTCGATCACAAACATCAACTCGCAAGGATTTGAGTGTTTGTGATTTGAAGGTATTTGTTCGTGATTGAAGTCTCACGAAGAAGATTGTCAAAGACAACGCAACCGAGCATATGCTTGCTCGAAGGGTGGAATTGAGCGGATCTCAAAGACAGGGGGAGAGTCCCTTGGTCGAGGTTGTTCACGGTGAGATCTATAGTAGCTTAGGACAATAGCTTGTGTGATAGCTAGTTGATGCTTGAAGTTGTACTATTGACTACCAGATAGTGAAAACCTTTCCACTGTTAGAGTGTCCCCAGACGTAGGTGCGGAGTCACCGAACTGGGTAAAAATATTGTGTGTCTTCTATTTATTGTTCCGTTATTTACTTATCTGTGATCAGACAAGTTGTCGAACAAATTGTCACAACATTGTGTTCGACATCTTGTCCCTGCAACAACTCAGAATTTCAGGATCTATCAAGCCTAGTTGAGAGATTAGGTCAACATTATATTTGACTTGAGATAAATGATATCCAGATGCAACTAAAGAGATTTCAAATACGAGAATATAAGGAAGAGTTCTTAGATTTATTATCTCGAATTGCTAGCTGAGAAATGTTTGAGATCAAAAATATCTTGAGAATCGTCTGTAGTGATGATTAAATCATTCACATAGAGTAGGAGCAATATCCATGAGTTGTATCGTAGAGATTAGAGCAAATCATAAATCGATCATTTTTTCACTAAATTTGAAAAACCATGCCCATGGAGCTTGCTTAATAAACGTACACCAAATACAAAAAAACCTCATACATAACTATAATAAAAATAACCCACCAAAGAGTATTGCACTACGAAACATAGGCCGGATTATGGAGCAAAGGCGTCGGGAAGAAATAAAGAAAGTGAAGAGTGGTAATAGACCTTGTCGTCATCCGACCTGACTTAACCTCTCACCCAACATATTCTCAGTAATTAAATTATAACAAACACCTTTACATTAACATTTTCTGTAAGAGTATTTTTTATATTATTCTATTTGAAAATGCCACTTTTTTTTGTTTATACTTCAATATGGGCCAGACTGATCCTGATTATACGAGGTGTTTGTTACTTGACCCACAGCTCTTGGTCACTCTTACTGAAACATGTAGTATAGAATAAGCATTATCAAGAGACCAAAACTTTTCACTTCTAAACTTCTTCCTGAGTTACTCTGTATGTTATGCTTTGTTCTATACAGAAGATGCCCCGGACCTCTTCGACGTAATGCCTGATTGAAATCTAGTCCCTGGGATTACAAATTCCTCACTGTTTCATTCATCAACAAGTACTATTAGTGATGGAAAGTGCATTTATGTGTAAAATTCTCAGAATAAGAACATCAAACAGATACTGCATTGATGGTTCACAAAACGCCCTGAAGCTGTTCGACGAAATGCCACAGAGAAATGTAATGTACAAGATTCAAAGTCTTGTTGTTTCATTGCATCAATAAGTGCCATAGAGTGATGGGAAGTTCATTGGAAACTTAAAGAACAGATTTTGCATTGACGGGTCACTGAAATTCACATCAGAGTTACATAAAATTTGTCACAAAGCTTGAGTGAAACCAGGTACCGAATCAATGAGCTCACTTTCCGGGGACGAAGTTGGTGGCAAAGGCCCAAGCATTGTTGCTGACGGGGTCTGCGAGGTGATCGGCAAGGTTCTCCAACGGACCCTTTCCGGTGACAATGGCCTGAACGAAGAACCCGAACATGGAGAACATGGCTAGCCTCCCGTTCTTGACCTCCTTCACCTTCAGCTCAGCAAATGCCTCTGGGTCATCAGCCAGCCCCAATGGGTCAAAGCTCCCACCAGGGTACAGAGGGTCAACCACCTCCCCAAGCGGCCCTCCACCGACCCTGTAGCCCTCCACAGCACCCATCAGCAGCACCTGTGTGGCCCAAATGGCCAAAATGCTCTGAGCATGGACCAAGTTGGGGTTCCCCAAATAGTCCAAGCCACCATCACTGAAGATCTGTGCACCAGCCTTGAACCACACTGCCTCACCAAACTTGACACCGTTGCGAGCCAAGAGCTCAGGGAAGACACAGCCTAGAGCTCCAAGCATTGCCCATCTGCAGTGAATGACCTCAAGCTCTCTGTTCTTGGAAAAGGTCTCTGGGTCAGCAGAGAGCCCTGCAGTGTCCCAGCCATAGTCTCCCGGGAATTCTCCGGTCAGGTATGATGGCGCCTCGCCGGAGAATGGGCCCAAGTACTTGACCCTGTCAGGGCCATACCATGGGCTGTCAGATGATGACACCTTCTTTGGCTTGGCTGATGTCTTCCTCATGCTCACTCTGGACTCAAAGATTGATGGTGAGGAAGATGCAAGCTTGAGAGGCTTGCCAAGAAGAGAAGGAGAGGACAGGCTCATTTTTGAGGCAGCCATTGTTGTGATGATCAGAGAAGAAGCAGAGGAGGTTAAGGCTGTGTTGTTGAGTTGGAGAAGAAGGTGGTTGATGAGAATGAGGTGAGTTGGTTGAGTCTTTTATAGGAGAAGGAAACAGATAGGCCCATATGAGCAATTATCTACATTCTCATCTATGGTGGGCATGGAAGTGATGCACATAGATTCTCAGTTTTCTTCTTCTTTATTTGCAATTGAATGGGAAATTTGTTCCTCATTTGTGATTGGTGAGAATGGAGTTGTGGAGATTTTCATTCAATCTATGTCCAGCTTGGCAGTTCTAGTCCACCAACTTGGAGCAATATTGCTACCTTAGGAATCAATGGATACCAATTGCCACCACCCACCATTTTGTCTTACTTATATGCACTGTCCTTAAACTCATTCTCACATTGAAAAAATGCACATCATGTAATCAATTACTTGACATGCCTTCAATTGTAAATTTGAGTTTATATCTCCATTGAATTTTAACTTGATTTTTTTTCGCATTCTTCTTATGAATCCATTCAGAATTTCACATAACGAGATCATTTCGGTTTGATTTGTAGTTGAGAAAATGTTAATATACTGAATTAAAACAATGTCTAACATCAATCCGAAATAAGCGTTTTATTTTCTTGATTAAAATATTATAACATCAATATATATTTCCTATTTCAATTTTTATTTCAACGTTAAAATTTATACCACAACTTAATCAACCAATGTATTAACGTATATGAGAATACGAGATATGGTGGGAAGAGGTGGAGCATCGGGCGGGGCAAGGCATCGGGTTGTGACAATTTTCCTGATGTCGGTTTCTGGTTCAAAATGGACATGCCTAGTTATTTTAATTTTAAAAAAGGCTGAGATGGATTTTAATATTTTATGAATAAATAGGGCTATAGTCGTGTAATTTATATCATGGGGTATTCTCAGATAGCACCTCCTAGAATATGTCAAATTTCACATGTGACCCTCTAAAAATTTTCCTCTCACTTGCACCCCCTTAAAATAGTGAAAATTCTCTATTGGACTTTTCCATCTCATTTCGTTCATGGTTGTTAAAATTTGAATTTAACAAGACAAAACTACCATTTCCTTTAATTTAAATTTTCACATGTTACCCTTTTTCACACCTTCATTCTTTCTCTTCTTCTTCAACTATTTGTTTTTTCCTCATACTTAGAGTTTATCAAATTCACTATTGCTGAGCCCGTAGACAGTAGTCCACATGCAACTGATAACGCGCAAGTACACGCGACTGTTACAAGTATAACCGGTAAGACCGGGTCGAATCCACAAAGACCAAGCTTGTAATGTCAGATTAAATTATGTAATCAATGGTAATTAAATGAAAGATATTATATTTTGATTTTAAGGTGTTGAGTATTAAGCAATTTAATAGCAAGACGATTTATTTGGCATGGAGTTGGAAGAGTGAGGGACAGTGATTGAGAGAGAAAGAGAGTTGTGGTTGAGAGAAAGGGAGTTATAGAGGTTGTGCATGAAAGAGAAAGGGTATTTTGGCCATTTTTAAAAAAAATAACAGAAAAAGCAATAAAACTTAACAGAAATGAGTAATATGTAAATATTTGACGACTAGGTGAGTGAAAATGAAAGTTTTTAAAGTACGTATAGTCAGTTGTAAATGACCTCTAACTAGATATACTAACTTGTAATTAACTCTATCCAAATCTAACCTATGAAAGTGTTATGATTCACATCATTTACGCTCAAAACATATGTTGTTTAAAAGGGTAATTTACATGTCAGTACCCCAAATTTGCCTCATTTTGAAATCAGTACCCCAAGTTTGAAAAATTTTTTGCCGGTACCCCAATTTTAATTAGTTACAGATAAGTACCTAATATGTTAAATCTAACATAATTGTGATGTGAAAAGATCAAAATGGCCCTAATGCTTATGGAGGTGGTGGTGGTGGTGATGGAGGTGGTGGTGGTGGTGGTGGTGGAGGAGATGGAGGTGGTGGCGGTAGAGGAGATGGAGGAGGGGTGAGAGAGAGAGAGAGAGAGAGAGAGAGAGAGAGAGAGAGAGAGAGAGAGAGAGAGAGAGAGAGAGGTATTTTTTGAAAATTAAATGAATAGTGAAGGTATTTTAGTCTTTTCATTCAATTTAAAAACAATTATTTACCTCTGAAGGGTATTTTAGTCTTTTCACACGTTAAAAATGTTAAAAACTAACGGAAATGGACGGAATGAGTAACGGTGAGAAAGATGAAATATTTGAGTATCCACCTTAACACGAAAAATTCAAAGTGTAGTTATATGATAATATGACATATTTAGGTGTAGTCATCTGAAATTATCCTTTTAATCTATGTCCAGCTTGGCAGTTCTAGTCCACCAACTTGGAGCAATATTGCTACCTTAGGAATCAATGGATACCAATTGCCACTACCCACCATTTTGTCTTACTTGTATGCACTGTCCTTAAACTCATTCTCACATTGATAAAATGCACACCATGTAATCAATCACTTGACATGCCTTCAATTGTAAATTTGAGTTTTTATCTCTATTGAATTTTACTTGATTTTTTCGCAATCTTCTTATGAATCCATACAGAATTTCACATAACAAGATCGTTTTGGCTTGATTCGTAGTTGAGAAAATGTTAATATACTGAATTAAAACAATGTCTAACATAAGTCCGAAATAGGCATTTTATTTTCTTGATTAAAATATTATAACATCAATATATACTTCATATTTCAATTTTTATTTTAACGTTAAAATTTATACCACAACTTAATCAACCAATGTATTAACGTATTTGAGAATACGAGATATGGTGGAAAGAGGTGGAGCATCGGGCGGGACAAGGCATCGGGTTCGTCGAGGACGGGGATCAGTGTCATCCCTAAAATAGTGTCGTTCAATTTAGAGAAGTATTGGTGACATGCCTTGTTTTTATTGGTTATGATAGTTGAAATTCTGAGTTGTGGCAGGGACAAGATGTCGAACACAATGTTGTGACAATTGGTTCGACAACTTGTATGATCACGGATAAGTAAATAACGGAACAGTAAATAGAAGACACACAATATGTTTACCCAGTTCGGTGACTCCGTACCTACGTCTGGGGGCACTATGCCAGTGGAAAGGTTTTCACTATTTGGTAGTCAATAGTACAACTTCAAGCATCAACTAGGTATCACACAAGCTATTGTCCTAAGCTACTATAGATCTCACCATGAACAACCTCGACCAAGGGCCTCTCCCCCTGTCTTTGAGATCCTCTCAATTCCACCATTCGAGCAAGCCTATGCTCGGCGTAGCTGTCTTCGACAATTTCTTCGTGAGTCTTCAATCACGAACAAATACCCACAAATCACAAACACTCAAACCCTCATGTTTTGATGTATGTGATTGACACCATTCTTCTAAAGATTCAGTCTCTCAATCCGCCAACCTTGCACGGTTAAGAGCTCTGAAATTAAGCACAGAGAAGGTGTAGATTGCTATGGGGGTAGCACCTGCTTTTATAGCAATTCTACATGCCTAATTGGTCTTCAACTCCAAATAGGCAATATAATTCCAAATATGAATTTCTTTGCCACCTTGCATTATTGGCAAGTTGGCATTGCTGCCTAAATTGGCCTTGCTGATGTGTATTCTTCTAGATGGATGTCGTCTGATCTTGTATTAACTCATTTTCCCTTTGTCCCATGTTTCTAAAAATCAAACAGGAAAGATCAAAAACTTTCCCTATCCTGCGTGAGGTATGTCACGCCAAATGTGTTGCAACATGTTGGCTGACATCTTGACCTTGCGCTAAAAATTATGCCAACACTAATCGTAGCAACAATCTCCCCCTTTGGCAATTTTTTATGCAGGCATAACTTCACAATAAACTTTCGGCAAGTAACGTCTCTAGCTAACACGATCATCTTCAGCCATCTTCATTAATGGCACACAGCGGAGCCTAACTCTTTGTCCTTTATTTTCATAAGTGGCACACAATACCCTAATCGATCAAACACTCAATTTTCCTTGAATGATGTATGTCGAGCACATGGTTCTTTACGAATAGTCTTAACATTAGACTAGGTTTCCTCTTCAGGGTCGTTACGCGTCTTTTAGTACTTTCCTAATTCCACAAGACTTGGGTTTCTCCTCTAGTGCAGTTACGCGTCTTCGAATACTTCCCAACGACATGTTGGAACATATGTTGTACCACTTAGACACTTAGAATGACCAATATCTCCCCCTGATTGCCTCAAAAATGGCAAAGGGTAAACAGGATTTCACGTCAATTGTGTAGGGAAAATAAAAATAAACCGACTCTATGACAGAGCAACATAAATGCAGAAAGATGTCATTGTTGAACACAAGTCTCGAGACATGTTACCATAATACCTCTCCCCCTGGTTGCTTTAATGATATCTCTTTCTTGAGTTTAGTCAGCACCTTCCCATGGACTGACTTTCTGGTCACTGTGCTTCCTGCAATCTCCTGATGTCTCCCCATATGGTCTGGCAATATCTTTAGCATGCTTTCCTTTAAACAACTTGGTGTTTGATGAAGAGAGCACTATGGCGCTTTCCTAGTACATTGGTGAGGCGCACAATAGCTGTGAGGTAGATCAATCGAGCTAGATCTTTCGAGGGCCAGACCTCTTCTCGACTCCAGAAATTTGCTTAACAATCAAGTTCATGACAGGGACACGATCTGTAGATGTGATCTTCTCTCTTTCCAGGAAGTCATTGATTGCACCAGTGGCGAAATCGAAATAGTGCCCTCGCACACACATTTTTCTGAACTCGGGGTCTTCAGGATCATCACAGGCAATAGACAGGTTTATCATAAACTCTTTCACCAGGGAAGGATAGAGTGTACTGATATTTGAGAGTGTCTTGAGCAACTGCAATAATTCTAGAACACATTAGGGTTTTCTTAACCTTTTACGACCTTAGTTTCCCAATTCCTTATCGCCGAATATCTTTTCAGAATCTATATCATGGCAGGTAGCTTTCCAGAATCATAACACAATCCAGACTTTCCAAAAGTTTCAAAAACAGCTGGAGATCCTCCAGATTCCTAATCGCAGTCGATCTTCATATTTAGGAAACTTTTCAAAACCGTGATGTACAAGTTGTCGAACAACATGTTGTGACATCACATTTGACATCTTTTCTGACCATATGCTCGACATATTTCCCAGTACCTCATCTGGCTTTTCGCTTGCTTGGCTTCATCTTAGAACTCTGTCCTCTATGTGAAAAGACACACTGTCCATAGGAACAACATGAACTTTCTTCGGTGGCTTATGGCCTCCCACTGATTTATTGTTTTCATGAGCAAGGGGCGCCACAAGATCTTCTTCTTTCTCTTCTTATTCTCCTTCCTCTTTAGGAGTAAATGATACTTCAACAATAGGCACAACAACCATCTTCTTCTTCTTTTCTTGTTCTTTTCTTCGATAGGAATCACAACTTCCTCTTCGTGCAACAAAACTTGTAGATCATGAACTAGAAGATTGAGAAACAGATTAGGACGAGTCACCTCCCTCAGAGTTACCATTTTCGTTCCCCTCACCAACTTCATTTTCTTCAGCTTTATTTTCTTGGAGAAGTAGAAGCATCCGTATCAGTACGAACAAGATATGTACATACAAATTTTCTGAGAATGAGGGTCTTGATGGTCTTCTTGAGCACGCTGATCTCCTTACAGAGCTCCTCTCTCAACATTCTCTTACTTTCTCTTTTCTCAACCAAAATCTTTTTCAGAGTCATAGTCTACTCATTTTGAGGCGTATCCGTCTCAACATTAGGCGTCAAATCCACAAGTTCCTAAGGTGCAACTTCGTCATGCTGCTCGAGTGACTGTAGATCCTTCACCCGACAAGTTGCCTGAATGTAAACCCTGGTTTTTGGGAAAGTGACGTAGAGGCCGAGGAAATAGGGTGAGGCGCAGAGATGCCTGATTTTTCTATTGCAAATAAACGAGAGGTTCGGGCGTATGATTGGTTGAAAGTCTCGTCAGTAGATGACAAAACAAAAGATCTTGTTCCCCTTTCTGATTTTTAAGTTTTGGGAACAAGACTGAAATGGGCTTGGATAAAGTGGGTCCGGATTTGATTTTGTTGACCACAGATGGTCGGTTGGAGAGAGAGAGTAAAACAAATCAACAAAACTCTCCTTTCTTTCCTTGATGTTCTTACTCCAAGAAGCAAAGTCCAAAAGAGGACCTTAGACTTTTAAATCGATCTGCATCCAACGCTTTTTGTGAAGATGTCCGCCAGTTGTTTCTCTGTGGGGAGATACTCAAACTTTATTTTTTTGCCCTCTACAAGCTCTCGGATGAAGTGGTGCCTGATGTCTATATGCTTGGTTTTTCTATGTTGCACAAGATTCTTCGAGATGTTGATGACACTGATATTGTCACAGAAAAATGTCATGACATCGTGCTTGACATTATACTCTACAAGCATCTGTTTCATCCATAACAGTTGAGTGCAGCTACTTCCGGCGACAATATATTCAGACTCAGCAGTAGATAGAGCAACACAGCTTTGCTCTTACTGAACAATGAAACCAGATTATTGTAAAAAGGGGTAATTCCATTTCAGTACCCTAACTTTGCCTAATTTCGAAATTAGTACCCCAAGTTTAAACCTTTTTTTTTCCGGTACCCCAAGTTTATTTATGTTGCAGTTAAGGTAACGACAATTAGGGCATATCTGTCTTTTTAAATAAATAAATAAAATAATCAAAACTAATATGTGAAATTACAATGGTGCAATTCTTCAACCTCAGACCTATTCATTCTTCAACCTAGCAGATATTGTACCTCGAAGACGTCTGTGAGGCCTTCGTTATTCGAGGCGGAGAAGATGTGGGTTCCCTGCCGTCGCGCCGCCGCACCCAGACCAGGTTATGGACGTTACTTCCTCCACTCCTCTTCTCCTTCTCCTTTCTTTTCCTGACAAACACTCAGAACGTCGCCGCCGCCAGGGTTTCCAATGAAGCTCTCCGGTGATTAGGGTAAATACGACGAAGCAGAGCTCGTCTTACCCGTAATTGGAAGGGGGGGGGGGGGGGGCGAAGCCATGTCTTCGAGCCCGATGGACGAGCGAGATCGAGAACGTCGATGCTCAAGCCGAGTCCCAATTCGAGCTCGCACTCGCCTGGGCACGACGAGTCCTTCTAGGAGAAGATCCAGTTTTTGTCTCGCGGCCCAATCTTTAGTAAACTGCACGATCTGTGTGAATGAATTATTTGAGGGTTCCAATCAATTAATTTCATGCACATACAAGAAATTAACCTCAAATATCCGAATTAATAAGGATCTTGCATGATCATGAATTGATCATGAGATCTAGGCTAGAATCAAAAGTTGAATATTACATTTGATTAAAACATCTTTGTTACTAAATAGTATTTCGTAACCTCTAAAGATCGTCCACATAGGAAGAGCAATCTGGGGATACTCACAACAATCCTTACTAGAAGATCAAAACAAGCAAAACGGATGGAGAGAGGAGGAGGGAGGGTGTCCGGTCGGCTGAGAGAGAGAGAGAGAGAGAGAGGAGAGCGGCTAGGGTTTGTGGAAAATAATTCCCTTAATTTTCAAATCTGAAAATTTCCCTTTCATAAATCTTTTTAGGCAATAATTAATTAAAGGCCTTAATGGGCTTAAAGCCCAAAGCTTTTAATTAATTATGTAGAGAAGCCCATTCTGGTTTAGCCCATTATGGCTAGGCCCAATTTAGCTAAATTAATTAAATACATTTAATTAGATTATAATTAATTAGTCCTGCTCAACCGTTCTTGATTTCCGGTTTAGTCCTAAACCGAAATCGGTCTAATCTGATTTAATCCAAAACCGGATTTTGTCTCTCTTATGATTCCTCCATATGATTCCATCTGTTTTACTCAACCTTTAGTGTGTGACCCTCTAGGCTCACGATACGTCGACGGACTGGTAAAATTACCATTTTACTCTTTCCATCATGAGTTGCCTCTAGCAAGACATCATGATTACCCAACGCTTGTGATTATCGAGATTTTGACTTAACCTTGTCGTACATGAACCTATCCTTTTATCCTCTTGATATCTTTGACAACCACGAGGCATAGACAAGTCATTCTCGTTCCATTGTCCTGTTTCTTGATTCTGAGTTAACTGAATTATAACTGATACTGCGTATCGATTGCATGGCCATGCTATTGTATTTCAGTTGTACTCATCAAGTGGCCTAAACTGATATCTGCTCACACGTCCGTATGAGGGATAAGTCCTCCAGCGATCTATTGAGTCAACTCATGTAACTCGTGATCGAGCCAATCACAGTCGTTATTGTAACCCTTTTACATGAGACGTTAGACTGAGTCAAACTCGTCACTCATTACATAGTGACCTTAATGGTCCTTCTGTCTGAGGATGTGATTTCATGTGCCAACATATGAGTATATTCATGACTATGTCTATGTAACATACTCATGATCGGGTCGTCCTATGTCACCCCTGTCTGGTGATACTATGACCTAACTTTGACCCCCTTCTGGCCATGATCAGTAGAGCGTGATCATTTAGAGTTAGCCTCATACCGATCGCTTCTTATGAAGCTATTCTGATCGGGGACTGCTTATGTAAGATTTTATCTAATCTGTAGATATACTATTATGTGTTGACACATCAATGATACAAATCAAATTATACTTAAGATATTACTACAAAACTTAGTAATATAAATGCCGATTTAATTTCAACTAATAATCTTTATTACATGATTAGATTGAAAATACATTGTGCTATGGCACAAAAACTAACACTGTGCTCCCTCGGTCATGCTCCCTTCTCTGACGACCTCACCTACTCCTCCGCCGTCGAGGCACGCAACGTCTACGGGATGGTGATGAGGCCTCTCATCTGTTTATTTCTATGTGTGTGTTGATGAGAGTGAGGGTGTGAACTTGAAGGACAGTTTGCTAAAATGGTAGGGATGTTTATTTACATTTATTGTGTACTTGACCATGAATGATAGATTGGTTTATGTCCTCTAGTAATGATTGCAATGGTTTGTTGGTTTGGATTAGTAAATTTCATCTTAAGTGATTTGCAAGAAAATATATTTCATTCATTATCAGGTGTAATATTATATTTTGTACTATGTCTGGTAGTTACCAAATGTTGTGCAGGTGCAGGATAAAGGTCAAACCAAATCTGGGCTCTTTAGCGAGTGCTACGGCCCCCTTGTTGTCACGCCTTAAGCTCACGGGATCAGACGTTCGCGGCAGTACATCTAATCCACTCAAGAAGCTCCTGACCCACACCGCCTCCTTGGCTGCTTCTGATGTAGATATGTATTCCGCGTCCGCGGTGGAGTCGGCTATTGTCGCTTCCTTAAAGCTTTTCCAACTGAAAACTCCCCCGTTCAACATGAACACATACCCACCTTGATGATAGCATTTGTGCCCTAGTCCAATTGCTATTAGCCTGTAAACGTCTATGTACATTATACTCATTTGTAACATATATATAAAACGGCTTTGTATTACTTATGTGGTGAAGTAATATGTTAAGCATGATCTGATTTATGACCACTAAAGTAGTAGAACCATAAATCTGTACGGATCACATTTAACGAGTCCCTGGTCAAAATATGCTTCCTTAGAAGCGACCAGTATGAGGATGGTTCTTAATGACGTAGTTCTACTTGTCATAGGGATGAGGGATCCCGGAATCATATCATAGATATCATGAGGTGATTGATATCGGACGATCCGCTTTGAATAGTGTTTTCATAGATTAAGCCATAAACATATTCAAATGCGATAGCTTGTCACGATATCCTTAGACCGAGGAGTCTTTGTGATCACTATGCAATGAACGTGCGGCTTTAACTTGCACCTAACGCTTTCTGTGACAGGATTGCAATAACGGGCATGATTGGGTGGCGGAACGGGTTGCATGAGTGACACGAAAGACGGCTAAGGGATTTATCCCTCATACTACGGTATGGGAAAGATATCCGTTAAAAGGCCTCTTGATCGAGAATGACTGAGAGTAAGAGCATGGCCATGCCGGTGATACGGGTTATCAGTTCTCAGCCATCTCACATATCAAGTAACAATGATTGATTAAACAAGGGTGACGACTCTATGCCTTGTGATCAATCGGGATATCTAGAGATTATAGGATAGTGACTTGTACGCACAAGGTTAAGTCGAATCATCGATCATCATGCACCTTGGGTAATCATAACGTCTTACTAGAGACCACTTATGATGGATCGGGCAAGAGCGATCTTTTGCGCCGATATGCCAACGGTGGCATGAGCCTAGAGGGTCACACACATTCAAGACGGATAATTTGAGATAAGGAAACCTTAACGTTTCTTGAGGAGCAATACATGGACAAAACTGGAGGTTTTGTGCCATGGGTTCGGTTTGAGAGAATAATTAGCGAATCGAGAAAACTGAGTTTTTTCGTCGATGTCGCGTCGGATTTTGTTTGATAAGTAACGACAAAAAGGGTCGGGCGACTTTTGGACACGTCACAAGACCACACGGGCGAGCCCATTGGGGTCGGCCCATGAGGTCTCATGGCCGGCCCAAACAAGGGCCCATTAAGGGCCCAATAAGCCCTCTTGGCCGGCCCACATGGTGGGTCCATGTGTGGGGGCCACACAACACCATGCTTAGTTGGTGATTGTGGATTAAGAGGTGAGTGATTTAAGGGGTATGGGTTAAAGCACCTTTTAGCCCATACCAATCACTTTTGACCCATGCTTATGAGTTGGATGATGAATTGAAATACTAGACATTAATTCATTATTCAAATAATCCTACAACTCTCACAAGCTCTCTCTCCTCTCTTTGCTCTCTTGTTCTTCATTTAATTGTTCTAGTAGGCAATTAAGTGAAGGATCATTAAGATCATCCCCTTGGTGTGGACTTTCTCTAGAGAAGAAGATCCGTAAGTTCTTCTTTCTTGATTCAACAAAGACCAAAAGCAAAATGGAGAATCTTTCCAGATTGTCCAGTTCCGGCGACTGACATTGCGTGAGCCATAGCCGATTTGTCCGAGCTCCGATCGACCTAAAACTGGTGGCGTTAGAAAAATAAGTTAAAGGGCTACAACTTTTGTGAAATACAGATTTTCCAAAAGAGCGCTGGTTTGGGAGGTACAAGGCCGAGAAGCAGACTGGTCCGCAAAGTCTGTCCAGCAAGATGGGAAAAATGTTTTGCTCCAGACGAAGGTCTTCTTGTCCGAAATGGGTTCGGAGCAAAACACAAAAGATGTAGAGAACTGGCTGAGGTTTAATTTCCAAAAAGAAGCGAAGTAAGTGGAGATTTATAGCTCGAGATATGGAGCTTCAAAGTCTCGGTTTTCTGCCGGGCAGATTCTGGTAAAACCCGAAAACTCGATTTCCTAAGGATCCAACTTGGTAGTCGATCTTGCGCAGGTTAGGGGCGGTTTATAGGTTGCTTCCGCTGCCATGAACGTAATTAGGATACCCCGGAACCCAACAGGTGTATCAGAGGCGGTCTACCACTCCGAGATCCTTGTTTGTTATTTCGGTTTTGTAATGATATAAAAGTCATAATTGTTGATAACATGATTTTAATGCTTTTTGGAATAATTGCATGAAATATGTTATTTTTGAAAATATATTGAATTTGGAATTTTTCGGAAATTGTTGGATTTGTCGGGTCCGAGAAGAGACTCTCGGGGAGCCGGATCGGAGGTACCTGACGGAGGTCACCGGAGGCCAGGAGAGGCCGGCGGTGACCGGGGCCGTCCCTCCTCTTTGTCGAGGCCGAGAGGAGAGGCAAGCTCGGTTTGGGCTTTTCTAGGCCAAAACCGAGCCGTGGTGTTGGGCTCGGCCCAATGGGCTTCGGCCCATTGGGCTTGGCCCGACTTGGTTCGTGCACGTTGATTATGTCCGTGGATGAACCCGCGATCCAATATTTCAAAAACTTTTAAATTTAATCGGTTTCGATAAACTGTTTTTCGAAAAGGTCTAGTTTCGATAAACCTGACCAAGCAACTTGGCAAAATTAAAACCAGAATTATTGCATATTATTTGTGAAATTCTGATCGGCTTAGTCGTGCAAGATGCCACACACAATGTTACACAGAATGCTATAACGTTGTGTCTGACTTCTTGCGTAGATAAAGCAGGACAGTAAATAGAAAGCTATAAGTAATGACACAGCAGATTGTTTACCCAGTTCGGTGCAACGTCACCTACGTCTGGGGGCTCTCAGCCTAGTGGAAAGATTTCACTTATCAGTAATCCGTCAGAACATACAAGTACCTGTGATCCCTCCTAGATCTATACTTTATGCTACGTCTTACAGTGCAATCTATCTCAGGGTCTCCCCCTGAATCCAAGAACGTCTTGATTCCACTCTTCGAGCAATCGCCTTGCTCTGTCGTCTTCAAGTCTTCTTCAAGCTTGGTGGTTGCGTGCAGTCTTCAACTCACGACTTCAGTAAACCCTCAATCACCTAACTCTCTATAGTTATGTGATACACAATGTCCTAAGCTCAATCTGAAATTTCTCAGCCCGCAAACCTTCACGTCTAAGAACCTTGCAAATTGTTGCTAGGAAACAAATAAAAAACCACACGATTGCTAAGGGGGTAGCCTAAGCTTTTATAGCACTCGTGGATGAGTACTAACCCTAAAGGGTTTCCTCTTAATCACCGTCTTTCTTCTTTTCAGATTAGGAGTCGTTCTGCACTTTCCTAATCGTTTTCTTGCTGCACTGCCGAACCTGCACTTTCCTGATTTCTGTTGATCAGGATGCTTGCCGAGATGCCGTCAACAATGTCACACAAGATGTCGTAGAAGATGCTTCGACATAGTCGTAGAAGGTGCTTCGACATTCTTTGTAACGTGTTTCTTCAGTTCCTTCAAAATTAGCTAATCTCGAAAAACGTCGTAACTACAATCTCCCCCTTTGGCTATTTTTAAGGACAGCATTCTTCGTCGCATTCCGTGTCGCATTCGTCGTCTCGTCGATCGGCAGTGTCGTCGTGTCTTGTGTCTTCGCGTCGCATCGTCTCTATCTTTCTTCATTGTATCATTGCATGCGTATATCTAATGTAAACTTACTCCCCCTTGCTGGCTCAAAATGAGCCAAAACTTAAACAAATATTTCAACAAATCCTTGAAATAAGCAAAATAGTTCCAAACATAACTCACACTTGCTCTGAATCAGCTGTCGAGAGCAAGAGTGATACATTGTTCACCAAATATTACAAACCATAGAAGTTGTTTAGTAGTTCAAGAGTCAGAGAATTTCATAAAACTTTTCAAATAGAGCTGCTGTTGGAACTTGCAGTCTCTGTAGCTTCTGTGGAGGCTTCTTGGGTAGCATCTTCTGGATCATTTGTGGGATCATCTTCAGAGCCTGGAGGAGACATTGAGTGCAGCAGGTTGGCGCAGTGAGTTCGGCGCTGCGAGAGATGCTTCAGGGCAGTCTTTAAGTTTGCAATGTCCTCATCAAGCACTTCAATTTCTTGTTTGAGCATGACGGCATCCCTGCTGGTAGTCCTTGTGAGAGGGAAGGCACTTGTGGCTCTATTGGTCTTTGCCGTGGCTTCTGGCCTGACAAGATCGGGAGCATGCTTCCCTTCAAACAACTTATGGCTCACCACAATTATTCCTCCTCTTTTGCCCACCTTATCCGACGTTTTCAACACGCCAGGGTGTTGATGTACGAGTAATTCAGAGATAAGGGATGGAAAGGCTATGGGAATTTTCACAGTCAGAGATCTAGCATGGCGAACAAGATGATCAATCACAAATTGTCCAAAGTCAAGTTTCGATCCAGTACCTATTTGGTAGATGAGGATTGCCAGCTCAGGTTTGATCGATGATGCGTGGGTCGAGGGCGCCCAGTTTGCAACTCCAATTCGAAAAAGAATGAAGTATTTGGAAGTCAGATCTGAAGCTGCCACGGTGCCTTTGGATGGCCATGTTCTGCTCTTATCTCCGGTGATCTCACGGAGGACTTTGCTGAGGTCGGGTGGTGGCATAGATCGAACCCTCTTCCTTCCCAGGAAGTCATTGATAATGTCGGAGGTGATGTCAAAGCGGATGCCTCTGACATATACCTTATCAAACTCTGGAGCATCTGGGGTACCAAACGTGGTAGGCAGATTTGCAATGAATTCTTTAACCAGAAGGGGATAGTGGTCGCCAATGTCGGAGACGGTTCTCATCAATTCTGCCTTCTCCAGGAGCTGTATAATGGCCTTTAGCCCAAGCAGTTCCGATGATAATGTCTTCTCTGGGTACGCCGTTCTCTGAAATACAAACTCCCACCTCTTTGCGCCTTCTGCTGAGTGAAACGACACGTTGTCGTAAGTTACACTCATGTTGTTTGTGGCCGTCTTCAGGGCCTTCTTCTTCCTTTCTTTCTCAGCAGGGACCTCTTCAATGTCATGATCAGTGGATTCATCTATCAATCTCCTAGTTGCAATTACTTTCTTCCCCTTTTCTTTGACATGCGACTTTTTCCTTTTGTTGCTTGGGACCTCCAGCCTCCTTTCCCTCCTTCCTTTTCCTTGTTTCTTTCAATTTTCCAACCATGACAGCCAAACTTTCAGTTTCTTCTAGATCTTTTTTCTCCAGGGTCGACAGCACTGTGTGTGCCGTCTCAGCAGCTTCTTCCATGACATCTTCTCTGGCATCCAGAGTGTTTTCTTCTGTGTTGTTGGTGGTGGCATCCTTGTTCTTCTCAGCTTCTTCCAGATCGGTCTCTCCGTTTCTGGTTTCTTCTTTCTCTTCTTCTTTTTCCTCGGCTTCTTCCGAGTTAGCTATTTCTTCCTCTTCTACAACTTTTTCAGTGGTTTTCGGTATGACATCTGTTCCTTCTTCTTCTCCTCCTTCTCCTTCCGCAATGCGTTCCAGCCCATGACTGACCGGAGTCAGATCCTCCTTTTCTCCTTCCGGATGTATCAGTTCTTCTACCACACCTTCTTGAGGTGGGTCCTGGTTTTCCAGTAGTGATTCTAACAGATCATTGTTTCTAGAAGTATCGGTAGAGAAATCGTTACCTGTTGGTGTTGGAACTGCGACGATTTGCATGGAGGCCTCTCGATTTTCCTGGCCAAGATCATTCTCTCTTTCTGGCCCAGTTAGATCAGACATTGAGAAAGCAGCACTTCCGGTCCGGGACTTCTTGGGAACTCGAGTAAAAACTGGTATTGGGGCTTTCTCTGGTGAAGCTTCTTTGATAATTTCTTCTGACTTTTTCAGGATTTTTGGCCCTTTGATTCGCACTCCATGCTTGTTTGTCTTTGCTCTACTGCTTTTGGAGACTTTTGCTTCAGCTTTCTTTGAAGCGGTGGCTTCCTTTGGGGCTACTGTGCTTCTAGTTTTCACCATTGTTGTTTGAGAGATTTGCAGAGAGTGAATGGTGAAGGAGATGAGACAGAGAGGAGGCAAACTAGGTTTTTGAAAACGATTCAAATCTTCTTTAGCGTCTGACTGTATCTTTCCTTTTCTTTTATTTGGGCTTTTGATATGCCTGGCCCAATGACATTCGTTGGTTTTTAGACCGGTTCATGAAGAGGTACCAACACTTCCTCTCAACCGTTTCTGTATCTCCTTTACTGGTCGTTGATGGAACACAGACCAAGTGATGATCTGAGATCCTCAAATCTGCTCGCGTCATGGTCATGGATCCAAGGAAGATGCTTTCATCACTTTTTGGGTCAAGCTTTCAACGAGGCTCTCTATCAGCCAGTATATAACAAGTAGATCCAAATATATGGAAGTACTTAACATTGGGATTTCTCCCCCTCCATATTTCATAATGAGTTACTGATATACCTGGTCGGAGAGTGACTCGATTGTGGATATGGCAAGCAGTGTTAAGTGCTTCTGCCCAAAAGTGAGTTGGTATGTCTTTAGCCAGCATCATAACTCTCGCCATCTCCTGTAGAGTCCTGTTCTTGCGCTCAACAATGCCATTCTGTTGAGGAGTGATTGGCGCTGAGAATTCATGTGCTATCCCTTCTGAGTTGTAGAAATCTGCAAACTTGTAGAATTCATGTGCTATACCAGACATTGGTTCTCCCAGAGAATAGGATTCATTGGCTAGATCACGAATGCGAACATTGAAATCTGCAATTGATTCGTCTTCCTTCATGATGAGGGCTTCGAAGTTGGTAGTCAGGTATTGCAGTTTTTGTTCTCGAACCTTAGTTGTTCCTTCATATGCTACGGCCAGGATGTCCCATGCTGATTTGCCAGTTGTGCATGTGTTGATTAGTCTGAACACGTTCTTGTCAACACCATTGAAGATAGCATTCAGAGCTCGAGAATTTCCCAGTGATTCTTCATCTTCATCATCGGTCCAGTCCTTTTCTGGTTTTGGGCCGATAGGATTGCCATCACTGTCACTGAGTTGTGGTGCATTCCAACCATTGAGTACAGCCTTCCATGTCTTGTTGTCTAGTGACTTCATGAAGGCACACATTCGAGCCTTCCAATAGCCATAGTTGCTTCCATCTAGAACAGGTGGTCTATTTATGGATCCTCCTTCTCTGGTATTGTCCATCTTTGATCAAAATATTTGTTTAGGAACTCACCTAAAGCTATAGGTGCCCCCTCTGATACCAATTGAAATTCTGATCGGCTTAGTCGTGCAAGATGCCACACACAATGTTACACATAATGCTATAACGTTGTGTCTGACTTCTTGCGTAGATAAAGCAGGACAGTAAATAGAAAGCTATAAGTAATGACACAGCAGATTGTTTACCCAGTTCGTTGCAACGTCACCTACGTCTGGGGGCTCTCAGCCTAGTGGAAAGATTTCACTTATCAGTAATCCGTCAGAACATACAAGTACCTGTGATCCCTTCTAGATCTATACTTTATGCTACGTCTTACAGTGCAATCTATCTCAGGGTCTCCCCCTGAATCCAAGAACGTCTTGATTCCACTCTTCGAGGTGCCCCATAAAGTGTAATTATTTTTTATCCGGTCTACGAACTGAGTATTAATCGTAATTATTACTCAAAGACGAGAATGATGGAAAATCAAGCACAATGACCAAGAACGTCTTGATTCCACGCTATAGGTGCCCCATAAAGTGTAATTATTTTTTATCCGGTCTACGAACTGAGTATTAATCGTAATTATTACTCAAAGACGAGAATGATGGAAAATCAAGCACAATGACGGTCTTGGAGGAAGTCCAAGAGCTAGTGGGAGCCCGAATGAGAAAGACGAAAAGATGTGAAGACTCGTAGAATCCTAAGATTAGGATGGGCTATAAAATGCATATTTAACGCTTTATGAATGCTTGCTTGAATTGTTTAATTAATAACATGCTTGCATGATTAGAATCGACTTTAATTGTTTGCATGTTTAAAGCGTTGTGAACTATCATCGCACGGGTTGTGATGTATGAGTTCAAATTTGAAACTTGTTTGCACGGGTTGCAAATGACGGTTTCAAATGAAGATAATATGTGATACAATTAGAAACGTCACAACACGGGTTGTTGATGACGGGTTCGTAATTGTTCCAAATACTTTCGAATTATTAAGCACAACCAATTTACAAGGTAATTTGAGTCAAGTGAGATGCCACCCAAATTCACACCCATGTAGAAACATTTTATCGGTGTCGTGCGCCTTAGCGGAGCATCGATCGAATGGGTTCTAGATGGGAATGGTAAACTTTGTGGGATGTCGTGCGCCTTAGCGGAGCATCTGCACAAAGTTAACTTGTTAGTGAAGGATGGTTGACTCAATCACGATTCTTGGTCTGAGGTCGAGCTGGGGCATCAGAAGGGTAAGCCGTGTGTTTTTGCACATACCTTGACCAAGAGTTACACGGGTTGTAATTGGACGGACGTCCTACCTAAATAAGTCAGTTGGAGCGGTGCGCCTTAGCGTACTTCAAATGACGAATAAGGGATCTTGGTTTAAGATTCTAAACCTTAGAATCGTATGGTTGGTGTTTAATTCGGATCTTCGTAAATTTATTTAACTTTTCTGATTAAATTTACTTTCTTCGTGTAGAAATGACTAGTAATTCAACAAACTCGTCTAATTTGTCATTGAGGACTATACTCGAAAAGTGTAAACTCAATGGGACAAATTATCTGGACTGGGACAAATATTTACGACTTGTGTTAAAGTTGGAACGCAAGGAGTATGTCCTTGATAAGGCTATCCCGGTGGAGCCAGCTGCCAACGCAACGAGGGTCGTTAAGGATGCGTACCAGAAACACCTTAGCGACTCTATCGACGTTGCGTGCGTCATGCTGGGCTGCATGGAGGCGGACCTCCAGAAGCAGTTTATGGAGCTATCCCATGATCTGTTTGCAATGTTTGCACAAATCAAGGATATGTTCAAAGAGAAAGTACGTATTGAAAAATACACTGTTCTCCGAGAACTCATTGCCTGCAAGATGTCAGCAGGCAGCTCCGTAGGTCCACACGTCCTACGTATGAAGGGACATTTCGATCATATGACTAGTATCGGTATGTCTATGAAAAAGGAAATGGATGCGGATTTTATTCTGCAATCCCTTCCTCATGCATATGGTGGATTCGTCATGAACTACCACATGCATGATATGGACAAGACCGTATCGGAGTTGCACAGCATGCTAGTGACTGCCGAGAAGATCATAAGGGGCAGTTCGCCCAAAAGTGTTCTTATGGTCAAGAAGGGATCCAGCTTCAAAGCTGGTGGTGGCAAGGGTAAAGGCCCAATGCACCTGGCAAGAAAGATCAGACCATTTGTTCCTAAATCTTCCATGCCCGTAAAGGGCAAGGGGAAGGCAAAGGAGTCGGTCTGTTTCTACTGCCAAAAGCCTGGTCACTGGAAGAAAGACTGTCAGCAGCTGAAGGATGATCAGAGGAAGGGCGGTGGGGCCGCTACTTCGTCAGGTATTCCATTAGAGCTAAATCTTTCTACTATAAATGCTTGGGTACTAGACACTGGAGCTGAGTCTCATGTCTGTGCGGATATACAGGTGTTGAATAGTAGAAGAGATATGGGGAAAAGCGAGGTGGACCTAAGAGTTGGGAACAACGCGAGAGTTACCGCAACTGTTGTGGGTTCTGTTAACCTTGTTTTGCCCAGTGGGCATGTAATTGAACCTTTTGATGTGTTTTGCGTACCTGCTTTCATCAGGAATATTATTTCAATAACTCTTCCTGAAAAGGAAGGTTATTATTTTAATATTAAGAACATGTTTTTTAATATTATGCGCAACAACATGTTTTATGGCAATGCTCACAATGTTGGAGGTTTATACATATTGAATATGCAAAACTCGAGATCCAACATGATCTATAATATAAATGATAAGAGGTTTAAAGCTAATGATTTAGACCAAACTCTAATATGGCATTGTCGTCTAGGTCGCATAAATAAGAAACGCATCTCAACGCTTCATAAGCACAGACTTCTAAGTCAGTTCGAATACCAAACGATTGATAGATGCGAAGCTTGTTTAATGGGCAAGATCACTAAAGCGGATAATGGCATGAGCCTAGAGGATCACACACATTCAAGACGGATAATTTGAGACAAGGAAACCTTAACGTTTCTTGAGGAGCAATTCATGGACAAAACTGGAGGTTTTGTGCCATGGGTTCGGTTTGAGAGAATAATTAGCGAATCGAGAAAACTGAGTTTTTTCGTCGATGTCGCGTTGGACTTTGTTTGATAAGTAACGACAAAAAGGGTCGGGCGACTTTTGGACACGGCACGAGACCACACGAGCGAGCCCATTGGGCTCGGCCCATGAGGTCTCATGGCCGGCCCAAACAAGGGCCCAATAAGCCCTCTTGGCCGGCCCACATGGTGGGTCCATGTGTGGGGGCCACACAACACCATGCTTAGTTGGTGATTGTGGATTAAGAGGTGAATGATTTAAGGGGTATGGGTTAAAGCACCTTAAAGCCCATACCAATCACTTTTGACCCATGCTTATGAGTTGGATGATGAATTGAAATACTAGACATTAATTCATTATTCAAATAATCCTACAACTCTCACAAGCTCTCTCTCCTCTCTTTGCTCTCTTGTTCTTCATTTAATTGTTCTAGTAGGCAATTAAGTGAAGGATCATCAAGATCATTCCCTTGGTGTGGACTTGCTCTAGAGAAGAAGATCCGAAAGTTCTTCTTTCTTGATTCAACAAAGACCAAAAGCAAAATGGAGAAACTGTCCAGATTGTCCAGTTCCGGCGACCGACATTGCGTGAGCCATAGCCGATTCTTCCGAGCTTCGATTGACCTGAAACTGGCGTTGTTAGAAAGATAAGTCAAAGGGCTACAACTTTTGTGAAATACTGATTTTTTAAAAGAGCGCTGGTTTGGGAGGTACAAGGCCGAGAAGTAGACTGGTCCGCAGAGTCTGTCCAGCGAGATGTGAAAAATGTTTTGCTCCAGACGGAGGTCTTTTCGTCCGAACTAGGTTCGGTGCAAAACACAAAACGTGTAGAGAATTGGCCGAGGTTTAATTTCCAAGAAGAAATGAAGTAATTGGAGATTTGTAGCTCGAGATATGGAGCTTCAAAGTCTAGGTTTTCTACTGGGCAGATTCTGGTAAAACCCGAAAACTCGATTTCCTAAGGATCTAACTTGGTAGTCGATCTTGCGCAGGTTAGGGGCGGTTTATAGGTTGCTTCCGCTGCCATGAACGTAATTAGGATGCCCCGGAACCCAACACTTGGGACTTAAAGTCATCTGGGTCTGTCTGAAAACTAGCATCAACATATCCAGTGATGCTTAGTTCTCCATCTATCCCGCCATACAGTAAGAAGGCGTCATTTGTTCTCCTCAGATATTTGAGGATACACTTGATGGCAGTCCAGTGATCTTGGCCTGGGTTAAACTGAAATTTGCTGGCATAGCTGAGGGCAAACGATACGTCAGTGTTGTGGGGTCAAAAGGTCTCGTTTCGAGACTGTTTAACCACACAATTTGGTGCATTTGTGTCCTGTAGTGGCCGGTTCAGGCCCAGGAGTACTTGTTTTATGCTTTTTGGTGTTTTGAGGTGCATACGCAGAAACGGGAGGAAAAAGGGTCAAAAACGAGGCACCGAGAAAAAGTCAAGGCGAGTTGACCAAAGGGCCGGACAGAGCCCTTTAGCCACGATCGTGCCTCCTTTGGTCACGATCGTGGCTTATTAGGCACGATCGCCCCATCGCCAGCCACGATCGTGCCTCCCCTTGAAGATTAAATGGAGCATTTTATTCCAACTTACAGTGGGCTCCCGCGATATCAGTTACGGCGGAGCCACAATCGTCACCCACAGATAGCCACGATCGTGGCTTTAAAAGGCAAGTCTTGAGGCGATTTGAAAACATCTTACCTGCCACGAGTCACGATCGTGCCCTCCGAGAGCACGATCGCCCCCATGACCAAGCCACGATCGTGCCAATTCCAGCACACGATCGTGGCCCAGACTGAGGCACGATCGTGCCTTGGCAGTCACGATCATGACTGCCCACAGATTCAGAAAAATATAAAAGGGGTTCACTCACATTTTTGTAAGGAGGAAGAAAAGTAGAGAGAGAAACGAGACCAAGGAGCTTTTCAGCATATCTTCAAGTGTTCTTGAGCGTTCTTCGTGATTTCTCGAGTGTTCCTCATCTTCCTCGACACCAAGGTCAACAAGAGTTCTACCGTTCTCCATTAAACTTAAAGAAGCACCTTGATCGGGCATCCAAGAGCATTTCTATCCATTTACTTTATTTCCTTCATGTTGTTCATGTGTATTTGTGCTTCCACCATGATGTTGCTAAGCTTGAGCACCATGGTTGAGGGCTAAATCCCTTAGCCATGGGTGCTAGACAATATGAAATGTGAATATAAAGTTTGTTGAGATTCGATTTATTGAATGATGAATGTGTTGTGTGGATTGTTGTTTGAATGCATGTGTTTTTTAATTGACGCTTTACAATATGTGTTTGAGGAGTTCTATCTGATACCGAAATGGAAAGAATAGAACTCGGACCTAGCATCCACCAAGGGTTGTAGGCTCAAGACCGTGTCTTGGCACCTTCTCAGAACCCTTAGCCTTTTATTGTCGATTGTATGCGGTCTCGAGTAGTCTCAATACCGAAAAGGCACGGGAAGACTCGAGATTAGGCTAACCTCATTACCGAAAGGCGAGGTCGGCACTTAAGACATAGGCTCAACAGACCTTTCATTCAATAGATTATATGTTTCTCGAACTTGTTCGCTTGATGATTGTCTAGCACCTAAGGCGTTTTAATCCATCTGTTACCACTATCGTAATGTGTTATCTGTGTCATATTTGCAAACACGTTCATTAAGTAATCGTATACCCCATATTAATCCCTGTGGACCGACTCGTTATCTTACCGGATCTTATAAATATTATTACTTGCGACCCGTGTGCATTTGCACGTGAAAACCATTGTGCGACGTTGTCACGTCACATTTTGGCCCAACAGTCAGGCCTCGTACAAATCATGGCATACATGATGGATCCCACTGCTGAAGCATATGGGATTCCATTCATTTTCTTAAGCTCATCATGTGTTGTAGGACACTGTTTCTTGCTGAGCTTGATGCCATGTCTTACCGGGAGGTTCCCTTTCTTAGAGTCAAGCATTGAGAATCTTCTCAACACTTTATCTATTTAGGTGCTCTGACTTAGGCCTAAAATTCTCTTGGATCGATCTCTATAGATCCTGATTCCTAGAATGTAAGCGGCCTCTCCTAAGTCCTTCATGGAGAAACACTTCCCTAACCAAGCTTTGGTCTCAAGCAAGATTGGGACGTTGTTTCCCACGATCAGTATGTGAAATTCTGAATTGTAGCCGAGTCAAGAATTCGAACACAAAGTCGTAACTTGTGGATCGACTACTTGCCTAAAACGTGAACCGTAAGTAAAACAGTAAACAGATAATAATAACGACACCAGAGATGATTACCCAGTTCGGTGACTCCGCACCTACATCTGGGGCACTTTGCCAGTGGAAAGGTTTTTCACTATCAGGTAGTCAATAGTACAACTTCAAGCACCAACTAGCTATCACACAAGCTATTGTCCTAAGCTACTATAGATCTCACCGTGAACAACCTCGACCAAGGGCCTCTCCCCCTGTCTTTGAGATCCTCTCAATTCCACCCTTCGAGCAAGCCTATGCTCGGTGTCGTTGTCTTCTTTGACGGAGTTGTGAATCTTCAATCACAAACAAAAACCCTAACCGATCCAAACACTTAGTCTTCGCGACTTAATGTTTGATCGGAGCAAAGACCCGTTCTAGCGAATCTTAATCAGCTTCTCAACACGCCAATGGTGCACGGTTAAGAGCTCTGAGAAATCTTGCAATTGTTAGAACAAGAACGGATGATCTGCTAATGGGAAGCCAAGGGCTTTTTATAGCAGCTCTCATTCCTAATCCTTCTCGGACCAGGAACAGGAAGTTTCAGACTTCCTGAACAAATCAGGCAAGTCGTTGCCGCCTTCCACGACAGCTGGAAGTCGTCTTGCCTGTTCTGACTTCCTGAATAAATCATGCAAGTAGCGTTGCCGCCTATTGCTAACGTGTAACTGCCAGCTGGAAGTTACCTGACTTGTCGACGTCACTCTCTTGCGCTCCAAGTCTTCGTGACGCCTTTCTTCTTTCGATCCAAGCTTCGTTGAAATAGGAAAGCTTCAGATCTTTCCTAATCTGGACCGTAACAAGTCGCTCCACATGTCATGTAACATGTTGCACGACTTCTTACTTTTGCGCTAAAAAATTATGCCAACAATTAAATGTAGCAACAATCTCCCCCTTTGGCAATTTTTTAGGCAAACACCTTTTTAAGCCCATCGTCATCTTGTGGCAGTTACGCACAGCAAGTGATTTATCTTGAGGCAGTTACGCACAGCAAGTGATGTGACTTCTTACTCCAAGCAGGAACATCGTCGTCACCTTGAGGCAGTTACGCACACATCAAGTTATGTGACTTCTGATGCAACTTCTTGTGCGTCTTTCTGGTGTATCTTCTGGAGCGGCGATTTCTATGCACAACTTCTGGTGCGACTTCTGGCGTAACTCCTGGCGTAGCCTATCTATCTCCCCCTGTTTGTCTAACAATATTGCCAAAGGCAATCATACAAGGAAATTCGACTAAACAGTAGGGTAAAATCCAGCTCACACCATGAGCAAAATAAACAGCTCAAACATGAGCAAATATCCAGCTCAAGAATGAGCAAATATCCAAAAATAAAAAGTCATAGTGTGCGGAAAATTAACTCGGACATACCCCGAGGATTTAAGAGTGTTTGGAACAAATTTATTATAGTAAATTCAGAGAGATACTTAAAATGAGTTGGAGTCATCATCATTATCTTCAGCAGCAGGAGCAGAGCGGAGGTCATTGAGCAAAGCTTCACAGGCGACTTTGCGGGATGATAGCATCGCAATTGACTTCTCCAGATCATTGATCATCTCCACCAATTCTTCCTCTATCCTAGTGCCAAGTGGTCCTGAAGGTCGAGAGCTTGAACCAGCTCCTGATGCTTTGGCCATAGGAGGTGCGAGGTCCTTCAAATGTTTGCCTTCGAAGTTCTTGAGGCTGATAGCAAGGGGCAGTGGTTTCTTACCCGGAACATCCGTCTCTCGAACAATGTGTTGACATTGTTGGAGAAGGAGATTGGTGATCAATGAAGGAAACCCGATAGGGAGCTTTACAGCGCATGATTTGGCATGCTTGACTAGATGTTCAATGACATATGAGCCAAAATCAAGTGAAGATTGCGTACCTATTTGGTATATGAGCTTAGCCAATTTGGTTTTGATGCTTGACCCGTGTGTAGAAGGTGCCCAATTTGCCAGGCCAATGCGGTAGAGTATTGAGTATTTGGCGGTTAGCTCAGTAGCCGCAATGGTGTCTTTGACGGGCCAGACCTTCTTTCGTCCTCCAGTGATCTCGACCGCAACTTTGTTCAAGTGCGGGACTTCTGGAGTGACTTCTGGGTCTTCTCTGCCGAGATAGGCATTGATGGTTGAGGCCGATATTTCGAAGCATTCTCCCCGAACGAATACCTTTCTGTATTCAGCGTCTTCTGGATCATCAAATTCGCTTGATAGGTTGACAATAAACTCTTTGACCAATGCTGGGTAGAATGGCCCGATGTTTATGACCGTATTGGTCAGGCCAGCTCTTCGGAGAAGTTCCATGATCGAGTTTATCCCTTGCGCCTCTGTGGAAAGCTCTCTTTCTGGATAGATCTTACGCTGGTATACATACTGCCACTTAACCGCGTTGTCTACAGAGTGGAAGGAGACATTATCTGTAGGAGCTTTAGGCACATTCTTGGGGAGTTTCTGCCCTCCCATTGCCTTTTTGACCCGTGGTAGCACAATCTAGGTGTCTTCTTCTTCAGATTCCTCTTCTTCTGGGGTAGATGTTGCTACAGAACTTAGTGACTTCCTTCTAGACTTCTTCGGTTGTTTAGAAGCAGATGCTCCTTCTTTCTCTGTGGTTTTCCTCTTTGGGGTCAATCTCCTCGGTATTTGAGGTTCTTCTTCTTCATCGACCAACCACCTTGTTGGTAGCTTCCTTCTCTCAGCCCTTTTGGGCACAGCTTCTTCTTTTTCCATGGTCTCAGTGTCGACTGTGTCTTCGATATTAACAAGTTCCTCTATAGGTCGAGTGACTTCTGGAATAGCTTCCGGATTTTCATTAAGCCCTGAAATACTGTCCGGGGCGACATGGGAACTTCCTTCTTTCTGCAAGTCCTCGTTTAGAGGGGATTTATCTGGTGCTGGTGTCGACTTAGAGGGGCTGGATAGGACCTTGGTCCTAGTGCCGTGGGTCTCAGGAACAAGGGTTTCTAGACCCTCTATAGGCAGACTTACTTCTACCGTGTTTTCTTCAGAGAGGATAGCAGATTTACCTTGTGTTGGAGCCGGAGTAGAAAGAGAGGCTTCCGCTTCTTTGTTCGCAAATTCGGTTTGAGCGTCGTCTTTCTCAACGACGGGAGTTGTGTCTACTGGTGTGATAGTTGGAGGTGAACTTGTTACTCCTTGAGGTGCTGCAGAACTCTCTCCTGAGATTTTTCCTCCTCGAATCCTTACTCCTTGCTTGTTTGTCGAGGATTTTGAGGCTGACAGTTTTCGAGCGATCATCTTTACACACATCTTTGCTCGTAATTTGGAAGCAGATGGTATGCGCCCGGTCCTTGTTCCAACCATTTGCTCGATCGGTTTTGGTTTTGGAAAGAAGAGCAAAATCTTACAGTCGCAGATTTGTTTTAGTCTTCTCTAGGTGCCCTAGCAATTTTGGGAAGATGGAGAGGATTGTGCAGGCTTTTTCTGCGGAAGTTGAACGGGGTTGAGAGCTGATTGGATTTCCGTCAGTTTTTCAATCATTCCCCTTTTAAAATTTTTAAACACATAATTCCACCTGGGCTTCTGATATTGAGATTTGGGCCCGGCTAGATTTTGTGGACCCTGTCTGGTCCAGATAAAGAGAGAGTAAAAATTCACTCAAACGCTCTCCCTCTTCTTTCTTGACTTCTGGTTATTCCAGAAAGCAAAGTCTAAGGGATGACCTCAAACTTTCAAACCTGTTAGCATCTAATGCTTTGGTAAAGATGTCAGCAACTTGTTTCTCAGTGGGTAAATACTCGAGCTTTATCTTCTTGTCTTCTACAAGCTCTCGAATAAAGTGGTGCCTGATGTCAATATGCTTTGTTTTGCTGTGTTGCACTGGGTTTTTCGAGATATTGATAGCACTGATGTTGTCACAGAACAAAGTCATGACTTCTTGCTTGACTCCATACTCTGCCAACATTTATTTCATCCAAAGAAGCTGAGTACAGCTACTTCCAGCAGCAATGTATTCGGACTCAGCAGTAGACAAAGCAATACAGTTTTTCTTTTTATTGAACCACAATACAAGATTGTTCCCCAGGTAGAAACAAACTCCAGAGGTACTTCTTCGATTCGGTGTGCTTCCCGCCCAGTCAGCATCACAATATCCAACAAGAGTAGGAGAGGTATCAAAGGAATATAGCAGACCCAATTCAGAGGTTCCCGAGATGTACCTTATGATCCTCTTGGCATGAGCTAAGTGACTGACTTTTGGATTGGCTTGATATCGAGCACAGACTCCCACGGAGTAAGCGATGTCGGGTCGACTTGCTGTTAAATAAAGAAGACTTCCTATTATGCTTCGATAAAGGCTATGATCAACTGATTCTCCCATCTCGTCCTTTGTGCATTTGTCATGCGTAGCAGTAGGAGTTCTCTTGTGTGAGGCCTTTTCTAACCCGAACTTCTTGACAATGTTCTTTGCGTATTTGCTTTGGGAGATAAATATTCCATCAGACATCTGCTTGATCTGGAAGCCTAGGAAGTATGTGAGCTCACCGACCATACTCATCTCATATTCAGACTGCATATGTTGGACGAAACGTTCCACCATCTTGTCTGACTTCCCTCCAAATACAATGTCGTCGACATATATTTGAGCAATCATGATGTCCCTTCCTTCCTTCTTCACAAAGAGATTTTTGTCTACTCCCCCTCGAATATAGCCATTATGTACAAGGAATTGGGTAAGACGTTCATACCATGTTCGTGGAGCTTGTTTGAGTCCGTAGAGGGCTTTCCTTAGCTTGTAGACATGGTGCGGAGAGTCATGGTCTTCAAATCCCTTTGGTTGAGCCACATAGACTTCTTCGTTGAGATTTCCATTAAGGAAGACACTCTTTACATCCATTTGATAGAGTTTGAAACGCAGATGACATGCGATGCCGAGAAGAAGTCGTATGGCTTCCAGTCTGGTTACCGGAGCAAAAGTTTCTTCAAAGTCGACTCCTTCGACTTGTGTGTATCCTTGAGCCACCAGTCTCGCTTTGTTTCGAGTGATGTTTCCTTGCTCGTCAGACTTGTTTTTGAATATCCACTTTGTCCCGATGACATTGACATTGTCAGGCTTGGGTACTATTTCCCAGACTTCATTCCTTGCAAATTGAACCAATTCTTCTTGCATGGCGCAGACCCAGTACTCATCATTGATGGCCTCTTGTATATTCTTTGGCTCAATTTTGGAAATAAAGCAAACGTTACCTATCATCTCTTTGTAGTCAAGAGATGCCTTTTGTCGAGTCCGCACTCCCTCATTAATGTCTCCAATCGCATCTTGGGGTGGATAATTCTTTTGAATTCTTCTTGATGGAGCTCTTTGCCTTATAGGGGATGCCTCTTTGTCCGGGATGAATGGGCTTTCGTCTTCAGACTCTTTGTTGCGCTCATCACCACTGACTTCTGGTATGACTTCTCCTCTGACTTCTGGTCTGACTTCTCCGGAGAGATTTAGGACTTCGTCGTCCTCGTCACTAGGTTTCTCGTTACTGTCATCGATCACGGCATTGATGGATTCCATGATAGTCCGGGTGCGTTTGTTGAATACACGAAAAGCCCGACTATTTCTGGAGTACCCGAGGAAGATACCTTCGTCGCTCTTAGGATCAAGTTTGCATCGAGGTTCCCTATCTGCAAGTATGTAGCAGATCGATCCAAATACATGGAAATATTTGACATTCGGCTTTCTCCCCCTCCATATTTCATAAAGAGTGAGCGAAGAACCAGGGCGGAGGGTCACTCTATTATGAATATGGCACGCCGTATTCAAAGCTTTAGCCCAGAAGTGCTGCGGGATGTCTTTGGCTAACATCATGACTCTTTCCATTTCTTGAAGAGTGCGATTTTTCCTTTCAACGATCCCGTTTTGCTGAGGAGTGATGGGAGCAGAAAATTCGTGTGCAATTCCTTCAGCATCACAAAAGTTTGCGAAGCTGATGTGAAATTCTGATCAGCTTAGTCGTGCAAGATGCCACACACAATGTTACACAGAATGCTATAACGTTGTGTCTGACTTCTTGCGTAGATAATGCAGGACAGTAAATATAAAGCTATAAGTAATGACACAGCAGATTGTTTACCCAGTTCGGTGCAACGTCGCCTACGTCTGGGGGCTCTCAGCCTAGTGGAAAGATTTCACTTATCAGTAATCCGTCAGAACATACAAGTACCCGTGATCCCTCCTAGATCTATACTTTATGCTACGTCTTACAGTGCAATCTATCTCAGGGTCTCCCCCTGAATCCAAGAACGTCTTGATTCCACTCTTCGAGCAATCGCCTTGCTCTGTCGTCTTCAAGTCTTCTTCAAGCTTGGTGGTTGCGTGCAGTCTTCACTCACGACTTTAGTAAACCCTCAATCACCTAACTCTCTATAGTTATGTGATACACAATGTCCTAAGCTCAATCTGCAATTTCTCAGCCCGCAAACCTTCACGTCTAAGAACCTTGCAAATTGTTGCTAGGAAACAAATAAAGAACCACACGATTGCTAAGGGGGTAGCCTAAGCTTTTATAGCACTCGTGGATGAGTACTAACCCTAAAGGGTTTCCTCTTAATCACCGTCTTTCTTCTTTTTAGATTAAGAGTCGTTCTGCACTTTCCTAATCGTTTTCTTGCTGCACTGCCGAACCTGCACTTTCCTGATTTCTGTCGATCAGGATGCTTGCCGAGATGCCGTCAACAATGTCACACAAGATGTCGTAGAAGATGCTTCGACATAGTCGTAGAAGGTGCTTCGACATTCTTTGTAATATGTTTCTTCAGTTCCTTCAAAATTAGCCAATCTCGAAAAACGTCGTAACTACAATCTCCCCTTTTGGCTATTTTTAAGGACAGCATTCTTCGTCGCATTCCGTGTCGCATTCGTCGTCAAGTCGATCGGTAGTATCGTCGCGTCTTGTGTCTTCGCGTCGCATCGTCTCTATCTTTCTTCCTTGTATCATCGCGCGCGTATGTCTAATTTAAACTTACTCCCCCTTGCTGGCTCAAAAAGGGCCAAAGTATAAACAAAATAAACCAAACATAACTCACACTTGCTCTCAATCAGCTGTCGAGAGAAAGAGTGATACATTGTTCACCAAATATTACAAACCATAAAAGTTTTTCAGTAGTTCAAGAGTCAGAGAATTTCATAAAACTTTTCAAATAGAGCTGCTGTTGGAACTTGCAGTCTCTTTTGCTTCTGTGGAGGCTTCTTGGGTAGCATCTTCTGGATCATTTGTGTGATCTTTTTCAGAGCCTGGAGGAGACATTGAGTGCAGCAGGTTGGCGCAGTGAGTTCGGCGCTACGAGAGGTGCTTCAGGGCAGTCTTTAAGTTTGCAATGTCCTCATCAAGCACTTCAATTTCTTGTTTAAGCATGACGGCATCCCTGCTGGTAGTCTTTGTGAGAGGGACGGCACTTGTGGCTCTACTGGTCTTTGTCGTGGCTTCCGGCCTGACAAGATCAGGAGCATGCTTCCCTTCAAACAACTTGTGGCTTACGACAATTATTCCTCCTCTTTTGCCCACCTTATCCGACGTTTTTAACACGCTAGGGTGTTGATGTACGAGTAATTCAGAGATAAGGGATGGAAAGGCTATGAGAATTTTCACAGCAAGAGATCTAGCATGGCGAACAAGATGATCAATCACAAATTGTCCAAAGTCAAGTTTAGATCCAGTACCTATTTGGTAGAGAAGGATTGCCAGCTCAGGTTTGATCGATGATGCGTGGGTCGAGGGCGCCCAGTTTGCAACTCCAATTCGAAAGAGAATGAAGTATTTGGAAGTTAGATCTGAAGCTGCCACGGTGCCTTTGGATGGCCATGTTCTACTCTTATCTCCGGTGATCTCACGGAGGACTTTGCTGAGGTCGGGTGGTGGCACTGATCGAACCCTCTTCCTTCCCAGGAAGTCATTGATAATGTCGGAGGTGATGTCAAAGCGGATGCCTCTGACATATACCTTATCAAACTCTAGAGCATCTGGGGTACCAAACGTGGTAGGCAGATTTGCGATGAATTCTTTAACCAGAAGGGGGTAGTGGTTTCCAATGTCGGAGACAGTTCTCATCAATTCTGCCTTCTCCAGGAGCTGTATAATGGCCTTTATCCCAAGCAGCTCCGGCGATAATGTCTTCTTTGGGTACGTCGTTCTCTGAAATACAAACTCCCACCTCTTTGCGCCTTCTGCTGACTGAAACGACACGTTGTCGTAAGTTACACTCATGGTGTTCTTGGCCGTCTTCAGGGCCTTCTTCCTTTCTTCCTCAGCAGGGAGCTCTCCAACATCATCATCAGTTGTCTCATCCATCAAACTTCTTGTCGCGATTACTTTCTTCCCCTTTTCTTTGACATGCGATTTTTTCCTTTTGTTGCTGGGACCTCCAGCCTCCTTTCCTTCCTTCCTTTTCCTTGTTTCTTCCAATTTTCCAACCATAACCGCCAAACTTTCAGTTTCTTCTAGAACTTTTTTCTTCAGGGTCGACAGCACTGTGTGTGCCGTCTCAGCAGCTTCTTCCATGACATCTTCTCTGGCATCCAGAGGGTTTTCTTCTGTGTTGTTGGTGGTAGTATCCTTGTTCTTCTCAGCTTCTTCCAGATCGGTCTCTCTGATTCTGGTTTCTTCTTTCTCTTCTTCTTCTTCCTCGACTTCTTCCGAGTCAGCTATTTCTTCTTCTTCTACAACTTTTTCAGTGGCTTTCGGTATGACATCTGTTCCTTCTTCTTCTCCTCCTTCTCCTTCCGCAATGCGTTCCAGCCCATGACTGACCGGAATCAGATCCTCCTTTTCTCCTTCCGGACGTATCAGTTCTTCTACCACACCTTCTTGAGGTGGGTCCTGGTTTTCCAGTAGTGATTCTAACAGATCACTGTTTCTAGAAGTATCGGCAGAGAAATCGTTACCTGTTGGTGTTGGAACTGCGACGATTTGCATGGAGGCCTCTCGATTTTCCTGGCCAAGATCATTCTCTCTTTCTGGCCCAGTTAGGTCAGACATTGAGAAAGCAGCGCTTCCGGTCCGGGACTTCTTGGGAACTCGAGTAAAAACTGGTATTGGGGCTTTCTCTGGTGAAGCCTCTTTGAGAATTTCTTCTGACTTCTTCAGGGTTTTTGGCCCTTTGATTCGCACTCCATGCTTGTTTGTCTTCGCTCTACTGCTTCTGGAGCCTTTTGCTTCAGCTTTCTTTGAAGTGGTGGCTTCTTTTGGGGCTACTGTGCTTCTAGTTTTCACCATTATTGTTTGAGAGATTTGCAGAGAGTGAATGGTGAAGGAGATGAGAGCGAGCACAGAGAGGAGGCAGACTAGGTTTTTTGAAAACAAACGATTCAAATCTTCTTAGCGTCTGACTGTATCTTTCCTTTTCTTTTATATGGGCTTTTGATATGCCTGGCCCAATGACATTCGTTGGTTTTTAGACCGGTTCATGAAGAGGTACCAACACTTCCTCTTCACCGTTTCTGCAACTTCTTATTGTTCGTTGAGGGAGCACAGACCGAGTGATGATCTGAGATCCTCGAATCTGCTTGCGTCTAGTGCCTTTGTGAAAATATCAGCAAGTTGCTTCTCTGTAGGAATGTGCTCTAGGATGATCTTCTTGTCTTCGACCAATTCTCGAATGAAGTGGTGTCTAATATCAATGTGTTTGGTCTTGCTGTGTTGGACAGGATTTTTGGAGATGTTGATAGCACTAACATTATCACAATATAAAGTCATGGCATCCTGTCTGACATTGTATTCGACTAACATCTGCTTCATCCAAAGTAGTTGTGTACAACTACTACCAGCAGCAATATACTCTGATTCGGCAGTGGACAGGGCAACACAGTTTTGCTTCTTACTAAACCATGATATGAGATTGTTGCCAAGGAAGAAGCATCCTCCAGATGTGCTTTTCCTATCCGATGTGTTTCCAGCCCAATCGGCATCACAATACCCCACCAAGGTAGAGGATGTGTCGAATGAGTATAATAAACCCAAGTTTGTAGTCCCAGAGATATATCTAATAATTCTTTTGGCTTGGGATAGATGACTAACCTTAGGATTAGCTTGATATCGTGCACATACTCCGACAGAGTAGGCAATATCTGGTCGACTTGCAGTGATGTAGAGATGACTACCGATGATGCTTCTGTATAGGTGTTGGTCGACAGCTTCTCCTGGATCATCTTTAGTTAGCTTGACATGTATAGCTGCTGGTGTCCTTTTATGTGAGGCTTTCTCTAGCCCAAACTTCTTGACAATATTCTTTGCATATTTGCTCTGAGATATGAAGATGCTATCCTTTTGTTGTTTGATTTGGAAGCCTAAAAAGTAAGTAAGCTCTCCCACCATGCTCATCTCGAATTCTGATTGCATCTGTTGAATAAATATCTCTACCATCTTGCTTGACATCCCTCCAAACACAATGTCATCGACATAGATTTGAGCTATCATTAGATTCCCGTCTTCATTCTTCACAAATAGAGTCTTGTCGACTCCCCCTCTAGTGTAGCCGCTTTCGACGAGGAATTTTGTGAGCCTTTCATACCAAGCCCTTGGCGCTTGTTTCAACACATAAAGAGCTTTCTTGAGTTTATACACATGATCAGGATAGTGAGGATCAACAAATCCCTTGGGTTGTGACACATATACTTCTTCATTGAGATCCCCATTCAAGAACGCACTTTTGACATCCATCTGGTAGAGCTTTATCTGTAGATGGCATGATATCCCTAGCAGGAGACGGATTGCTTCAAGTCTTGCCACAGGAGCAAATGTCTCATCGAAGTCGACACCCTCAATTTGAGTATACCCTTGAGCAACTAACCTTGCTTTGTTGCGAGTGATGTTGCCAAGCTCGTCGGATTTGTTCTTGAAGATCCATTTGGTGCCTATGATGTTTCCTTCACTTGGTTTGGGCACCAGTTCCCATACCTGATTTTTCTCAAATTGAATCAGCTCTTCTTGCATAGCATTGACCCAATACTCATCATTGATGGCTTCATTGATGTTTTTGGGTTCTGTCTTTGAAACGAAGCAAATATCTCCTATCATCTCGTTGTAATCTTCAGGAGTTCTTGACCGGGTCCGTATGCCTTCATTCAAGTTTCCAATAACTCTAGAGATAGGATGGTAGGTCTGGATTCTTCGTGAGGGATTCTTGTTGCTGGTTTCAGGAACTACTTCGTTATTGGCCGTATCATCTTCTGTTTTGCTGCTAGCATCTTCTGTGACATTAGGACCAGCATTCTTCCTGACATTATTGGGCGGATAGGCTCCGTCTTCGTCCGTCGCATCCTCTTTGCAGGCATCATCAACAACAACATTGATTGATTCCATCATGGTCTTGGTTCGTTTGTTGAAGACTCGGTATGCGCGACTATTCCTTGAATAGCCAAGGAAGATGCCTTCATCTATTTTTGGGTCAAGCTTTCGACGAGGCTCTCTATCAGCCAGTATATAACAAGTGGAGCCAAAGATATGGAAGTACTTAACATTGGGCTTTCTCCCCCTCCATATTTCATAATGAGTTACTGACATACCTGGTCGGAGAGTGACTCGATTGTGGATATGGCAAGCAGTGTTAAGTGCTTCTGCCCAAAAGTGAGTTGGTATGTCTTTGGCCAGCATCATAACTCTCGCCATCTCCTGTAGAGTCCTGTTCTTACGCTCAACAATGCCATTCTGTTGAGGAGTGATTGGCGTTGAGAATTCATGAGCTATCCCTTCTGAGTTGCAGAAATCTGCAAACTTGCTGTTTTCGAACTCTCTACCATGATCACTACAAAGGCGGATGATTTTGCCAATTGTGTCTCCTTTTTCTCGTTGGACTTGGATGCATAGATTCTTGAAGATCGAGAAGGTGTCTGATTTGTCACGAGGGAAGTCAACCCAAGTGTATCGTGAGTAATCATCTACACACACAAAGACGTATCGTTTTCCTCCAAGGCTTTCAACTTGCATTGGTCCCATGAGGTTAACATGTATCAGCTCAAGTACCCGAGAGGTGGTGATATGCTGTAGTTTCTTGTGTGACATCTTGGTTTGCTTACCAATCTGACATTCTCCGCAGATCTTTCCTTCTATTATTTTCAGGTTTGGAATACCTGTGATTGCCTGCTCTGAGATTGCTTTTTGCATGCTTCTAAGATTTAGATGTCCAAGCTTTCTGTGCCATAGTTTGGTTTCTTCTACTTTGGAGACAAGGCACTTGGTTGCTTCGATATGTGTCTCGGGAGACCAGATATAGCAATTGTCCGTTGAGCGAACTCCTTGTAGAATAGTGACTTGATTAAAGTCTTTAACTATACAGGCTTCTTTTGTGAATTTCACTTCTGAATCCTGATCACAAATCTGACTGATGCTAATCAAGTTAGCTTTAAGTCCTTCTACAAGTAATGCTTCAGTCAGGCAAGTGGATCCTGGATGCTTAAGTACTCCTTTTCCGATAATTCTAGCTCGAATGCCATCTCCAAACGTAACAAAGCAGTTTGTGTATAGTTTAAGATCAGAGAGGAATTCTGGAGTACCTGTCATGTGTCGAGAGCATCCACTGTCGAGATACCAGTCCTTGTTTGTTGAAGCACTCAAGGATGTATATGCAACATTAGCTCTGAAACTTGGTTCTTAGGTCTCCATTCAAGGCGGGATGTCTTCGGAGGAGATGAGAGATGCCTTTGATATTTCTTTTGTTGTAGCTGAGCTTGCTTCCTCTCAAGAAGTTGAAAACAAAAAGGTCTGATGTGACCAGGTTGACCACAGTAATGACATATCCATTGATATTGATAAGCTGGTCTTCTGTAGCTTTGTTGTCTGCGGGGAGGATGTCTTCTGGCAGTTACTTGACAAGAACAGGTTGTAGACGATGTTATGGCTTTCGTTGTAGGTAGTCCTGTAGGATGTGTTGGGGCATCCAGTAATTTCTTGTCAGCCACGGCTTGTTGTGGGATAAACTTTGTCCCTGCCGTTGAGGGGACAGCATGTGTGTACCCTAGTCCCGTCGTATCTTTGGACTGTTTTCCCACTGATAAAATCTTGTCAAGGCTTTCTGTGCTAGGATTCATCATCTTTACCGATTTAGTCATGAGACTAATTTCTCCATTAATTCTGGTGATCTCTCGTTTCAGCTCCACGATCGTCTCTAGAAATCTTGACTTGTCGCTGGTAAGACTAATGATCCTTTTGCCTTGTTGATCAAGTATCAGAGCTTCCTTGATCCATCTGGTATGCAAGCCTTTGTATGCCTCGACTAGTTGCTCTTTAGTCCAATTCTCATTTGGAGTTGGATCATCATTGATGTCGACAGCATTATCAACATTACATGTAGGAGTAGTAGTAGTGAATGCAACAAAGTTGCTTACCTCTTCAGATCCACTATCTTCATTGTCATCATCTGATAGGGTGGCATTGTATCCTCGTTTTTGTTGTTTGAGGAAATTTGGACATTCTCTACGGAGGTGGCCGAATCCTTCACACTCATGACATTGAAGTCCTTTGTTTTTGTTTTCTTCCCCACTCCTGTTTGGTCTATCAAGACTACCTCCAACTTGAGCTTTTTGTGGAGCTTTGTTTCTGGCATTTGCTGTGACATTCCGTCCACCCATTCGACTTAATCTTCTCATGGCTTTGTTATAGTTTTTTGTGAGAAGGGCCATTGTAGCCTCGATGTCTTCATCAGAATCTGACTCCTCAGGATCTGGTTGCTTGTGGGTTGAGCTTTTGAAAGCAACTCCTTTGTTCCTTTTGTCGATGTTGGGTAGAGACAACTCATAGGTCATTAGAGACCCCATCAGCTCATCAAACTTCAAGACCTTGAGGTCATGAACTTCTTCAATTGCTGTGATCTTCATGAGCACGTAGGGTTTTTCTTACCAATTTTTCATCAGACATTGGTTCTCCCAGAGAATAGGATTCATTGGCTAGATCACGAATGCGAACATTGAAATCTGCAATTGATTCGTCTTCCTTCATGATGAGGGCTTCGAAGTTGGTAGTCAGGTATTGCAGTTTTTGTTCTCGAACCTTAGTTGTTCCTTCATATGCTACGGCCAGGATGTCCCATGCTGATTTGGCAGTTGTGCATGTGTTGATTAGTCTGAACACGTTCTTGTCAACACCATTGAAGATAGCATTCAGAGCTCGAGAATTTCCCAGTGATTCTTCATCTTCATCATCGGTCCAGTCTTTTTCTAGTTTTGGGCCGAGAGGATTGCCATCACTGTCACTGAGTTGTGGTGCATTCCAACCATTGAGTACAACCTTCCATGTCTTGTTGTCTAGTGACTTCATGAAGGCACACATTCGAGCCTTCCAATAGCCATAGTTGCTCCCATCTAGAACAGGTGGTCGATTTATGGATCCTCCTTCTCTGGTATTGTCCATCTTTGATCAAAATATTTGTTTAGGAACTCACCTAAAGCTATAGGTGCCCCCTCTGATACTAATTGAAATTCTGATCAGCTTAGTCGTGCAAGATGCCACACACAATGTTACACAGAATGCTATAACGTTGTGTCTGACTTCTTGCGTAGATAATGCAGGACAGTAAATATAAAGCTATAAGTAATGACACAGCAGATTGTTTACCCAGTTCGGTGCAACGTCACCTACGTCTGGGGGCTCTCAGCCTAGTGGAAAGATTTCACTTATCAGTAATCCGTCAGAACATACAAGTACCTGTGATCCCTCCTAGATCTATACTTTATGCTACGTCTTACAGTGCAATCTATCTCAGGGTCTCCCCCTGAATCCAAGAACGTCTTGATTCCACTCTTCGAGCAATCGCCTTGCTCTATCGTCTTCAAGTCTTCTTCAAGCTTGGTGGTTGCGTGCAGTCTTCAACTCACGACTTCAGTAAACCCTCAATCACCTAACTCTCTATAGTTATGTGATACACAATGTCCTAAGCTCAATCTGCAATTTCTCAGCCCGCAAACCTTCACGTCTAAGAACCTTGCAAATTGTTGCTAAGAAACAAATAAAGAACCACACGATTGCTAAGGGGGTAGCCTAAGCTTTTGTAGCACTCGTGGATGAGTACTAACCCTAAAGGGTTTCCTCTTAATCACCGTCTTTCTTCTTTTCAAATTAGGAGTCGTTCTGCACTTTCCTAATCATTTTCTTGCTGCACTGCCGAACCTGCACTTTCCTGATTTCTGTCGATCAGGATGCTTGCCGAGATGCCGTCAACAATGTCACACAAGATGTCATAGAAGATGCTTCGACATAGTCGTAGAAGGTGCTTCGACATTCCTTGTAACATGTTTCTTCAGTTCCTTCAAAATTAGCTAATCTCGAAAAACGTCGTAACTACATGATGTTTTCAAACTCCTTTCCATGATCGCTTCGAAGTCGGACGACTTTTCCAATGACTTCTCCTTTTTCTCGTTGAACTCTCCGACATAGGGCTTCAAAGACTGAGAAGGTGTCTGACTTCTCTCGAATAAAGTTTACCCAGGTGTACCTCGAGAAGTCGTCTACACAGACAAATATGTACTTCTTCCCTCCTAGACTTTCTACTTGCATAGGTCCCATAAGGTCAACATGAAGAAGTTCTAGAACACGAGAAGTAGTAAGATGTTGTACCTTCTTGTGTGACGTCTTGACTTGTTTCCCAATCTGGCATTCTCCAAAGATTTTTCCTTCAATGATCTTGAGGTTGGGAACTCCAATGATCGCCTTTTCAGAGAGAATCTTTTGCATACTCCTCAAATTGATGTGACCAAGTTTTTGATGCCATAACTTTGTTTCTTGAGCTTTGGACAATAGGCATTTGGTTGGCAAAGTTGTGCCTGTTGGGGACCACAGATAACAATTATCAAGGGATCTGTGGCCTGTCATGACTTCCTTCTGTTGTTCGTCTTTGACCGAACACTTGTCACGAGTTAAATCGCATATTTAACTCCAGATTTAAATCGCAGATTTGACTTATGCTGATGAGATTTGCTGTGAGGCCTTCTACTAGTAGAGCTTCTTTCAGACATGGTGAGTTGGGAAGGTTGAGTTTTCCTTTCCCGAGCACTCTAGCTTTTACTCCATCTCCAAAAGTGACGAAGCTATTTGTGCAAGGTAATAAAGTGACCAAGAATGAGATATTACCCGTCATATGTCGAGAGGATCCACTATCAAAGTACCAATCGTTGCTGGTTGAAGCCTTTAGAGCGGTGTATGCGATATTAGCTCGATAGTTTACCTCCTTAACTCGCCATTCCTTACGAGGTTGTGCTTTCTTGATGGTGGTCCTTTGCTTGACGAAGCTCCTCCCATATAGCTGATAGTAGAAAGGTCGAATATATCCTCTTCGTCCACAATGGTGACATACCCAGTTATGTCTTTTGTTCTGCATCTTTGAAGCCGCCACGGTAAGAGGCTGTTTGGTTGCTTGGTCAGCCGTGAAGTTAGGAGACTTCTGTCGCGACTTCTGGGGGACAACCTTCTGAGGAACAAACACGGTGTGCAATGATGAGGCTTCTTTCGAATATCCAAGACCTTCCATATTCCTAGCTGGTTTCCCGATCGAAAGTATTTGGTCAAGAGTGTCAGTGCTTGGATTCATCATCTTCACTGACTTGGTGACCTGCTCTAACCAGCTTTTTAGTCGAGCCACTTCCTTTTTGAGATCAACAGTCGTCTCAAGAAGTCTTGACATGTCTTCATTAAGAGTAAGAATGAGAGTCTTCAAGCCACTTGACATACCATTCGTTGTCAGCATTGTTGAGAGTCTCATCAGATAGCTCATTATCAGAGTCATACTTCTTTGAGCTTTCAGCAGGTTGATCTATTGTGGAGGAAGTGAAAGCAACATAGTTACTTGTATGCTCAAGGTCACTGTCTTCCTCATCTTCATCGTGAGTTAGAGAGGCATTGAATCCCTTTTTTTGTTTCTTTAAGAAGTTGGGACATTCTTTATGCATGTGTCCATACCCCTCACATTCAAAGCACTGAACTCCTTTACCTGATCGTTCTCCTCGTCTACTATCGTTAGTTGTGCATTCGAGCTTCTGAAACTTGTGCTGCGGCTTGTCTCTGACTTCTCGGGTGACGTTTCTCCCTGTCATCTGGCCAAATCTTTTCATGACTTTGTTGTAGTTTTTGGCCAGCATGGCGATAGTTTCCTCAATGTCACTATCCGAATCAGCGTGCGTCGAGTTCTTCTGCTTTTGAGTAGAACTTTTGAAAGCCACACCTTTGTGTTTCTTCTCGAGAAGAGGTAGGGAGAGCTCGAAAGTCATTAGTGAGCCCATGAGCTCATCAAACTTCAGTGTTTTCAAGTCATGGACTTGTGCACGTGTTGATAAGGCGAAACACATTCTTGTCTACTCCATTAAAGATAGCATTGAGTGCACGAGAGTTACCTAGAGCGGTTTCATCTTCTTCCGCGCTCCACTATTTTTCTGGTTTGATGCTGGTTTGATTTCCATGATCATCAGCATAGTGAGGTTCTTCCCATCCATTGATGATTGGTTTCCAGGTTTTGCTGTCGAGGGACTTCAAGAAGGCACACATCCGAGCTTTCCAGTACCCATAGTTTGTTCCGTCAAGAACTGGTGGTCGATTTACTGAACCTCCTTCCTTTGAGTCCATATTGGCTATTCAGAAATTTTGCAGGAAAATCACCTAAAAGCAAAGGTGCCTCCTCTGATACCAATTGAAATTCTGAATTGTAGCCGAGTCAAGAAGTCAAACACAAAGTCGTAACTTGTGGATCGACTACTTGCCTAAAACGTAAACCGTAAGTAAAACAGTAAACAGATAATAATAATGACACCAGAGATGATTACCCAGTTCGGTGACTCCGCACCTATGTCTGGGGGCACTTTGCCAGTGGAAAGGTTTTTCACTATCAGGTAGTCAATAGTACAACTTCAAGCACCAACTAGCTATCACACAAGCTACTGTCCTAAGCTACTATAGATCTCACCGTGAACAACCTCGACCAAGGGCCTCTCCCCCTGTCTTTGAGATCCTCTCAATTCCACCCTTCGAGCAAGCCTATGCTCGGTGTCGTTGTCTTCTTTGACGGAGTTGTGAATCTTCAATCACAAACAAAAACCCTAACCGATCCAAACACTTAGTCTTCGCGACTTAATGTTTGATCGGAGCAAAACCCGTTCTAGCGAATCTTAATCAGCCTCTCAACACGCCTATGGTGCACGGTTAAGAGCTCTGAGAAATCTTGCAATTGTTAGAACAAGAACGGATGATCTGCTAATGGGAAGCCAATGGCTTTTTATAGCAGCTCACATTCCTAATCCTTCTCGGACCAGGAACAGGAAGTTTCAAACTTCCTGAACAAATCAGGCAAGTCGTTGCCGCCTTCCACAACAGCTGGAAGTCGTCTTGCCTGTTCTGACTTCCTGAATAAATCAGGCAAGTAGCGTTGCCGCCTATTGCTAACGTGTAACTGCCAGCTGGAAGTCGCCTGACTTGTCGACGTCACTCTCTTGCGCTCCAAGTCTTCGTGGCGCCTTTCTTCTTTCGCTCCAAGCTTCGTTGAAATAGGAAAGCTTTAGATCTTTCCTAATCTGGACCGTAACAAGTCGCTCCACATGTCATGTAACATGTTGCACGACTTCTTACTTTTGCGCTAAAAAATTATGCCAACAATTAAACGTAGGAACAGTATGTCGTCGACGTACAGCACCAGGAACACTATGTTACTCCCACTGCTCTTCTTGTAGATACAGGTTTCATCTGGATTTATGATGAACCCGAACTCTTTTACGGCTTCATCGAACCATAAGTTCCAACTCCTGGAAGCTTGCTTCAACCCATAAATGGGTCGTTGCAGCTTACACACCTTTTTGGGATGTTCTGGATCGACAAAACCTTCTGGATGGGTCATATAGACATCCTCTTGCAAATTCCCATTAAGGAATGCGGTTTCGACGTCCATTTTCCATATCTCGTAATCGAAATATGCTGCAATGGCTAACATCATCCGAATTGACTTAATCATCGCTACTGGCGAAAAGGTCTCATCACAGTCCATGCCTTGGACTTGACGATAACTTTTTGCAACCAGTCTTGCTTTGTAAGTCTGAGACTTTTGGTCCATATATGTCTTTAACTTAAATATTCACTTGCACCCTATGGGTTTTATCCCAGGTGTGTTGTCTAGTAAGTTCCAGACCTGATTGTCTTTCATGGACTTCATTTCCTCATCCATGGCATTCTGCCATTCTCTTGAGTTGGGACTGGCCAAGGCTTGCTGAACTGTTGCGGGATCATCCTGATCCACAACTATCAAGTCATTACCCTCTATGGCTAAGAAGCCATATCTGACTGGGTTTTGACGTGATCTTTTATATCTTCTTGGTCCTACAGGAGTTTCTGTTGGAATAGGACTTGGATCATTTACCTCATCAGGTACCTCTATATCCTCTGTAGGCTGTTCTGTGTCTTCTCGAATTTCTTCAAGAAGCACAGGACTCCCTCTAGGATTCTTGGATAAGAATTCTCTTTCCAAGAAAACCCCACCTCGAGTAACAAAGACTTTGTTCTCTACGGTTTTGTAGAAGTAGTACCCTATGGTTCCTTTGGGGTACCCTACAAAGACACACTTATCTACCTTGGGTTCGAGTTTATCACCAAGCAACCGCTTGACGTAAACATCGCACCCCCAAATCTTGAGGAAAGACAGCTTGGGAGCTTTCCCTTGCCAAACCTCAAATGGAGTTGTCTCCACTGCCTTTGTAGGTGCCCGATTTAAAATTAATGCGGCCGTTTCTAGGGCATGGCCCCAGAACGATACTGGAAGGTCGGCATGACTCATCATGGAACGAACCATGTCAAGCAGGGTTATGTTCCTCCGTTCGGAAACACCATTCAGCTGAGGGGTTCCTGGTGGAGTTAATTCTGAGAGTATACCGTTATCCCTTAGATGACTGAGAAATTCCTGATCTAAGTACTCGCCACTTTGATCGGAACGAAGTGCTTTTATACTTTTACCAAGCTGGTTCTGTACTTCATTCTGGAATTCTTTGAATACCAAAAGGGCACGGGAAGACTCGAGATTAGGCTAACCTCATTACCGAAAGGCGAGGTCGGCACTTAAGATATAGGCTCAACAGACCTTTCATTCAATAGATTGTGTGTTTCTCGAACTTGTTCACTTGATGATTGTCTAGCACCCTAGGCATTTTAATCCATCTGTTATCACTATCACAATCTGTTATATGTGTCATAATTGCAAACACGTTCATTAATTAATCGTAAACCCCATATTAATCCCTGTGGACCGACTCGGTATCTTACCGGATCTTATAAATATTATTACTTGCAACCCGTGTGCACTTGCACGTGGAAACCATTGTGCGACGTTGTCATGTCACATTTTGGCCCAACAAGTTTTTGGCGCCGTTGTCTGGGATTAATCGGTATACGATTGGTAAATGCTTGTGTATGTTTTGTTGTGATATTGATATTGTTCCGTGTATTTGAAGGTATTTATTTGGTACATGACCCGAAGCTCGGGAGTGCCAGAGTTTAATTTCAACCCAGAAATCGAAGCTTTGTGTCGGAGAAACAACGCTTTGAAGAAGCGTGTTAGTGAAAGTCTAGTACAACAAAGAAGTATGGACGCTGCTCTTGCTAAAGTGGAGCAAAGACCCCCCATTTTGGGAAGGGATCAAGAAGAAGTTCCCGCAGAGGGAAACAATAATGAAAGGTCGCAATTTGGATCCGATGATCACGAAGACTACTATGCCGAGGATGACGACATGCCTCCTTTGTCCCCGCTTCCCCCTAGAGGACCGCGAGGGAGGAGGGGAAGAGGAATTCAACGACCTCGCCAACCAAGACATAGAAGAAGGGCAGATCACAATTACCAAGCTTCGGATTTTGAGCTTACATCAGTGATGCTGAGTCTGTTAAGGACAAACCTGCAGTTCATGGGCAACAATACCGATGCCCACAATCATCTAAAGCTTCTTGAAGACGTCGTGGAAACTACGGCCAGTGGTTATCCTGAGGATCTAGTCAAGACCAAGCTACTTCCCATCTCTTTGGGAGGAGCGGCAAAGGCATGGTACATGACGCTACCTCTTCGTGAGAAGCGACATTGTGCAAGCCTAGAACGAGCATTCCTGTCAAAATATGTACCTCCTCGCAAGGAGGGCTTGCTTCGGAAGGACATCAACAACTACACCCAACTCCGGGGTGAAACTCTTGGAGAGACTTGGCAAAAGTTCAAGCAGTTGCTGAGGAAGTGTCCGGATCATCAAATCTGTGACGAGGTCTTGAACAAGACGTTCTACTGGGGGTTGACTCAAGCATCTCAGATGGCGGTTAATGCCGGTTCAGGAGGGCCACTTCTATCTACAGCTCCGGGGGAAGTATTTGATGTGGTGGAGCAAGTTGCGCTCCAAAGCTACGAGTATAATGAAGCGGAAGTGGTCCAGAATAACCAAGGACCGTCTATGCACGAAAAGGAGAAGAACAGGAGACACTGAAAAGTATCTCAGACAAGATGAATAGGCTTCTTAACATGGCGCAAGGAGACCAAGGAAGGAACTCGAGGCCCCAAGTGGGAGTAAATCGCATGGACTACAACAACAACAACAACCACAACAAGGGTAACTTTGGGGGATATGGAAATGCACGGGGATACCAAGATCGTCCGATGCAGAACCACCCCCAAGAATATGGAAACAACTACAAACCAAGACCACAAGCCAATGCGAGTAGTTATGGCAAAGTGTATCCGGATCGTCCCCAAGGTGGCAACAATGGCCAAAACAACCGTCCGTCAACCTACGACAAAGGTCAACATTCCAATTCCAAAAGCGATGAGTCGCTAAAAGATGTTTTAGAGGCTTTCATAAAAAGACAAACGGCGGTGACCGACGAACTAAGAAGAAACCAGAGGGACAATGATGCTCGATGGGAGCAACGTAATGCTCAAAGACCCGCAGGAACTCTCCCGAGTAACACCGAGTGCCCGCAAGACAATGGGAAGAGGCATGTCAATGCCCTCTATGTTGGTACAGATGTGAGCGCCTTGTCTAATTTCCAACCCCCGAAGATGAAGGACCCCGGGAGCTTTGTAGTGCCGATTGGGATAGGCTCATCTCAACTAATGGCACATTGCGATGTAGGTGCCCGAGTGAGTATGATGCCTCTTACTTTGTATAAGAAGCTTGGGTCGACAAGCATGGAGGAGACGAAGATAGTGTTCCAACTCGCCGATCATTCGGTGGTTACCCCGGCTGGAGTTGATCAGAACCTATTGGTAAAGATAGGCAACCATCCCGTGCCTACAGACTTTGTTATTCATGACTACAAAGCAAGCCAGGACGTGGATCTCATTTTGGGAAGACCATTTCTGGCAACCACATAAACTTGCATCAAGGTCAGAAGCGGAGTGCTAAAAATGTCCATTGGAGGTGAATCCATTACCTTCAAGAATCCGTCATCCGATGAAAGGTTAAGCCCTAAAAAGAAGGAGAAAGGGGCGGTTGTGGTTTCCAAGAAAAAATGGAAGAGCAAAAAGCTTTTAAGGTGGAAGTAGACCCGAGACGGGGAGGACTAGAAGATAGGTCAAGCTCCATGAGTTACGAAGTGAAGGCAATATCTGTGGTTGAGGAACTCGAATAAGTTGAGTTCGAGAAGTTTCGGTTCGATGAATTCGAGGATGAGGCTAAGCCCGAAGAAGAGGCGATAGCCGTAAAGGAAATAGTCGTGCTGGAGACACACGAGAAGTTGGGAGTTGATACTCCCGGAAATAAGCAAGCTCCTCGGAACCGGAGGAAGAGGAGCAAGAAAAAGAGAAAAGGCGTTATGACGCCAAAAGCAATGAAGACGGTATGACTACTTAAGGTTTGGGTAGACCAACTGTGTGTGAAGAGTACTAAGGTGACGGTGCGGAGGGCAAAGGACTCACAGTGGAACTGGTGGAAGCCACCGGATTGCACACAGCCCAAGATTGGAAGAGCGGAATAGAAACTGCCGTTTTGTCGGGCTAACGATGTTAAACAAATGCTCTATTGGGATGCAGCCCAAGTTTCTAAACCCATCTTTGTAAATTCTCGCATTTTAGTTATGTTGTAATAGCAATGCACTAATCATTGTTCGTTTGTTGCATGAAGGAACCGGTGCAATCACGACGCCTATGGCGTACACCCCTCCTTCGCAAAACGAACAAGTCAACACCCGGGTCAAACTATCAAGCCAAGTCACTCACATTATTTTGAGAAAGGTAATATGTACTTTCTCCTGATTTTATAAAGTTGAGTTGATTTTGCTTAAGGCTTGTGATCCCCTTGTAACCTTGAATGGTTTGCCTCTCTATGCGGGTTGTTGTGTTATGATTAGTAGTATTGTCTGTTTTATTTGTAGGAGTGTGTCGCCGTGAACTAAAGGCTTAGTTAAGCCTTAAGTGTGGTGTGTACGGGGTACACACCATTGTCGAGTTTAATTAAGTTTGGGGTGTAGTAATACCCTAAGTGTGGTGTGTGTCCCACACACCACTATTGAGTCTTGTCTTTGTAGTCTTTGTGTGCTTTTGTGCAGGTGATATATGTTCATTTCATCAAAAAGAGAGCAAAAATCAAGACAAGAGAGGAGAGTCACGGGAGTGTTTGGGGCAAGACTAGGCCCCACCCATCATCACGGGAGCCCATTCTCTCTCTCTCTCTCTCTCTCTCTCTCTCTCTCTCTCTCTCTCTCTCCCCATTTCATTGTTCTAGCTTTCTCACAATTTCAAGGAATTCTCCCGAGTTGTTTTCTTCCTTTCAAGATGAACCCGTGGGACTTTGGACTGAACGCTCCACCTTCGTCAGACGACGATGACGCGAATTCCCCACCCCCACGGTGGCCGGTAAATTCGCCGGAGCCCGAAGATAGTCCCACTCCACCGGAAGATCCGATGATCCACATCGAAAGCCGATTTTCAGAGATTATAGTGGACATAATGACGGTTAGAGAAGAAATTAAAGATTTCAAGGAGGACATGCAAGCTCAGTTGACCGATATCATGGAGATGATTAGCAACTTGACTGAGCTATTGCATAGAAGGACTCGGAGGCTGCCCACGGCCCGGTAAGAAGAGGAAAGGTAACGTTAATCACTTGTACAAATGTGTCTAGTTTCGATTTGTTGAGTCTTAGAGTAAATCGACCCCGAGTGTGGGGTTAAGTGTGGTGTGTATCTCACACACCACAATTGAGTCTTTTAACAAGTTTCCATTTAAGTCTAAGCGCAGGTACCATGGGTTCGAATGTTCGACGTTGGAAGAAGAAGAAAAAAATGAAAGAAGGCAAAAATTTGGGCTAGCCACGATCGTGGGTTGGAAAAAAAAGTTGAGTCACGATCGTGCCCCCCCAGGGACGATCGTGCCAGAATTTAATTGAATTAATCCCAACTTACCGTGGGCTCCCACGATTTGGGTCACGGTCGAGGCACGATCGTGCCTCTGTGCGTATAAAGGGTTTTCACACCCTTTTTTCTTCATTTTTCGCGAACCCTAGCATCCAAGAGCGCCGCCTTCAGCCTCCTTCGCCGGAAAATCGCCAAAAGTCGCTGCCAATCGCCGGAATAAGGTAATTCCTTCACTCCACACTCCTTTCCTAGCATTTATTTGCTATTTCCACTAGTTTTCTTCCACAAAACCACCCCAAAACCACCATCCACCATAGATTCCGGCCGTACCTCGCCGGAATAAGTACTTAGACCGACCTTACGCCCATCTACACTCCTTACCCTCTATATACCCTACCCTCCACAAAAAGCCAACCCTTATACTTTTTTCGGCGAACTTTTCCGGCGACATTGTCCGGTAACTCTAGGAATCCCGAGCACTCTTACTCTCTCCACTTCATTTTAGCAATGGCACCCAAGAAACCGACCGACCAAGCCCGGGCTCAAATTGTGAGCAAAAAGGCTATAAAACCGCCGGCACCTCGGGCTCGAGAGCAGCTCCGGCTCAACCGGCGTCCCGAGCTCCGATCGAGACTCCTAATTTAGCATGCCTCCAGTTTGCTGCCCATGGCCCGTACAAAAGAAGGTACGAAGCATTTGAAGACCGGGTGGTGATGACCGGCCGGTTCTTCAATGAATATTTGTGTCGAAGCTTGGGCATTTGGGAGGAATTGCATGCCAAGGCCATCCAGCTGGGATGGCCGGGAATGATGACGTGGAGGCCCCCGGTCTTTGAAGACTTGACCAATGAGTTCTTTGCCAGTGTGGAACCGGCGAACAAAGAGAAGACGGAAATAACTTTCCGGGTGTGCGGGAAAAAGTGCACAATGACCATGTTTAGTGTTTGTTGTTAATGGGTTGACCGCGTTGGCTTCGGCCAAAAAGATCATAGACCAAGGGAAATAATTCGTAGTCATCTTGTTTGACCGTTGAACAAAACACGATTAGACCCTATACACATCATCCGTAGTACCCTCTCTTTGCCAAAATGCCTTGTTATAAAACCTTACATGTTGAACCCTCAAATCATTAGCCTAACGTTGACATGAACCCGTGCTTCTCATTGATTAGTTGCTTCAGCGAGTGGGGGGGGGGGGGGGGGGGGGGGGGGGTTAGTTCAAATGTATAGGAATGAAAATGGTGACATGGGGTTGGGGATAAGAAAAGGTGAAATGGTCATTTGAAGATAATAACACACTGCTAAGAAGACACCAAAGATAACATTTCGAAATTGCTGCGTTTCGGGTTTGAGGACAACAAAATAAAACAAGAAAGTGTAAGAGAAATACTTGGCATGCCGAAAGATCCTAACTTAGGAGAGCAAAAATGCCAAAGAAGAGAAAAGCACTACAAAAGGAAAAACAATAAACCAAACCCGGACGAAAGTCAAAAGCAAAGCGAAGTGTCGGTGGTCAAAGCAGAAAAAGAATGGGAAGGGATGATTTAGGTAAAAAGGGGTAACAAGTTATTGATAACGAGTCTTGGGGAGAGATATAATTGTAACGGGGTTTGTGAGGTTGAGTCAACTTAGGAATTGAGCACCATTGATCTTCCTTAATTATCCTTCTGAAAACATCTACCCGAGCCTAACCCATACTACAAGCCAAGTTAAGCCCTACACTTATGGATTCACTCTTGGCTATGATCTAGTGATCATCGGGATCGGTTTGAACTATTAATCTATGATCACCAAAGCATTGAGGAAAAGGGATTTATGTGATGCATGTTGTGTAAGGGCAAGTATTGTGTAGCATGCATGCGGAGTGAAAATGATACCCTTCGTGCACGTTGTCCTTTGCGTGAGTATCTCGAGTTTATATAAATACTTATGTGCAATTGTGAGTTATGCCAATGGAGTCTCAATGTGTGTGTTAGGAGTAGTTGTTGTCATGAGTCTAGTTAGTGTCATTTGGTGTCGTTGTAGTGTAGTGGTAAGTTTTCCCACTTGTTTTGTGTGTTTCGGTTCGGGGGAGTTTGCCTAAAACCCCTAGGAGATGCCGAGCTCCTCTTATTGAGTTGACTCAGGGTTCTTAACTCGGCGAATTTTGTAGTGCACTTATTGACTTATCGGGACGATAAGTGTTTAAGTGGGGTGTGTTTGTTGTGGGGTCAAAAGGTCTCGTTTCGAGACCGTTTAACCACACAATTCGGTGCATTTGTGTCCTGTAGTGGCCGGTTTAGGCCCGAGAGTACTTGTTTTATGCTTTTTGGTGTTTTGAGGTGCATACGCAGAAACGGGAGGAAAAAGGGTAAAAAACGAGGCACCGAGCAAAAGTCAAGGCGAGTTGACCAAAGGGCCGGACAGAACCCTTTAGCCACGATCGTGCCTCCTTTGGTCACGATCGTGGCTTATTAGGCACGATCGCCCCATCGCCAGCCACGATCGTGCCTCCCCTTGAAGATTAAATGCAGCATTTTATTCCAACTTACAGTGGGCTCCCGCGATTTCAGTCACGGCGGAGCCACGATCGTCACCCACAGATAGCCACGATCGCCCCCTCAAGAGTCACGATCGTGGCTTTAAGAGGCAAGTCTCGAGGCGATTTGAAAATATCTTACCTGCCATGAGTCACGATCGTGCCCTCCGAGAGCACGATCGCCCCCATGACCAAGCCACGATCGTGCCAATTCCAGCACACGATCGTGGCCCAGACTGAGGCACGATCGTGCCTTGGCAGTCACGATCGTGACTGCCCACAGATTCAGAAAACTATAAAAGGGGTTCACTCACATTTTTGTAAGGAGGAAGAAAAGTAGAGAGAGAGAAACGAGACCAAGGAGCTTTTCAGCATATCTTCAAGTGTTCTTCGTGATTTCTCGAGTGTTCCTCATCTTCCTCGACACCAAGGTCAACAAGAGTTCTACCGTTCTCCATCAAACTTGAAGAAGCACCTTGCTCGGGCATCCAAGAGCATTTCTATCCATTTACTTTATTTTCTTCATGTTGTTCATGTGTATTTGTGCTTCCACCATGATGTTGCTAAGCTTGAGCACCATGGTTGAGGGCTAAATCCCTTAGCCATGGGTGCTAGACAATATGAAATGTGAATATAAAGTTTGTTGAGATTCGATTTATTGAATGATGAATGTGTTGTGTGGATTGTTGTTTGAATGCATGTGTTTTTTAATTGACGCTTTACAATATGTGTTTGAGGAGTTCTATCCGATACCGAAAGGGAAGGAATAGAACCCGGACCTAGCATCCACCAAGGGTTGTAGGCTCAAGACCGTGTCTTGGCACCTTCTCATAACCCTTACCCTTTAGTTGACGATTGTATGCGGTCTCGAGTATTCTCAATACCGAAAAGGCACGGGAAGACTCGAGATTAGGCTAACCTCATTACCGAAAGGCGAGGTCGGCACTTAAGACATAAGCTCAACAGACCTTTCATTCAATAGATTATATGTTTCTCGAACTTGTTCGCTTGATGATTGTCTAGCACCCTAGGCGTTTTGAAAATTCTGATCAGCTAGTCGTGCAAGATGCCACACACAATGTTACACAGAATGCTGTAACGTTGTGTCTGACTTCTTGCGTAGATAGTGCAGGACAATAAATATAAAGCTATAAGTAATGACACAGCAGATTGTTTACCCAGTTCGGTGCAACGTCACCTACGTCTGGGGGCTCTCAGCCTAGTGGAAAGATTTCACTTATCAGTAATCCGTCAGAACATACAAGTACCTGTGATCACTCCTAGATCTATACTTTATGCTACGTCTTACAGTGCAATCTATCTCAGGGTCTCCCCCTGAATCCAAGAACGTCTTGATTCCACTCTTCGAGCAATCGCCTTGCTCTGTCGTCTTCAAGTCTTCTTCAAGCTTGGTGGTTGCGTGCAGTCTTCAACTCATGACTTCAGTAAACCCTCAATCACTTAACTCTCTATAGTTATGTGATACACAATATCCTAAGCTCAATCTACAATTTCTCAGCCCGCAAACCTTCACGTCTAAGAACCTTGCAAATTGTTGCTAGGAAACAAATAAAGAACCACACAATTGCTAAGGGGGTAGCCTAAGCTTTTATAGCAATCGTGGATGAGTACTAACCCTAAAGGGTTTCCTCTTAATCGCCGTCTTTCTTCTTTTCAGATTAGGAGTCGTTCTGCACTTTCCTAATCGTCTTCTTGATTTTCTGCCGAATCTGCACTTTCCTGATTTCTGTCGATCAGGATGCTTGCCGAGACGCCGTCAACAATGTCACAGAAGATGTCGTAGAAGATGCTTCGACATTCTTTGTAACATGTTCTTCGGTTCCTTTAAAAATTATCCAATCTCTAAAAACGTCGTAACTACAATCTCCCCCTTTGGCTATTTTTAAGGACATCATTCTTCATCGTATTCTGCGTCGCATTCTGCATCGCATTAGTCGTCTCGTCGATCGGCAGCGTTGCGTCGCGCGTATCATTGCGTCTTGCGTCTTCGCGTCGTCTCTATCTTCCTCGTATCATCGCGCGCACGTATATTATATCTATGTCTATCTTACTCCCCCTTGCTGGCTCAAAAAGAGCCAAAACTTAAACAAATATTGTAACAAATCCGGGAAATAAGAAAAATAAACCCAAACATAACTCACACTTGCTCTCAATCAGCTGTCGAGAGGAAGCGTGATACATTGTTCACAAAATATTGCAGACATAGAAGTTGTTCAGTAGTTCAAGAGTTAGAGAATTTCATAAAATTTTAAATAGAGCTGCTGTTGGAACTTGCAGTCTCTGTTGCTTCTGTGGAGGCTTCTTGGGTAGCATCTTCTGGATCATTTGTGTTATCATCTTTAGAGCCTGGAGGAGACATGGATTGCAGCAGGTTGGCGCAGTGAGTTCGGCGCTGCGAGAGGTGCTTCAGGGCAGTCTTTAAGTTTGCAATGTCCTCATCAAGCACAGCAATTTCTCGTTCGAGCATGACGGCATCCCTGCTGGTGGTCCTGGTGAGAGGGACGGCACTTGTGGCTCTACTGGTCTTTGCCTTGGCTTCCGGCCTGACAAGATCAGGAGCATGCTTCCCTTCAAACAACTTGTGGCTCACCACAATTAGTCCTCCTCTTTTGCCCACCTTATCCGATGTTTTCAACACCCCAGGGTGTTGATGTACGAGTAATTCAGAGATAAGGGATGGAAAGGCTATGGGAATTTTCACCGCAAGAGATCTAGCATGGCGAACAAGATGATCAATCACAAATTGTCCAAATTCAAGTTTAGATCCAGTACCTATTTGGTAGATCAGTATTGCCAGCTCAGATTTGATAGAAGATGCGTGGGTCGAGGGCGCCCAATTTGCCACTCCAATCCGGAAGAGAATGGAGTACTTGGAAGTCAGATCTGATGGTGCCACGGTACCTTTGGTCGGCCAAGTCCTGCTTTTATCTCCGGTGATCTCTCGGAGGACTTTGTTGAGGTCGGGTGGTGGCATAGATCGAACCTTCTTCCTCCCCAGGAATTCATTGATAGTGTCAGAGGAGATGTCAAAGCGAATGCCTCTGACATACACCTTATCAAACTCTGGAGCATCTGGGGTACCAAACGTGGTAGGCAAGTTGGCAATAAATTCTTTCACCAAGAGGGGATAGTGGTTACCAATGTTGGAGACGGTTCTCATCAATTCTGCCTTCTCCAGGAGCTGTATAATGGCCTTTAGCCCAAGCAGCTCCGACGACAATGTCTTCTCTGGGTACGCCGTTCTCTGAAACACAAACTCCCACCTCTTTGCACCTTCTGCTGAGTGAAACGACACATTGTCGTAAGTTACACTCACAGTGTTCTTGGCTGTTTTCAGGGCCTTCTTCTTCCTTTCTTCCTCAGCAGGAACCTCTTCAATGTCATCATCAGTAGATTCATCTATCAACCTCCTTATGGCGATCACTTTCTTCCCCTTTTCTTTGACATGCGACTTTTTCCTTTTGTTGCTGGGACTTCCAGCCTCCTTAACCTCCTTTCTTTTCCTTGTTTCTTTTAGTTTTCCAACCATAACAGCCAAACTTTCAGTTTCTTCTAGAACCTTTTTCTTCAGGGACGATAGGACTGTGTGTGCCGTCTCAGCGGCTTCTTCCATGACATCTTCTCTGGCATCCAGAGGGTTTTCTTCTGTGTTGTTGGTGGTGGCATCCTTGTTCTTCTCAGCTTCTTCCAGATCGGTCTCTCCGTTTCTGGTTTCTTCTTTCTCTTCTTCTTCTTCCTCGGCTTCTTCCGAGTCAGGTATTTCTTCCTCTTCTACAACCTTTTCAGTGGCTTTTGGTATGACATCTGTTCCTTCTTCTTCTCCTCCTTCTCCTTCCGCAATGCGTTCCAACCCATGACTGACCGGAGTCAGATCCTCCTTTTCTTCTTCCGGACGTATCAGTTCTTCTACCACACCTTCTTGAGGTGGGTCCTGGTTTTCCAGCAGTGATTCTAACAAATCACTGTTTCTAGAGGTATCGGCAGAAAAATCGTTGCCTGTTGGTGTTGGAACTGCGACGATTTGCATGGAGGCTTCTCGATTTTCCTGGCCAAGATCATTCTCTCTTTCTGCCCCAGTTAGGTCAGACATTGAGAAAGCAGCGCTTCCTGTCCGGGACTTTTTGGGAACTCGAGTAAATACTGGCATTGGGGCTTTCTCTGGTGAAGCATCTTTGAGAATTTCTTCTGACTTCTTCAGGGTTTTTGGCCCTTTGATTCGCACTCCATACTTGTTTGTCTTCGCTCTACTTCTTCTAGAGCCTTTAGATTCAGCTTTCTTTGAATCGGTGGCTTCCTTTGGGGCTACAGTGCTTCTAGTTTTCACCGTTGTTGTTTGAGAGATTAGCAGAGAGTGAATGGCGAAGGAGGTGAGAGCAAACACAGAAGAGAGAGGCAGGCTAGGTTTTGAAAAAAAAACGATTCAAATCTTTCTAGCGTCTGAGCGTATCTTTCTTTTCTTTTATATGGGCTTTTGATATGCTTGGCCCAATGACATTTGTTGGATTTTTAGACCGGTTCATGAAGAGGCACCAACAAACTCCTCTTAACCGTTTCTGCAACTTCTTACTCTTTGTTGATGGAGCACAGACCGAGTGATGATCTGAGATCCTTGAATCTGCTTGCGTCTAGTGCCTTTGTGAAAATATCAGCAAGTTGCTTCTCTGTAGGAATGTGCTCTAGGATGATCTTCTTGTCTTCGACCAATTCTCGAATGAAGTGGTGTCTAATATCAATGTGTTTGGTCTTGCTGTGTTGGACAGGATTTTTGGAGATGTTGATAGCCCTGACATTATCACAATATAAAGTCATGGCATCCTGTCTGACATTGTATTCGACTAACATCTACTTCATCCATAGTAGTTGTGTGCAGCTACTCCCAGCTGCAATATACTCCGATTCGGCAGTGGAAAGGGCAACACAGTTTTGCTTCTTACTAAACCATGATATGAGGTTGTTGCCAAGGAAGAAGCATCCTCCAGATGTGCTTTTCCTATCCGATGTGTTTCCAGCCCAATCGGCATCACAATACCCCACCAAGGTAGAGGATGTGTCGAATGAGTATAATAAACCCAAGTTTGTAGTCCCAGAGATATATCTAATAATTCTTTTGGCTTGGGATAGATGACTAACCTTAGGATTAGCTTGATATCGTGCACATACCCCGACAGAGTAGGCAATATCTGGTCGACTTGCGGTGAGGTAGAGAAGACTACCGATGATGCTCCTGTATAGGTGTTGGTCGACGGCTTCTCCTGGATCATCTTTAGTTAGCTTGACATGTGTAGCCGCTGGTGTCCATTTATGTGAGGCTTTCTCTAGCCCAAACTTCTTGACAATATTCTTCGCATATTTGCTCTGAGATACGAAGATGCTATCCTTTTGTTGTTTGATTTGGAAGCCTAGAAAATAAGTAAGCTCTTCCACCATGCTCATCTCGAATTCTGATTGCATCTGTTGAATAAATATCTCTACCATCTTGCTTGACATTCCTCCAAAAACAATGTCATCGACATAGATTTGAGCTATCATTAAATTTCCGTCTTCATTCTTCACAAATAGGGTCTTGTTGACTCCCCCTCTAGTGTAGCCGCTTTGGATGAGGAATTTTGTGAGCCTTTCATACCAAGCCCTTGGTGCTTGTTTCAACCCATAAAGAGCTTTCTTGAGTTTATACACATGATCAGGATAGTGAGGGTCAACAAATCCTTTGGGTTGTGACACATATACTTCTTCATTGAGATACCCATTCAAGAACGCACTTTTGACATCCATCTGGTAGAGCTTTACCTGTAGATGGCATGATATCCCTAGCAAGAGACGGATTGCTTCAAGTCTTGCCACAGGAGCAAATGTCTCATCGAAGTCGACACCCTCAATTTGAGTATACCCTTGAGCAACTAACCTTGCTTTGTTGCGAGTGATGTTGCCAAGCTCATCGGATTTGTTCTTGAAGATCCATTTGGTGCCTATGATGTTTCCTTCACTTGGTTTGGGCACCAGTTCCCATACCTGGTTTTTCTCAAATTGAATCAGCTCTTCTTGCATAGCATTGACCCAATACTCATCATTGATGGCTTCATTGATGTTTTTGGGTTCTGTCTTTGAAACGAAGCAAATATTTCCTATCATCTCGTTATAATCTTCAGGAGCTTTTGACCGAGTCCGTACGCCTTCATTCAGGTTTCCAATAACTCCAGAGATAGGATGGTTGGTCTGGATTCTTCGTGAGGGATTCTTGTTGCTGGTTTCAGGAACTACTTCGTTATTGGCGGTATCATCTTCTGTTTTGCTGCTAGCATCTTCTGTGACATTAGGACCAGCATTCTTCCTGACATTATTGGGCGGATAGGCTCCGTCTTCGTCCGTCGCATCTTCTGAGGCATCTTCGCAGGCATCATCAACAACAACATTGATTGATTCCATCATAGTCTTGGTTCGTTTGTTGAAGACTCGGTATGCGCGACTATTCCTTGAATAGTCAAGAAAGATGCCTTCATCGCTTTTTGGGTCAAGCTTTCGACGAGGCTCTCTATCAGCCAGTATATAGCAAGTGGAGCCAAAGATATGGAAGTACTTAACATTGGGCTTTCTCCCCCTCCCTATTTCATAATGAGTTACTGACATACCTGGTCGGAGAGTGACTCGATTGTGGATATGGCACGCAGTGTTAAGTGCTTCTGCCCAAAAGTGAGTTGGTATGTCTTTAGCCAGCATCATAACTCTCGCCATCTCCTGTAGAGTCCTGTTCTTGCGCTCAACAATGCCATTCTGTTGAGGAGTGATTGGCGCTGAGAATTCATGTGCTATCCCTTCTGAGTTGCAGAAATCTGCAAATTTGTTGTTTTCGAACTCTCGACCATGATCACTACGAAGGCGGATGATTTTGCCAATTGTCTCTCCTTTTTCTCGTTGGACTTGGATGCATAAATTCTTGAAGATCGTGAAGGTGTCTGATTTGTCACGAGGGAAGTCAACCCAAGTGTATCGTGAGTAATCATCTACACACACAAAGACGTATCGTTTTCCTCCAAGGCTTTCAACTTGCATTGGTCCCATGAGGTCAACATGTATCAGCTCAAGTACCCGAGAGGTGGTGATATGCTGTAGCTTCTTGTGTGACATCTTGGTTTGCTTACCAATTTGACATTCTCCGCAGATCTTTCCTTCTATTATTTTCAGGTTTGGAATACCTGTGATTGCCTGCTCTGAGATTGTTTTTTGCATGCTTCTAAGATTTAGATGTCCAAGCTTTCTGTGCCATAGTTTTGTTTCTTCTGCTTTGGAGACAAGGCACTTGGTTGCTTCGATATGTGTCTCGGTAGACCAGATATAGCAATTGTCCGTTGAGCGAGCTCCTTGTAGAATAGTGACTTGATTAAAGTCTTTAACTATACAGGCTTCTTTTGTGAATTTCACTTCTGAATCCTGATCACAAATCTGACTGATGCTAATCAAGTTAGCTTTAAGTCCTTCTACAAGTAATGCTTCAGTCAGGCAGGTGGCTCCTGGATGCTTAAGTACTCCTTTTCCGATAATTCTAGCTCGAATGCCATCTCCAAACGTAACAAAGCAGTTTGTGTATAGTTTAAGATCAGAGAGGAATTCTGGAGTACCTGTCATGTGTCGAGAGCATCCACTGTCGAGATACCAGTCCTTGTTTGTTGAAGCACTCAAGGATGTATATGCAACATTAGCTCTATAGACCAGGTTCTTAGGTCTCCATTCAAGGCGGGATGTCTTCGGAGGAGATGAGAGATGCCTTTGATATTTCTTTTGTTGTAGCTGAGCTTGCTTCCTCTCAAGAAGTTGAAGACAAAAAGGTCTGATGTGACCAGGTTGACCACAGTAATGGCATATCCATTGATATTTATAAGCTGGTCTTATGTAGTTTTATTGTCTGCGTGGAGGATGTCTTCTGGCAGTTACTTGACAAGAACAGGTTGTAGACGATGTTATGGCTTTTGTTGTAGGTCGTCCTGTAGGATGTGTTGGGGCATCCAGTAGTTTCTTGTCAGCCATGGCTTGTTGTGGGATAAACTTTGTCCCTGCCGTTGAGGGGACAGCTTGTGTGTACCCATGTGTGACATCTTTGGACTGTTTTCCCACCGATAAAATCTTGTCAAGGCTTTCTGTGCTCGGATTCATCATCTTTACCGATTTAGTCATGAGACTAATTTCTCCATTAAGTCTGGTGATCTCTCGTTTAAGCTCCACGATCGTCTCTAGAAATCTTGACTTGTCGTTGGTTAGACTAATGATCCTTTCGCCTTGTTGATCAAGTATCAGAATTTCCTTGATCCATCTGGTATGCAAGCCTTTGTATGCCTCGACTAGTTGCTCTTTAGTCCAATTCTCATTTGGAGTTGGATCATCATTGATGTCGACAGCATTATCAACATTACATGTAGGAGTAGTAGTAGTGAATGCAACAAAGTTGCTTACCTCTTCAGATCCACTATCTTCATTGTCATCATCTGATAGGGTGGGCATTGTATCCTCGTTTTTGTTGTTTGAGGAAATTTGGACATTCTCTACGGAGGTGGCCGAATCCTTCACATTCATTACATTGAAGTCCTTTGTTTTTGTTTTCTTCCCCACTCCTGTTTGGTCTGTCAAGACTACCTCCAACTTGAGCTTTTTGTTGAGCTTTGTTTTCTGGCATTTGCTGTGACATTCCCTCCACCCATTCGACTAAATCTTCTCATGGCTTTGTTGTAATTTTTTGTGAGAAGGGCCATTGTAGCCTCGATGTCTTCATCAGAATCCGAATCCTCAGGATCTGGTTGCTTGTGTGTTGAGCTTTTGAAAGCAACTCCTTTGTTCCTTTTGTCGATGTTGGGTAGAGACAACTCATAGGTCATTAGAGACCCCATCAGCTCATCAAATTTCAAGACCTTGAGGTCATGAACTTCTTCAATTGCTGTGATCTTCATCTTGAACCTAGGACTAAGAGCACGTAGGGTTTTTCTTACCAATTTTTCATCAGACATTGGTTCTCCCAGAGAATAGGATTCATTGGCTAGATCACGAATGCGAACATTGAAATTTGCAATTGATTCATCTTCCTTCATGATGAGGGCTTCGAAGTTGGTAGTCAGGTATTGTAGTTTCTCTTCTCGAACCTTAGTTGTTCCTTCATATGCTACGGCCAGGATGTCCCATACTGATTTGGCAGTTGTGCATGTGTTGATTAGTCTGAACACGTTCTTGTCAACACCATTGAAGATAGCATTCAGAGCTCGAGAATTTCCCAGTGATTCTTCATCTTCATCATCGGTCCAGTCTCTTTTTCTTGTTTTGGGCCGATAGGATTGCCATCACTGTCACTGACTTGTGGTGCATTCCAACCATTGAGTACAGCCTTCCATGTCTTGTTGTCTAGTGACTTCATGAAGGCACACATTCGAGCCTTCCAATAGCCATAGTTGCTTCCATCTAGAACAGGTGGTCTATTTATGGATCCTCCTTCTCTGGTATTGTCCATCTTTGATCAAAATATTTGTTTAGGAACTCACCTAAAGCTATAGGTGCCCCCTCTGATACCAATTGAAAATTCTGATCAGCTAGTCGTGCAAGATGCCACACACAATGTTACACAGAATGCTGTAACGTTGTGTCTGACTTCTTGCGTAGATAGTGCAGGACAATAAATATAAAGCTATAAGTAATGACACAGCAGATTGTTTACCCAGTTCGGTGCAACGTCACCTACGTCTGGGGGCTCTCAGCCTAGTGGAAAGATTTCACTTATCAGTAATCCGTCAGAACATACAAGTACCTGTGATCACTCCTAGATCTATACTTTATGCTACGTCTTACAGTGCAATCTATCTCAGGGTCTCCCCCTGAATCCAAGAACGTCTTGATTCCACTCTTCGAGCAATCGCCTTGCTCTGTCGTCTTCAAGTCTTCTTCAAGCTTGGTGGTTGCGTGCAGTCTTCAACTCACGACTTCAGTAAACCCTCAATCACTTAACTCTCTATAGTTATGTGATACACAATATCCTAAGCTCAATCTGCAATTTCTCAGCCCGCAAACCTTCACGTCTAAGAACCTTGCAAATTGTAGCTAGGAAACAAATAAAGAACCACACAATTGCTAAGGGGGTAGCCTAAGCTTTTATAGCAATCGTGGATGAGTACTAACCCTAAAGGGTTTCCTCTTAATCGCCGTCTTTCTTCTTTTCAGATTAGGAGTCGTTCTGCACTTTCCTAATCGTCTTCTTGATTTTCTGCCGAATCTGCACTTTCCTGATTTCTGTCGATCAGGATGCTTGCCGAGACGCCGTCAACAATGTCACAGAAGATGTCGTTGAAGATGCTTCGACATTCTTTGTAACATGTTCTTCGGTTCCTTTAAAAATTAGCCAATCTCTAAAAACGTCGTAACTACACGTTTTAATCCATCTGTTATCACTATCGTAATGTGTTATCTGTGTCATAATTGCAAACACGTTCATTAATTAATCGTATACCCCATATTAATCCCTGTGGACCGACTCGGTATCTTACCGGATCTTATAAATATTATTACTTGCGACCCGTGTGCACTTGCACGTGGAAACCATTGTGCGACGTTGTCACGTCACATTTTGGCCCAACAGTCAGGCCTCGTACAGATCATGGCATACATGATGGATCCCACTGCCAAAGCATATGGGATTCCATTCATTTTCTTAAGCTCATCATGTGTTGTAGGACACTGTTTCTTGCTGAGCTTGATGCCATGTCTTACCGGGAGGTCCCTTTCTTAGAGTCAAGCATTGAGAATCTTCTCAACACTTTATCTATGTAGGTGCTCTGACTTAGGCATAAAATTCTCTTGGATCGATCTCTATAGATCCTGATCCCTAGAATGTAAGCGACCTCTCCTAAGTCCTTCATGGAGAAACACTTCCCTAACCAAGCTTTGGTCTCAAGCAAGATTGGGACGTTGTTTCCCATGATCGGTATTTCGTCGACGTACAGCACCAGGAACACTATGTTACTCCCACTGCTCTTCTTGTAGATACAGGTTTCATCCGGATTTATGATGAACCCGAACTCTTTGACGGCTTCATCGAACCGTAAGTTCCAACTCCTGGAAGTTTGCTTCAACCCACAAATGGATCGTTGTAGCTTACACACCTTTTTGGGATGTTCTGGATTGACAAAACCTTCTGGCTGGGTCATATAGACATCCTCCTGCAAATTCCCATTAAGGAATGCGGTTTTGACGTCCATTTTCCATATCTCGTAATCGAAATATGCTGCAATGGCTAACATCATCTGAATTGACTTAATCATCGCTACTGGCGAAAAGGTCTCATCATAGTCCATGCCTTGGACTTGACGATAACCTTTTGCAACCAGTCTTGCTTTGTAAGTCTGAGACTTTCCGTCCATATATGTCTTTAACTTAAATATCCACTTGCACCCTATGGGTTTTATCCCAGGTGTGCTGTCTAGTAAGTTCCAGACCTGATTGTCTTTCATGAACTTCATTTCCTCATCCATGGCATTCTGCCATTCTTTTGAGTTGGGACTGGCCAAGGCTTGCTGAACTGTTGCGGGATCATCCTGATCCACAACTATCAAGTCATTACCCTCTGTGGCTAAGAAGCCATATCTGACTGGGTTTTGACGTGATCTTTCATATCTTCTTGGTCCTACAGGAGTTTCTGTTGGAATAGGACTTGGATCATTTACCTCATTGGGTACCTCTATATCCTCTGTAGGTTGTTCTGTGTCTTCTCGAATTTCTTCAAGAAGCACATGACTCCCACTAGGATTCTTGGATAAGAATTCTCTTTCCAAGAAAACCCCACCTCGAGCAACAAAGACTTTGTTCTCTTCGGGTTTGTAGAAGTAGTACCCCATGGTTCCTTTGGGGTACCCTACAAAGACACACTTATCTACCTTGGTTCGAGTTTATCACCAAGCAACCGCTTGACGTAAACATCGCACCCCCAAATCTTGAGGAAAGACAGCTTGGGAGCTTTCCCTTGCCAAACCTCAAATGGAGTTGTCTCCACTGCCTTTGTAGGTGCCCGATTTAAAATGAATGCGGCCGTTTCTAGAGCATGGCCCCAGAACGATACTGGAAGGTCGGCATGACTCATCATGGAACGAACCATGTCAAGCAGGGTTATGTTCCTCCGTTCGGAAACACCATTCAGCTTAGGGGTTCCTGGCGGAGTTAATTCTGAGAGTATACCGTTATCCCTTAGATGACTGAGAAATTCCTGATCTAAGTACTCGCCACTTTGATCGGAACAAAGTGCCTTTATACTTTTACCAAGCTAGTTCTGTACTTCATTCTTGAATTCTTTGAAATCGTCGGTAAAGGTTATGAAGTATCTAAAACCTCTCCTGGCTTGTGTACTCATGGGCCCACATACGTCTGAATGTATTAGGCCCAGGAGATCACTCGCCCTTTCACCTAAGCCGCCAAAAGGCGCCTTTGTCATCTTTCCCATAATGCAAGATTCGCATCTCTCGATTGGTGTGAATTCAAACGGGCTTAATAGCTCACACTTCTGAAGTGTCAAGACGCGTTTCTCGCCTATGTGGCCTAGACGACAATGCCACATCACTGTCTGGTTTAAGTCATCCGACTTCAATCTCTTATTTATGTTATAGTTTGAACTGTAGTTGGTGTTATCAATATTTAAAATGCATAATCCACCAACCATAGATGCAGTGCCATAAACGATATTATTTCTTGATAAAGTAAATAAGTTATTGTCTATGGAAAATACAAAACCAAGTTTATCCAAACTGGACACTGAAATAATATTCCTACTAAATGTAGGTACACATGATACATCGTCAAAAACTAAAATAAGCCCTGTGGGCATCCTAAGAATAACAGATTTGACAGACGTCGTTGACACGGAACTGTTGTCTCCGACTCTCAGATCCTGCTCGCCTTTCCCAAGGAGCTTCTTACTTTCCAGATCCTACAGATTAACACAAATGTGAGTTTCTGCTCCGGTGTCAACTACCCATGTATCTGAGAAAGTAACGTTGAGATTGTACTCAACAACGTAAATACTTGATCCAGGTCCTGAAGGGTGTCCTGCCTTCTGCAAGCTCTTCACATATTCCTTGTGCTGCCTGCAATCCTTCTTCCAATGACCTGGCTGCTAGCAATAGTAACAGACTACCTGTGAGGTCGAAGTGTTCCCTTCGATTCTAGAAACCGCTTGGATCCTCAGACCTCTAGGTGCCCTTATCTGCCCTGGTAGGTGCATTGACGCCTTACCCTTACCTGACACTGTTGGTGCCTTGCCCTTGTTAGAATGTCCTGGTGACTTGCCAGTAGGTTTGCCAGCTCTTTTGAAGCTGACACCCTTATTGACCATCAGAACCTGAGGGGTCTTGCCCTTGAGATTTTTCTCTGCTGTCACCAACATCCCATGTAGTTCCTTGATAGTCTTTTCCATATTATCGAGATTGTAATTTGTGATCACATCTTCATAAACCTTTGGAAGCGACATCAGGACTATGTTTGATTTCAGCTGCTCTGTGAACTTGTGACCTAGACTAGCCAATCGATCAAAGAGTCGCTTCATCTTTATGTCTGTCATACTGAAGGGCAAGCTTCAGGTTCCTCTCCCAAACTAGGAAGTTGGTCCCCGTCAGCCTGTCACTCGACAGAAGAAACTTTAAGGCTTCACTGCCAGAACGTGTTGATTTGTGTTGCGACGGTGTCATTAATCTATACATGAAAATAAATTCGATTAGATTCTTAATTAAGTTGAAGTGGGAGATACTTGATTATGAACATTTCTGATTCTTGTGTTTAAATCTAAACCAAGATCTCCGCGTACCCAAAACTGAAGTGAGCGAATCTCATCACCCCAGTTTTGGACATTGGAGTAGGACAGTCCAGTCCTTTCACAATTCCATGTGATTCTTGGCTATGACTTATACATTGTATGTATACGGCATTGCCCTATATCCGATACCCTGGCTCAGATCATTTGAGAATCACAGCCAAGTCAACCAATTTTCAACGCATGGTCTAATCTGCATGGTTACTACGCTAATGCGCACGTACCCATGCAAACTAGTACATCTTCTATTAGAACCCATTCTCATGGATCCACATTAATCGTATCCACCCATGAGTCTGAGAACTAATCGAAGTGATGAAAAGTGGGCAGTATCTAGCTTGACTTGAAATTACTTGCCTTTTAAATGTCCATTATCACTGATCATTATTTGATCTAAATTTGAAATTATCATCTACAAATCCATGTAGAGATACTTTCAATTCCGGTTTACATGTGCGTGATTAACTTATTATTATTAATCTTTACACATGTGGGTGATGATCTAATTAACATGAACTTATGAAAATTAAATCATACATTCATAAGCATAAATGTAAATTTGCTTTAGCTAGCCCGCTAACCCTACTGGAATAAACTAAAACCTATACTAGGTCTTGTCTTTCCTCATTCTCCTGGACTCCCACTGGCTCCATGCCTCCTCAGGATTACCGTCCTTCTCGTCTTGGAACTTTGTAATTACATTTAATTTAAATAAAATAAATGTTGTGACACGCAGGTCACAATTAAATTACAATCCAAAAGCAACTCGCAGGTTGCAAACCGAAATTCAAATTCTAAATTCGGGCTAACTTAGCAATCATGTTGCAAACACCGTGTTATCAAACAATTATGTTTTTAAACAAGCATGTTATAAATCAAGCATATTAATTCCAATTTTATCTTGAACCAGTTAATTTCTGAATTAAATCGGTTCACGCTCTGGTTTATCGAAACCGAACCAGTCTGAAATTTTTAATTAATTATTGCTGAAAAATTCTGAATTTTTCTGGGTCCGTTCTCACCCGAATCCATTCGGTTTGACCGAACCCAAATTGACCTAAAGGCCAATTAGGGTTCGGTCAAAACCCTAGCCGCCAGGTCTGGCTGGGCCATGACCGACCAGCCCGTGAGGTTTGGCCGAGGCGGGCCGCCTGGCCGGTCCTGGTCGGGCCGAGGCCCTCCCCTGGCCGGAGGCGAGAGGCTCGGCCAGATCTGCCACGGGCAGATCTGCTCGGCCTTCCTGTTCTGGCCGATCGGCCCGTGGTTGGACCGGGGTTAGCCTCTCGGCTAGCCTCAGCCTTCCACGGGTCTCGATCCTGATCTTGCTCGATCAAATTAATTTTTCATCAACATTAAAAATTCCAGCAATTAATTCATCAACCAAAATCATATAATTTGCAATTTTTCAATTTACAATACCGAAATAAATTGCAAAATAAAATCTAACTTATCATGCTCGAATACAAAATCATGCGTAATCAACCTCTGATACCACTGAAGGAATTATTTGAGGGTTCCAATCAATTAATTTCATGCCCATACAAGAAATTAACCTCAAATATCCGAATTAATAAGGATCTTGCATGATCATGAATTGATCATGGATCTAGGCTAGAATCAAAAGTTTAATATTACCTTTGATTAAAATCTCTTTGTAACTAAATAGTATTTAGTAACCTCTAAAGATCGTTCACACAGGAAGAGCAATCCGGGGATACTCACAACGATCCTTACTAGAAGATCGAAATAAGCAAAACGGATGGAGAGAGGAGGAGGGAGGGTGGCCGGTCGGCTAAGAGAGAGAGAGAGGAGAGCGGCTAGGGTTTGTGGAAAATAATTCCCTTAATTTTCAAATATGAAAATTTCCCTTTTATAAACCCTTTTAGGCAAAATTAATTAAAGGCCTTAATGGGCTTAAAGCCCAAAGCTTTTAATTAATTATGTAGAGAAGCCCATTCTGGCTTAGCCCATTCTGGCTAGGCCCAGTTTAGCTAAATTAATTAAAGGGATAATTACACTTTGCCCATGCTAAAATGACCGATTTTACATTTTACTACAGCTAAAAAAAAAGTTTACATTTTACAACAGCTAATTGCGTATATCTTACCCTTTACACTAACGGTGTTAGATTTTGGATGGAAAATTTTCATGTTGTATGAAAAGTCGAAATTGCCCTCAATTATTCATCAAAATTTCAAATTGATGTCATTATTCATCAAATTATAATATTTATTGATAATATATAATTTATATTTATTATATTTATTAATAAAAATGATTTTTTATTATTATTAGTTATAATTATTTAATAAAAATAAAAGTAAATCATTTTTTCAATCATAAATTATCAATAATTAAAATTAAAAGTAAATTAATTATTAATAATTAAAATAATATCAATTAATAGTAATATTAATACTAATTATAAATAATAATAATAATTAATAATATATTGAAACTTTCAAAATAACATAACTCTCTCGTACAAGTTTTGTTTCGGGCTCATATATTATATCAAATCAAAGAGAATTGGAAGTCAACAACTTTGAAGAAAGAATTATTTGTTTATATATTATTAATAATTGATTTAATTTTACATGATAAATAATTATTACCAAAAATATAAATAATTAATTATTAATAACTTTTTTAACATTTTTCTCTAACACTGGTAAATGTTGGACGAATTTTTTTTGAAGATTAAAAAACTTGTTGTCGTTGGATGGAATTTTAGACAAAAACTCATTTCTTCGAAATTGTTAAACTTATGATTCTATTTGATTTGATATATTATGAGCCCAAAACAAAGCTCGTATGAGTGAGTTATGTCATTCGAAAACTTCACCATATTATTAATGATTAATATTTTTTAATTATTAAATATCAAAATAATATTAAGTATTAATAAATAAATTTTTCATAATTAAACCGGGTCTGACCGGATTTGAGTGGAGGTTGATCTTAGTAGGAAAAAAAACCCTAAAAGTATTTTGGTATTTTTGTTATGAAATGAAAATTTTCATCCAAAATCTAACACCGTTAGGGTAAAGTGTAAAGAAACGCAATTAGCGATAGTAAAATGTAAACTTTTTTATAGTTGTAGTAAAACGTAAAAGTGATCATTTTAGCAGGGAAAAAGTGTAATTATCCCTTAATTAAATCAATTTAATTAGATTATAATTAATTAGTCATGATAAACCGTTCTTGATTTCCGGTTTAGTCCTAAACCGAAATCGGTCTAATCTGGTTTAATCCAAAACCGAATTTTGTCTCTCTTATGATTCCTCCATATGATTTCATCCGTTTTACTCAACCTTTAGTGTGTGACCCTCTAGGCTCACGACACGTCGGCGGACTGGTAAAATTACCATTTTACCCTTTCCATCATGAGTGGCCTCTAGCAAGACATCATGATTACCCAACGCTTGTGATTATCGAGATTTCGACTTAACCTTGTCATACATGAACCTATCCTTTTATCCTCTTGATATCTTTGACAACCACGAGGCATAGACAAGTCATCCTCGTTCCATTGTCCTGTTTCTTGATTCTGAGTTAACTGAATTATAACTGATACTACGTATCGACTACATAGCCATGCTATTGTATTTCAAGTGGCTTAAACTGATATCTGCTCACACGTCCGTATGAGGGATAAATCCTTCAGTGATCTATTGAGTCAACTCATGTAACTCGTGATCAAGCCAATCACAGTCGTTATTGTAACTCTTTTATTGGAGACGTTAGACTGAGTCAAACTCGTCACTCGTTACATAATGACTTCAATGGTCCTTCTGTCTGAGGATGTGATTTCATGTGCCGACATATGAGTATATTCATGATTGTGTCTATATAACATACTCATGATCGGGTCTTCCTATATCACCCCTGTCTGGTGATACTATGACCTAACTCTGGCCCCCTTCTGGCCATGATCAGTAGAGCGTGATCATTTAGAGTTAGCGTCATACCGATCGCTTCTTATGAAGCTATTCTGATCGGGGACTACTTAAGTAAGATTTTATCTTATCTGTAGATCTACTATTATGTGTTGACACATCAATGATACAAATCAAATCATACTTAAGATATTACTACAATACTTAGTAATATAAATGCCGATTTTATTTCAACTAATAATCTTTATTACATGATTAAATTGAAAATACATTGTGTTAGGACACAAAAATCCAACACTGTGCTCCCTCGGTCATGCTCCCTTCTCTGACGACCTCACCTGCTCCTCTGCTGTCGAGGCGCACGACGTCTACGGGATGGAGATGAGGCCTCTCATCTGTTGATTTCTATGTGTGTAATGATGAGAGTAAGGGTGTGAACTTGATGGACAGTTTGCTAAAAGAGTAGTGATGGTTATTTACATTTATTGTGTACTTGACCATGAATGATAGATTGGTTCATGTTCTCCAGTAATGATTGCAATGGTTTGTTGGTTTTGATTAGTAAATTTCAGCTTAAGTGATTTGCAAAAAAAATATTTCATTCATTATCAGGTGTAATATTATATTTTGTACTATGTCTGGTTGTTACCGAATGTTGTGCAGATGCAGGATAAAGGTCAAACCAAATCAAAGAAATTAGGAAAAATTAACATGGATGACAATTTTTTTGAAAATTTGATGAATAGTTAGGGCTATTTTAGACATTTTACACTTATATATTGAAGATGAAGGCATATATGTAATTTCACAATTTATTTTTGGTTTTTTAATATAATTTAGTTTGTTATTTGAAAAGACAAATATACCCTTTAAGTGTAAGTTCAACTCAATATTTTATCAGGATAAAATAGTCATTTCATGGTTATTAAATATGTGCCCAATTTGGAAATTAAATAGTAAGGATATTTTGGTCTTTTTACATATTAATTCTGTTAGATTTAACTTGTCAGGGACTTATCTGCAACGTAAACAAATTTGGGGTACCGCCAAAAAAAGTTTCAAAGTTGGGGTACTGAATTCGAAATGAGGCTAAGTTGAGGTACTGACATGGAATTACCCCTTGTAAAAACATCCACCCGAGGTGCTTCTTCGATCAGATGTGCTTTCAGCCCAGTCGATGTCGCAATATCCAACAAGTGTAGATGATGTATCAAAAGAATATAATGGACCTAGCTCAGTTGAGCTATGTGACTTGTTTTTGGATTAGCTTGATAGCGAGGACAGATTCCCACTTGATCATCCTTGGTGAGCTTTACATTTGTAGCAATCAGAGTTTTCTCGTGGGAAGACTTCTCCAAACCAAACTTCTTCACAATGGTCTTGACATACTTGCTTTGAGATATAAAGATGCCACCATTCATCTGTTTGATCTGGAATCCTATAAAGTAGGTTAGCTCGCCTACCATGCTCATCTCGAACTCAGACTGCATATGTTGTACAAAACGTTGCACCATCTTGTCAGGCTCGAGGGGCTTGCTTAAGTTTGTATACATGGTTTTGAAAAGTGTGGTCTTCATATCCTTTTGGCTGAGTAACGTAGACTTCTTCCTTTAGGTATCCATTGAGGAATGCGTTCTTTACGTCCATCTGATAGAGTTTGAATCGTAGATGGCAAGCTATGCTGAGAAGAAGTCAGATAGCCTTAAGTCTGGTCATGGGGGCAAGAGTCTCATCGAAGTCTGCCCCTTCCACTTGTGTATACTCTTGGGCTACAAGCCTCGCCTTGTTGCGAGTAATGTTTCACAATAACTTCGTCGTCGTCATTAGGGTGTTTTGAGCTATCATCAACGACTACATTTATGGATTCCATCATGATCATGTTTCTTTTGTTGAATACCCGAAAGACACGACTATTTCTAGAGTATCCAAGAAAAATATTCTTATCACGATCAAGTTTTCGTAGTGGTTCCCTATCGGCGAGAATGTAACATAGGGAACAAAGACACAGAAATATTCGTCATTAGGCTTCCTCCCCCTCCATATTTCATAAAGTGTGACCGTAGTACCTGGACGGAGGGTGACACGGTTGAGAATATGGTAAGTCGTGTTCAGCGCTTCTACCCAGAGATGAGGGGGTATGTCTTTGGTTAGCATCATGACCCGAGCCATCTCTTGCAGAGTTTTGTTCTTCATTTCAACGATTCTATTCTGTTGAGGTTTGATGGGGGCAGAGAACTAGTGAGCTATTCCTTCGGTGTCACAAAATTTGGCAAAGCTGATGTTTTCAAATTCACGCCCATGGTCACCTCTTAATCTGGCCACTTTGTCAATGCTCTCTCTTTTCTCCCTTTGAACTCTTTGACATAGAACTTCAAGGACGGAGAATGTTTCTGACTTCTCTTGAATAAAGTCAACCCAGGTAAAACTTGAGAAGTCGTCGATACATACAAAAATATATTTATTTCCTCCTAGGCTCTCGACTTGCATTGGTCCCATGAGGTCAACATGTAGACGTTCCAGGACATGAGAAGTGGTAAGATGTTGCACCTTCTTGTGTGACGTCTTGATTTGTTTTCTTGTGCCTTGAATAGAAAACACTTGGTAGTAACATGAGTTGAGGTCGTAGCAGTTGTCTCGTTACCTGAGACGTTTCATAAGCTCCTCCTGATGTTTATTGACTACTACACACTTGTCAAGAGTGAAGTTGACACACAGGTCCAAATCACGGAGTTGACTGATGCTGATTAGATTGGCAGTGTGTCCTTCTATTAGTAACGCCTCCTTCAGACATGGTGGGCTAGGGTAGTTTAGCTTTCCCTTTCCCTAGCCTTTGGCTTTTACACCATCACCAGAAGTAACAAAACAATTCGAGCATGGCGTTATGGTAGACAAGAATGAGTGATTACCATTCATGTGTCGAGATGACCTACTATCAAAAGAAGAAGCTTTTAGGGAGGTGTATGCGATATTAGCGTGATAGTATACCTCCTTTACTCACCATTCTTGTCGAGGTTGAGCCTTCTTGATGGATGTCCTGCGTTTGACGGGACTCTTTCCATAGAGGCGATAGCAGAATGGTCGTATGTGACCTCTTCGTCCACAGTGATGACATATCCAGTTATGTCTTTTATTCTTCGAGCTGTCATGATGGTGTTTCTTCTGTGGCTGGTTATTGTCAGATGTCTGTGACATCTGCTGGGACATGTTGTTCGCAGCCTTCTAGGGAATGGAAGTGATCTTGGAAGTAGAGACTACTTTTGAGTAACCAAGCCCTTCCATGTTCTTCGATGTCTTACCAATGGACAGAATCTGATCCAAAGTGTCAGTGCTTGAGTTCATCATCTTGACTGACTTTGTCATGAGTTCTAGTTCTCCGGTCAAGCGGGTAACTTCTTTCTTTAAATCAATGATGGTTTCTAGAAGGCTCGTCTTGTCCTCTTTAAGAGAGAGAATTAGTGCATTTTGTTTCTCGAGGTCTTGAGAGTCTTTAAGCCACTTAACATATCACTCATTGTAGGCATTGTTGATAGTTTCATCAGACAGTTCATCATCGGAGGCATGTTTCTTCAAGGGTTCAGTGGACGTAGATGCAGTGAAGGCTACATAGTTGTTCGTCTGTTCTGTGTCGCTGTCAGCTCCTTCCTCATCTGATAGTGAGGCAATGAAACCCTTCTTCTGCTTTTTGAGGAAGTTAGGACATTCCATATGCACATGTCCATATCCTTCACATTCAAAGCACTGAAATTTTTTTTTCTTTTGCTTGTTGTACAGCTCGCCTGCCTTCTTTACAGGTGTTCTCTTCCTTCTGAAACATTTGCTGAGCTTTGTCTCTGACATCTTGAGAGACAACTTTTTCTGTCATCTGATTGAATCTTCGTATAATTCTGTTATAGTTCTTGGCCAACATAGCAATCATTTCATCAACATCGATGTCTGCTTTAGAAAACACATGTTCCTTCTGATCTTCAGTCGAGCTTTGAAAGGCTATGCCTTTATGTTCCTTTTTTTCTCGATGTCAGTGATCTTCATCTTGAACCTAGGGCTTAGAGCCCTTAGGGTTTTTCTAACAAGGTCTTCGTCGGTCATGGGTTTGCTAAGAGAATAAGATTCATTTTCCATGTCTCTAACTCGCACGTTGAACTCGGCGAGAGTTTCATCCTCGTTCATTGTAAGAGCTTCGAAGTTGGTAGTGATGTACTGTAGTTTCTGTTCTCGTACCTTAGAGGTTCCTTCATAGGCCACTGCAAGGGTATCCCAAGCTACTTTGGCACTCGTGCATGTGTTGATAATTCTGAAGACGTTCTTGTCAAATCCATTAAAAATAGCATTGTGTGCACGAGAGTTACCTAGGGTTGCTTCATCTTCTTCGGGGCTCCATTCTCTCTCGGGTTTGGGACCAGCTATGTTGCCTGAAGTATCAGAGTATTTAGGCTCGTTCCAGCCAATGAGCACTGCCTTCCAAGTTTTGCTGTCGAGAGATTTCATGAAGGCGCACATGCGAGCTTTCCAATATCCATAATTTGTTCCGTTGAGTACGGGTGATCGGTTGATCGATCCTCCTTCTTTTGACTCCACATCAGCTACTCAGAATATTTGCAGGATATCACCTAAAAGATAAGGTGCCTCCTCTGTTACCAATTGAAATTATGAGTTGTGACTGGGACAAGATGTCGAACACAATATTGTGACAATTGGTTCGACAACTTGTCTGATCACGGATAAGTAAATAACGGAACAGTAAATAGAAGACACACATTATGTTTACCCAGTTCGATGACTCCGCACCTACGTCTGGGGGCACTCTGCCAGTGGAAAGTTTTTCACTATTTGGTAGTCAATAGTACAACTTCAAGCATCAACTAGCTATCATACAAGCTATTGTCCTAAACTACTATAGATCTCACCGTGAACAACCTCGACCAAGGGCCTCTCCCCCTGTCTTTGAGATCCTCTCAATTTCACCATTCGAGCAAGCCCATACTCGGCGTAGTTGTCTTCGACAATTTCTTCGTGAGTGTTCAATCACGATCAAATACCCACAAATCACAAACACTCAAACCCTCACGTTTTGATGTATGTGATTGACACCGTTCTTCTAAAGATCCAGTCTCTCAATCCGCCAACCTTGCACGGTTAAGAGCTCTGAAATTAAGCACAGAGAAGGTGTAGATTACTATGGGGGTAGCACCTGCTTTTATAGCAATTCTACATGCCTAATTGGTCTTCAACTCCAAATAGGCAATATAATTCCAAATAGGAATTTCCTTGCCACCTTGCATTATTGGCAAGTTGGCATTGCTGATGTGTATTCTTCCAGCTGGACGTTGTCTGATCTTGTATTAACTCGTTTTTTCATTTGTCCCATGTTTCTGCAAATCAAACAGGAAAGATCGAAAACTTTCCCTATCCTGCGCGCGGTATGTCGCGCCAAATGTGTTGCAACATGTTGGCTGACATCTTGACCTTGCGCTAAAAAATATGCCAACACTAATCGTAGCAACAATATTTTCCCTTATATGTTTGTTGTTTTGGTTTTAATTTTGGCCCGGGAATTCAGAAAAAAATATTATACAAATTTTTTTCTGAAAATTAGATATGCCCCCCTTAAATTCTTATATGTATACAAAAACTATACAACTTAATGATAGAAGTTGTTTGACTTAGTGGTTAGTGTGTATAATTTTATTCATGACAAACTTTATAATAGTTGTATCCTATGTGTTTTTAATGATTTTTAGGCTTAAACTAATAAACATAATTTAATAGTTGTGCACATTTAAAATGGAGCATCTTTCATTCTCTCTTTACTTTTTGGTTCATAGATATATTTAATTTTTAACTAATTATTGTATTATTTATACTGTTTTTTCATTTTTTATTAAAAAAAATTTGTCGATTATATTTTATTAATTAAATTATTTGTTTATTATTGAAAATTTGCTAAAAAAATGTATGCAAAGATTAATTCCAATAGCGAGTCATTTGATAAACAAATCAAACTCAAGCCCAAATTATTAGAGTTTGTAAGATTCGTGAACCGACTTACTTTGTATTTTTATGCATTTAAAGTCAAACTCAACCAAAATATAAATAATCACGCTCGAATAAATTTTTGTTATATACATTTAATAATTATTTTATTAATAAAAATAATAAATTATTATTTTTAATTAATTAATTATTATTTTTGGTATAAAAATTTGCACCCCTTAAAAACTATCCAGCTCAAACATTGAGGAAAATATCCCAAAATAAACCAAGTGTCATAGTGTGCAGAAAAGTAACTCGGACATACCCCGAGGATTTAAGAGTTGTGTTTGGAACAAGTTTATCATAGTAAATCAGAGAGATACTTAGAACGAAGTGGAGTCATCAACATCTTCTTCAGCAGCAGGAGCAGAGCGGAGGTCATTGAGAAGAGCTTCACAGGCGACTTTGCGGGTTGATAGCATCGCAATTGACTTCTCCAGATGATCGATCATCTCCACCAATTCTTCCTCCATCCTAGTGCCAAGTGGTCTTGACGGTCGAGAGCTTGAACCAGCTCCTGATGCTTTGGCCATCGGAGGTGCGAGGTCCTTCAAATGCTTGCCTTCGAAGTTCTTGAGGCTGATAGCAAGGGGCAGTGGCTTCTTACCCGGAACATCCGTCTCTCGAACAATGTGAGGACATTATTGGAGAAGGAGACCGGTGATAATGAAGGAATCCCGATAGGAAGTTTGACAGCACATGATTTGGCATGCTTGACTAGATGTTCAATGACATAAGCGCCAAAATCAAGAGAAGACTGCGTACCTATTTGGTATATGAGCTTAGCCAATTCGTTTTTGATGCTTGACCCGTGTGTAGAAGGTGCCCAATTTGCCAGGCCAATGCGGTAGAGTATTGAGTATTTGGCAGTTCGCTCAGTGGCCGCAATGGTGTCTTTGACGGGCCAGACCTTCTTTCGTCCTCCAGTGATCTCGACCGCTACTTTGTTCAAGTGCGGGACTTCTGGAGTGACTTCTGGGTCTTCTCTGCCGAGATAGGCATTGATGGTTGAGGCAGATATTTCGAAGCATTCTCCCCGAACGAACACCTTTCTGTATTCAGCGTCTTCTGGATCATCAAACTCGCTTGAAAGGTTGGCAATAAACTCTTTGACCAATGCTGGGTAGAATGGCCCAATATTTATGACCGTATTGGTCAGGCCTGCTCTTCGGAGAAGTACCACGATCGAGTTTATCCCCTGCGCCTCTGTGGAAAGCTCTCTTTTTGGATAGATCTTGCGCTGGTATACATACTGCCATTTAACCGCATTGTCTACAGAGTGGAAAGAGACATTATCCGTAGGAGCTTTAGGCACATTCTTGGGGAGTTTCTGCCCTCCCATTGCCTTTTTGACTCGTGGTAGTAAAACAAGAGTTTCTTCTTCATATTCCTCTTCTTCTGAAGCAGATGTTGCTGCAGAAGTTACTGACTTCCTTCTAGACTTCTTTGGTTGTTTAGAAGCAGATGCTCCTCCTTTCTCTGTGGTTTTCCTCTTTGGGGTCAATCTCCTCGGTATTTGAGGTTCTTCTTCTTCATCGACCAACCTTCTTGTTGGTAGCTTCCTTCTCTCAAGCCTTTTGGGCACAGCTTCTTCTTTCTCCATGGTCTCAGTGGCGACTATTTCTTCGATGTTAACAAGTTCTTCTACAGGTCGAGTGACTTCTGGAATAGCTTCCGGATTTTCATTAAGCCCTGAAATACTGTCCGGGGCGACATGGGAACTTCCTTCTTTCTGCAAGTCCTCGTTTAGAGGGGATTTATCTGGTGCTGGTGTCGACTTAGAGGGGCTGGACTGGACCTTGGTGCTAGTGCCTTGACTTTCAGGAACAAGGGTTTCTAGACCCTCTACAGGCAGGCTTACTTCTACCGTGTTTTCTTCAGAGAGGATAGCAGATTTACTTTGTGTTGGAGCCGGAGTAGAAAGAGAGGCTTCCTCTTCTTTGTTCGCAGATTCGGTTTGAGCGTCGTCCTTCTCAACGGCGGGAGTTGTGTTTACTGGTGTGATAGTTGGAGGTGAACTTGTTACTTCTTGAGGTGCTGCCGACTTTCTCCTGAGATTTTTCCTCCTCGAATCCTTACTCCATGCTTGTTTGTCGAGGATTTTGAGGCTGACAGTTTTCGAGCGATCATCTTTACACACATCTTTTCTCGTAATTTGGAAGCAGATGGTATGCGCCCGCTCCTTGTTCCAACCATTTGCTCGATCGGTTTTGGTTTTGGAAAGAAGAGCAAAAATCTTACAAATGCATATTTGTTTTAGCCTTCTCTAGGTGCCCTAGCAGTTTTGGGAAGATGGAGAGTATTGTGCAGGCTTTTTCTGCGGAAGTTGAAGGGGGTTGAGAGCTGATTTGATAGTCGTCAGTTTTTCCAATCATTCCCCTTTTTGAATTTTTTAAACAAATAATTTCACCTGGGCTTCTGATAATGAGATTTGGGCCCGGCTAGATTTTGTGGACCCTTGCTAGTCCAGATAGAGAGAGAGCAAAAATTCACTCAAAAGCTCTCCCTCTTCTTGCTTGACTTCTGGTTATTCCAGACAGCAAAGTCCAAGGGATGACCTCAGACTTTCAAACCTGTTAGCATCTAATGCTTTTGTAAAGATGTCAGCGACTTGTTTCTCAGTGGGTAGGTACTCGAGCTTTATCTTCTTGTCTTCTACAAGCTCTCGAATAAAGTGGTGCCTGATGTCAATATGCTTTGTTTTGCTGTGTTGCACTGGGCTTTTCGAGATATTGATAGCACTGATGTTGTCACAGAACAAATTCATGACTTCTTACTTGACTCCATACTCTGCCAACATTTGTTTCATCCAAAGGAGCTGAGTGCAACTACTTCCAGCAGCAATATATTCGGACTCAGCAGTAGATAAAGCAATACAATTTTGCTTTTTGCTGAACCAAGACACAAGATTGTTTCCAAGGTAAAAACAACCTCCAGAGGTACTTCTTCGATCTGGTGTGCTTCTCGCCCAGTCAGCATCACAATATCCAACAAGAGTAGGAGAGGTATCAAAGGAATATAGCAAACCCAATTCAGAGGTTCCCGAGATGTACCTTATGATTCTCTTGGCATGAGCTAAGTGACTGACTTTTGGATTGGCTTGATATCGAGCACAGACTCCCACGGAGTAAGCGATGTCGGGTCGACTTGCTGTTAGCTAAAGAAGACTTCCGATTATGCTTCGATAAAGGATATGATCAACTGATTCTCCCATCTCGTCCTTTGTGCATTTGTCATGCGTGGCAATAGGGGTTCTCTTGTGTGAAGCCTTTTCTAACCCGAACTTCTTGACAATGTTCTTTGCATATTTGCTTTGGGAGATAAATATTCCATCTGACATCTGCTTGATCTGGAAGCCTAGGAAGTATGTGAGCTCACCGACCATACTCATCTCAAATTCAGACTGCATATGTTGGACGAAACGTTCCACCATCTTGTCTCACTTCCCTCCAAATACAATGTCGTCGACATATATTTGAGCAATCATGATGTCCCTTCCTTCCTTTTTCACAAAGAGAGTTTTGTCAACTCCCCCTCGAATATAGCCATTATGTACAAGGAATTGGGTAAGACGTTCATACCATGCTCGTGGAGCTTGTTTGAGACCGTAAAGAGCTTTCTTTAGCTTGTAGACATGGTGCGGAGAGTCATGGTCTTCGAATCCCTTTGGTCGGGCTACATAGACTTCTTCGTTGAGATTTCCATTAAGGAAAGCACTCTTTGCATCCATCTGATAGAGTTTGAAACGCAGATGACATGTGATGCCGAGAAGAAGTCGTATGGCTTCCAGTTTGGCTACCGGAGCAAAAGTTTCTTCAAAGTCGACTCCTTCGAATTGTGTGTATCCTTGAGCCACCAGTCTCGCTTTGTTTCGAGTGATGTTTCCTTTCTCGTCAGACTTGTTTTTGAATATCCACTTTGTCCCGATGACATTGACATTGTCAGGCTTGGGTACTAGTTCCCAGACTTCATTCCTTGCAAATTGAACCAATTCTTCTTGCATGGCGCAGACCCAATACTCATCATTGATGGCCTCTTGTATATTCTTTGGCTCAATTTTGGAAATAAAGCAAACGTTACCTATCATCTCGTTGTAGTCAAGAGATGCCTTTTGTCGAGTCCGCACTCCCTCGCTAATGTCTCCAATCACATCCTGGGGTGGATGATCCTTCTGAATTCTTCTTGACGGAGCTCTTTGCCTTATAGGAGATCCCTCTTTATCCGGGATGAATGGGCTTTCATCTTCAGACTCTTTGTTGCGCTCATCACCACTGACTTCTGGTCTGACTTCTCCTCTGACTTCTGGTCTGACTTCTCCAGAGAGATTTAGGACTTCGTCGTCCTCGTCACTGGGTTGCTCGTTACTGTCATCGATCACGACATTGATGGATTCCATGATAGTCCGGGTGCGTTTGTTGAATACACGAAAAGCCAGAATATTTCTGGAGTACCCGAGGAAGATGCCTTCGTCGCTCTTAGGATCAAGTTTGCGTCGAGGTTTCCTATCTGCAAGTATGTAGCAGATCGATCCAAAGACATGGAAATATTTGACATTCGGCTTTCTCCCCCTCCATATTTCATACAAAGTGAGCAAAGTACCAGGGCAGAGGGTCACTCTATTATGAATATGGCACGCCGTATTCAAAGCTTCGGCCCAGAAGTGCTGCGAGATGTCTTTGGCTAACATCATGACTCTTGCCATTTCTTGAAGAGTGCGATTTTTTCTTTCAACGATCCCGTTTTGCTGAGTGATGGGAGCAGAAAATTCGTGTGCAATTCCTTCAGCATCACAAAAGTTTGCGAAGCTGATGTTTTCAAACTCCTTTCCATGATCGCTTCGAAGTCGGACGACTTTTCCAATGACTTCTCCTTTTTCTCGTTGAACTCTCCGACATTGGGCTTCAAAGACTGAGAAGGTTTCTGACTTCTCTCGAATAAAGTCTACCCAGGTGTACCTCGAGAAGTCGTCTACACAGACAAATATGTACTTCTTCCCTCCTAGACTTTCTACTTGCATAGGTCCCATAAGGTCAACATGAAGAAGTTCTAGAACACGAGAAGTAGTAAGATGTTGTACCTTCTTGTGTGACGTCTTGACTTGTTTCTCAATCTGGCATTCTCCACAGATTTTTCCTTCAATGATCTTGAGGTTGGGAACTCCAATGATCGCCTTTTCAGAGAGAATCTTTTGCATACTCCTCAAATTGATGTGACCAAGTTTTTGATGCCATAGTTTTGTCTCTTGAGCTTTGGACAATTGGCATTTGGTTGGAAAAGTTGTGGCTGTTGGGGACCATAGATAACAATTATCTAGGGACCTGTGGCCTGTCATGACTTCCTTCTGTTGTTCGTCTTTGACCGAGCACTTGTCACGAGTGAAGTAGACATCCAGATTTAAATCGCATATTTGACTTATGCTGATGAGATTTGCTGTGATGCCTTCTACTAGTAGAGCTTCTTTCAGACATGGTGAGTTGGGAAGGTTGAGTTTTCCTTTCCCGAGCACTCTAGCTTTTACTCCATCTCCAAAAGTGACGAAGCTATTTGTGCAAGGTATTAAAGTGACCAAGAATGACATATTACCCGTCATATGTCGAGAGGATCCACTATCAAAGTACCAATCGTTGCTGGTTGAAGCCTTTAGAGCGGTGTATGCGATATTAGCTCGATAGTTTACCTCCTTAACTCGCCATTCCTTACGAGGTTGTGCTTTCTTGATGGTGGTCCTTTGCTTGACGAAGCTCCTCCCATATAGCTGATAGTAGAAAGGTCGAATATATCCTCTTCGTCCACAATGGTGACATACCCAGTTATGTCTTTTGTTCTGCATCTTTGAAGCCGCCACGGTAAGAGGCTGTTTGGTTGCTTGGTCAGCCGTGAAGTTAGGAGACTTCTGTCGCGACTTCTGGGGGACAACCTTCTGAGGAACAAACACGGTGTGCAATGATGAGGCTTCTTTCGAATATCCAAGACCTTCCATATTCCTAGCTGGTTTCCCGATCGAAAGTATTTGGTCAAGAGTGTCAGTGCTTGGATTCATCATCTTCACTGACTTGGTGACCTGCTCTAACCAGCTTTTTAGTCGAGCCACTTCCTTTTTGAGATCAACAGTCGTCTCGAGAAGTCTTGACATGTCTTCATTAAGAGTAAGAATGAGAGCATTCTGTTTTTCGATTACCTGAGAGTCTTCAAGCCACTTGACATACCATTCGTTGTCAGCATTGTTGAGAGTCTCATCAGATAGCTCATTATCAGAGTCATACTTCTTTGAGCTTTCAGCAGGTTGATCTATTGTGGAGGAAGTGAAAGCAACATAGTTACTTGTATGCTCAAGGTCACTGTCTTCCTCATCTTCATCGTGAGTTAGAGAGGCATTGAATCCCTTCTTTTGTTTCTTTAAGAAGTTGGGACATTCTTTCTGCATGTGTCCATACCCCTCACATTCAAAGCACTGAACTCCTTTACCTGATCGTTCTCCTCGTCTACCATCGTTAGTTGTGCTTTCGAGCTTCTGAAACTTGTGCTGCGGCTTGTCTCTGACTTCTCGGGTGACGTTTCTCCCTGTCATCTGGCCAAATCTTTTCATGACTTTGTTGTAGTTTTTGGCCAGCATGGCGATAGTTTCCTTAATGTCACTATCCGAATCAGAGTGCGTCGAGTTCTTCTGCTTTTGAGTAGAACTTTTGAAAGCCACACCTTTGTGTTTCTTCTCGAGAAGAGGTAGGGAGAGCTCGAAAGTCATTAGTGAGCCCATGAGCTCATCAAACTTCAGTGTCTTCAAGTCATGGACTTCTTCTATGGCGGTTATCTTCATCTTGAATCTGGGACTTAGAGCTCTCAGCGTTTTTCTGACCAAATCTTCATCGGTCATAGGTTTGCCAGGTGAATATGATTCATTGGCCAGATCCTTGATGCGCACATTAAACTCCGCAATAGTCTCGTCTTCATTCATGGTCAGGGCCTCAAAGTTAGTCGTGAGGTATTGTAACTTCTGCTCTTTGACTTTGGAAGTTCCCTTGTAGGCAACATCAAGAGTGTCTCATGCAATTTTGGCACTTGTGCACGTGTTGATAAGGCGAAACACATTCTTGTCTACTCCATTAAAGATAGTATTGAGTGCACGAGAGTTACCTAGAGCGGTTTCATCTTCTTCCGCGCTCCACTCTTTTTCTGGTTTGATGCTGGTTTGATTTCCATGAGCATCAGCATAGTGAGGTTCTTCCCATCCATTGATGATTGATTTCCAAGTTTTGCTGTCGAGGGACTTCAAGAAGGCACACATCCGAGCTTTCCAGTACCCATAGTTTGTTCCGTCAAGAACTGGTGGTCGATTTACTGAACCTCCTTCCTTTGAGTCCATATTGGCTATTCAGAAATTTTGCAGGAAAATCACCTAAAAGCAAAGGTGCCTCCTCTGATACCAATTGAAATTCTGAATTGTAGCCGAGTCAAGAAGTCGAACACAAAGTCGTAACTTGTGTATCGACTACTTGTCTAAAAGTAAACCGTAAGCGTAAACAGTAAACAGATAATAATAACGACACCAGAGATGATTACCCAGTTCGGTGACTCCGCACCTACGTCTGGGGGCACTTTGCCAGTGGAAAGGTTTTCACTATTAGGTAGTAAATAGTACAACTTCAAGAACCAACTAGCTATCACACAAGCTACTGTCCTAAGCTGCTATAGATCTCACCGTGAACAACCTCGACCAAGGGCCTCTCCCCCTGTCTTTGAGATCCTCTCAATTTCACCCTTCGAGCAAGCCTATGCTCGGTGTCGTTGTCTTCTTGACGGAGTTGTGAAACTTCAATCACAAACAAAAACCCTAACCGATCCAAACACTTAGTCTTCACGACTTAATGTTTGATCGGAGCAAAAGTCCGTTCTAGCGAATCTTAATCAAACTCTCAACACGTCGATGGTGCACGGTTAAGAGCTCTGAGAAATCTTGCAATTGTTAGAACAAGAACGGATGATCTGCTAATGGGAAGCCAAGGGCTTTTTATAGCAGCTCACATTCCTAATCCTTCTCGGACCAGGAAGAGGAAGTTTCAGACTTCCTGAACAAATCAGGCAAGTCGTTGCCGCCTTCCACGACAGCTGGAAGTCGTCTTGCCTGTTCTGACTTCCTGAATAAATCAGGCAAGTAGAGTTGCCGCCTATTGCTGACGTGTTACTGCCAGCTGGAAGTCGCCTTACTTGTCGACGTCACTCTCTTGCGCTCCAAGTCTTCGTGGCGCCTTTCTTCTTTCGCTCCAAGCTTTGTTGAAATAGGAAAGCTTCAGATCTTTCCTAATCTGGATCGCAGCAAGTCGCTCCACATGTCATGTAACATGTTGCACGACTTCTTACTTTTGCGCTAAAAAATTATGCCAACAATTAAACGTAGCAACAACAAGTATAACGGTATGACAGTTTTTTATAAACTTTTAGTCAACTAATATGACAATAATAATGTATAAACCTCATTATCGAATTTCATATCCATTAATACTATAATTGATAATATTGTATTCAATTCGCTTACATGATTAATAATACTAGCATACTCTTTACTAATTAATAAAAGAAATACACCTTATTTGATGCAAGCGACTTTTCATATATATTTGACAGTGTTTATGAGACGGGAAAGTCTAATTGGAAATTCTGAGCATATGAAATCCCTTATATCATTTCCAACCAATGATAAGAAACCAAAACCATACAAAATGTCTTAAACAGCTTCTCTCTCCATAATGCCTTTCCCCCCACATCACCACTAATTGCAGAACCAAAGAGATCTCAATTTCAAGCATGAATCAAACAATGTTAGAAGAACTCATCACAGTGTAAACTATGATGTGCTTGTTGATGTAATGTGATGGTTTGTTTGCTTTCTTTTCACAGCAGGTCTCATCTTACACAGAAGATGCTCTGAACCTGTTCGACGAAATGCCTCAATGAAAACTAGCATATAGGATTATCAATTGCTTGCTGTTTCATGCTTCAACAATTGCAAGAGAGTAATGGGAAGTTCATTGGAATGTAAAAAACAGATTTTGCATTGATGGGTCACTGAAATTCTCATCAGAGTTACATAAAATTTGTTACACAGCTTGAGGGAAACCAGGTACTGTATCAATGATCTAACAGAGCTCACTTTCCGGGGACGAAGTTAGTGGCAAAGGCCCAAGCATTGTTGCTGACGGGGTCAGCAAGGTGATCGGCCAGGTTCTCCAATGGCCCCTTTCCGGTGACAATGGCCTGAACGAAGAACCCGAACATGGAGAACATGGCCAGCCTCCCGTTCTTGACCTCCTTCACCTTCAGCTCAGCAAATGCCTCTGGGTCATCAGCTAGCCCCAATGGGTCAAAGCTCCCACCAGGGTACAGAGGGTCAACCACCTCCCCGAGCGGCCCTCCACCAACCCTGTAGCCCTCCACAGCACCCATCAGCAGCACCTGTGTGGCCCATATGGCCAAAATGCTCTGGGCATGGACCAAGTTGGGGTTCCCCAAATAGTCCAAGCCACCATCACTGAAGATCTGTGCACCAGCCTTGAACCACACCGCCTCGCCAAACTTGACACCGTTGCGAGCCAAGAGCTCAGGGAAGACACAGCCTAGAGCTCCAAGCATTGCCCATCTGCAGTGAATGACCTCAAGCTCTCTGTTCTTGGAAAAGGTCTCTGGGTCAGCAGAGAGCCCTGCAGTGTCCCAGCCATAGTCTCCCGGGAATTCTCCGGTCAGGTATGATGGCGATTCACCGGAGAATGGGCCCAAGTACTTGACCCTGTTTGGGCCATACCATGGGCTGTCAGATGATGACACCTTCTTAGGCTTGGCTGATGTCTTCCTCATGCTCACTCTGGACTCAAAGATTGATGGTGAGGAAGATGCAAGCTTGAGAGGCTTGCCAAGAAGAGAAGGAAAGGACAGGCTCATTTTTGAGGCAGCCATTGTTGTGATGATCAGAGAAGAAGCAGAGGAGGTTAAGGCTGTGTTGTTGAGTTGGAGAAGAAGGTGGTTGATGAGAATGAGGTGAGTTGGTTGAGTCTTTTATAGGAGAAGGAAACAGATAGGCCCATATGAGCAATTATCTACATTCTCATCTATGGTGGGCATGGAAGTGATGCACATAGATTCTCAGTTTTCTTCTTCTTTATTTGCAATTGAATGGGAAATTTGTTCCTCATTTGTGATTGGTGAGAATGGAGTTGTGGAGATTTTCATTCAATCTATGTCCAGCTTGGCAGTTCTAGTCCACCAACTTGGAGCAATATTGCTACCTTAGGAATCAATGGATACCGATTGCCACTACCCACCATTTTGTCTTACTTATATGTACTGTCCTTAAACTCATTCTCACATTGAAAAAATGCACATCATGTAATCAATTACTTGACATGCCTTCAATTGTAAATTTGAGTTTTTATCTTCATTGAATTTTAACTTTATGAATCTATACAGAATTTCACATAACGAGATCATTTCGGTTTGATTTATAGTTGAGAAAACGTTAACATACTAAATTAAAACAATATCTAACATAAGTCCGAAATAGGCGTTTTATTTTCTTTATTAAAATATTATAACATCAGTATATATTTCCTATTTTAATTCTTATTTCAACGTTGAAATTTATACCACAACTTAATCAACCAATGTATCCACCTCGGGCGGGACAAGGCATCAGGTTTGTCGAGAACGGAGAACAGTGTCATCCCTAAAATAGTGACGTTCAATTTATAGAAGTATTGGTGACATGCCTTGTTTTTATTGGTTATGATAGTTTCCCATATATGTTTGTTGTTTTGGTTTTAATTTTGGCCCGGGAATTCAGAAAAAAATATTATACAAATTTTTTTCTGAAAATTAGATATACCCCCTTAAATTCTTATATGTGTACAAAAACTATACCACTTAATAATAAAAGTTGTTTGACTTAGTGATTAGTGTGTATAATTTTATTCATGACAAACTTTATAATAGTTGTATCCTACGTGTTTTTAATAATTTTTAGGCCTAAACTAATAAATATACTTTAATAGTTGTGGACATTTAAAATGGAGCATCTTTCATTCTCTCTTTACTTTTTGGTTCATAGATATAATTAATTTTTTACTAATTATTGTATTATGTATACTGATTTTTCATTTGTCATTAAAAAAATTTTGTCGATTATATTTTATTAATTAAATTATTTGTTAATTATTGAAAATTTGCTAAAAAAATTTATGCAAAGATTAATTTCAATAGTGAGTCATTTGATAAACAAATCAAACTCAAGCCCAAATTATTAGAGTTTGTAAGATTCGTGAACCGACTTATTTTGTATTTATATGCATTTAAACTCAAACTCAACCAAAATATAAATAATCAAGCTCGAATAAATTTTTGTTATATGCATTTAATAATTATTTTATTAATAAAAATAAAAATAATTATTTTTAATTAATTAATTATTATTTTTGGTATAAAAATTTGCACCTCTTAAAAACGTTTCTTTGTCCGCTGCCACATGATAAATTGATAGGGTTACTGCAGAAGCTACATAGTTAACTATGGTAATTAGTAATTTTTTTAATCTATTATGATTCTACAAAAATTATATGAATAATCATGGTTCGGTATAATGTCTCCAAAATTTATCTTGAAAATATTTAAAATGCATAATCAAAGTCACGTGACTATTTGTGGATGTTCATGATTCGGTTAACCGAATTAAATGGTTTAAAGTCGAACCAAATTAAAAACCTTAGTCTTACAATTTTTAGAATCATAACTAAAATCGTGTATATCATTGAATGGTTGGTTTTTAATCATTAGATAATGGTTTGATTTTTGGTTTAAACCAAACCAATTAAATTTATGGGCTTGATATTTAGGCATAATTTTTTATCCATTCAAACTAATGACAATTAATAATATGCATAAACATTAATTTCTATGGTCAAAACACACACAATGCAATCGAAATTTCAGTAAGATTTTTCATGTGGAGTTAAACGACGTTGTTTGTCAGGATAAAAAAGATCATCTTCATAATACGTGAATGATTTTGGGTGCGACTTGTGGCATATGAAATTTCGAATAGGTTTATCTAGTTAACCAACAGATTTTATTATATTTTTTATTATATATATGAACTGTATCCGAACCAAAATTAACTGGTAGTTTAGTTTGATTCTTGGTTCGATTTTAGTTTTTAGTTTAAAATGGACGTGCCTAGCTAATTTTTAAAAATTCCGAGATAGATTTTAATATTTTATGACTAAATAGGGCTATGGTCGGGTAATTTATATCATGGAGTAATTTCATATAGCACCTCCTAGAATATGTCAAATCTCACATGTCACCCTCTAAAAAATTTCCTCTTACTTGCACCCCCTTAAAATAGTGAGAATTGTCTATTAGACTTTTCCATCTCATTCCGTCCATGGTTGTTAAAATTTGAAATTAAAAAGACAAAACTACCCTTGCTTTTAATTTAAATTTTCACATGTTACCATTTTTTACACCTTCATTCTTTCTCTTCTTTTTCTTCAACTATTTGTTTTTTTCCTCATACTTAGAGTATCAAATTCACTATTGAAATTTTGATCAGGTAGTTGTGCAAGATGTCACACACAATATTATGTATAAATTTATAACACCGTGTATGACAACTTGCGTAGATAACACATGACAGTAAATATAAAACGTAATAAACAACGACACAGCAAATTGTTAACCCAGTTCGGTGCAACGTCACCTACGTCTGGGGGCTCTCAGCCTAGTGGAAAAGTTTCACTATCAGCAATACGTCAAAACATACAAGTACCTATGATCATCCTAAGATCTATACTTTATGCTACTTATTACACGTGCAAACCTATCTCAGGGTCTCCCCCTGAATCCAAGACTCCGTCTTGATTCCACTCTTCGAGCAATCGCCTTGCTCTGTCGGTTCAAGTCGTCGTTGAACGTTGTGGTTGCATGCAGTCTTCACTCACGCGTTCAGTAAACCCTCAATCATCTAACTCTCAATAGTTATGGTGATACACAATATCCTTAGCACAATCTACAACCTCTCAGCCCGCAAACCTTCACGTCTAAGAGCTTTATGAATTATTGCTAGGAAACAATAAAAGAACCACACGATTGCTAAGGGGGTAGCCTAAGCTTTTATAGCAATCGGGCGTGAGTACAAACGCTAATGGGTTTCCTCTTTATCACCGTCTTTCTTCTTTCCTGAATCGGAGACGCGCTCGAACTCTGCACAATTCCTAATCGTAGTTGTACTTTGTGCAGAACAGCAACTTTCCTGATTTCCGTCGAACAGGATGTTTGTCGAGATGTCGCTAACAATGTCATACGAGATGTCGCATACAATGTTTCGACATTCTTTATGACATCTTTTCTAGTTCCTTAAAAATAAGCCAATCACCAAAAAACGTCGTAACTACAACTATTGTTGAGCCTGTAGACAATAATCCACAAGCACCTGATAACGTGCAAGTGCACGCGACCCGTTACAAGTATAACGGTAAGACCGGGCCGAATCCACAAAGACCAAACTTGTAATGTCATATTAAATTATGTAATCAATGGTAATTAAATGACAGATTTTGTATTTTAATTTTAAGGTGTTGAGTATCAAGCAATTAAATAGCAAGACGATTTATTTGGCATGGAGTTCGAAGAGGGAGGGACAATGATTGAGAGAGAAAGAGAATTAACAGAAAAAAAATAATAAAACTGAACATAAATGAGTAATGTGTAAAATTTTGACGACTAGATGAGTGAAAATGAAAGTTTTTAAATTAGGTATAGTCAATTGTAAATGACCTCAAACTAGGTATATTAACTTGTAATTAACTCTATCCAAATCAACTCATAAAAATGTTATGATTCACCTCTTATGTTCAAAACCTTTATTGTTTAAAACTAGCCAGATGAACTACATTTTTCGTAAGTACAAAAGTTTACTAATACATTCTTGGAAGAGGTAGTGTAGAAGAAGCACATAAATTCATGATTCAAGATTCGACCAAACTCTGTACATGACATATCAAAACCTCATATTCGAATCTCTTTACTACATACATCAAGCAGTCATATTTTCTTTTCTTCTCCGGATTGGAGCAGGCACTAATACTTGAAGTGATCAATTTGTTGACAATTCCAATAAGTCATGTGTGCTCTTTTTCTTTTAGAATTCAATCTTCCCCGGCACTTTCTATTTCCTCTTCCAAACTTTCTATCTCTCCCTTTTCAAGTACAATATAGAGTCTAAAATTTCTTTTACATTTCTTTTGCGAAAAGATTCAACGATTCCCATACTCTTTTGAACAATGACTTGAAAATTTTCGATTAACTACTGACTGTTGTAACAGTTTCTTATAAATTTTTAGGTAATGAATATGACAATAATAATGTATGTACCTCATCATCGAATTTCATATCCATTAACACTATAATTGATAATACTGTATTCAATTCGCTTACATGATTAATAATGCTAGCATACTCCTTACCAATTGATAAAAGAAATACACCTTATTTGATGCAAGCGACTTTTCATATATATTTGATAGTGTCTTTATGAGACGGTAAAGTCTAATTAAGAATTTTGACTATTTTAAGGGAGTGCGAGTGGGAGGAAATTTTTTAAAGAGTACCACATGATATTTGATCTATTCTATAGGATGGGTGTTATATGAAATTATCCCCTGTATCATTTCCAACCAATGATAAGAAACCAAAACCATACAAAATGTCTTAAACAGCTTCTCTCTCCATAATGCCTTTCCCCCCACATCACCACTAATTGCAGAACCAAAGAGATCTCAATTTCAAGCATGAATCAAACAATGTTAGAAGAACTCATCACAGTGTAAACTATGATGTGCTTGTTGATGTAATGTGATGGTTTGTTTGCTTTCTTTTCACGGCAAGTCTCATCTTACACAGAAGATGCACTGAACCTGTTCGACGAAATGCCTCAAAGAAGTCTACTCTCTGGGATTGCAAATGCCTGATTGTTACATGCATCAACAGGTACCAAAGAGTGATGGGAAGTGGATTTAAAGGTAAATTTTTAGATCAAGAACATAAGCGGCGTATACAATCGATGGTTCAGGAAATGCCCTGAAGCTATTCGACGAAATGCCTCAATGAAAACTAGCATATAGGATTATCAATTGCTTGCTGTTTCATGCTTCAACAATTGCAAGAGAGTACTGGGAAGTTCATTGGAATGTAAAAAACAGATTTTGCATTGATGGGTCACTGAAATTCTCATCAGAGCTACATAAAATTTGTTACACAGCTTGAGGGAAACCAGGTACTGTATCAATGATCTAACAGAGCTCACTTTCCGGGGACGAAGTTAGTGGCAAAGGCCCAAGCATTGTTGCTGACGGGGTCAGCAAGGTGATCGGCCAGGTTCTCCAATGGCCCCTTTCCGGTGACAATGGCCTGAACGAAGAACCCGAACATGGAGAACATGGCCAGCCTCCCGTTCTTGACCTCCTTCACCTTCAGCTCAGCAAATGCCTCTGGGTCATCAGCAAGCCCCAATGGGTCAAAGCTCCCACCAGGGTACAGAGGGTCAACCACTTCCCCGAGCGGCCCTCCACCAACCCTGTAGCCCTCCACAGCACCCATCAGCAGCACCTGTGTGGCCCATATGGCCAAAATGCTCTGAGCATGGACCAAGTTGGGGTTCCCCAAATAGTCCAAGCCACCATCACTGAAGATCTGTGCACCAGCCTTGAACCACACTGCCTCGCCAAACTTGACACCGTTGCGAGCCAAGAGCTCAGGGAAGACACAGCCTAGAGCTCCAAGCATTGCCCATCTGCAGTGAATGACCTCAAGCTCTCTGTTCTTGGAAAAGGTCTCTGGGTCAGCAGAGAGCCCTGCAGTGTCCCAGCCATAGTCTCCCGGGAATTCTCCGGTCAGGTATGATGGCGATTCACCGGAGAATGGGCCCAAGTACTTGACCCTGTTTGGGCCATACCATGGGCTGTCAGATGATGACACCTTCTTAGGCTTGGCTGATGTCTTCCTCATGCTCACTCTGGACTCAAAGATTGATGGTGAGGAAGATGCAAGCTTGAGAGGCTTGCCAAGAAGAGAAGGAGAGGACAGGCTCATCTTTGAGGCAGCCATTGTTGTGATGATCAGAGAAGAAGCAGAGGAGGTTAAGGCTGTGTTGTTGAGTTGGAGAAGAAGGTGGTTGATGAGAATGAGATGAGTTGGTTGGGCCTTTTATAAGAGAAGGAAACCAAATCAATAATTATCTGCATTCTCATCTATGGTTGGCATGGAAGTGATACACATAGATTCTCAGTTTTCTTCTTCATTTGCAATTGCATGGGAAATATGTTCATCTTATGTGATTGGTGAGAATGGAGTTGTGAAGATTTCCATTCAATCTCTGTCCAGCTTGGCACTTGTAGTCCACCAATTTGGATCCTTGGAGCAATGCTAGCTTTGGAAACAATAGATGGCAATTGAATAGGCAGTGGGGCTTGGTGCCCTTACCCACCATTTTGTCTTACTTATATGCACTGTACTTAAAATCACTCACATTGAAAAAAAATGCACATCATGTAATCACTTGATATGCTGTAAATTTGAGTTTTTAATTCAAGCAAATAATTATTGATTTGGTTTAATGCACATCACTTTTTTTTGTAATCTTTTTCCTGAATTCAAGCAAATAGCTTGTAATTACAAATGAAATTTTAAGTAGATTAAAGTTTAATAAAATAATCTCTTGTCACAGCGAAATATACATTATATTTTCTCGATTAAAATATTATAACATCAATATTTATTTTCTCATTTAATTTTTAAATGAATGTTAAAATTTATACCACAAACTTATAGAATCAACAAATGTGAGAATACAAGATAAGGTGGAAAGGTGAAACCAACTACTCAACAATTTTTAAAATTCCAAGTACGAAATTTTAAAGAATTAATAATAATTCTTAGTAACATCTCGAGTCTCAATTTTTAAATTTTCATCTTATGATCACGCTCTTATTAACCCTCAAGAGATTATGATGCCCCCAATCTTCATGGTAAAATGGAGTGTTTTGTCACGGTGAACCACTTTTTAAAACTTGGTCATTTCTTGCCTTGTCGGTACAATGAGATGAAATCGTGGAAGTGAACCTTTCATTTCCTTGGACCATGCAACAATTCGTCGTCTGATTGAATCTGCTTGTTTCTGGATGCTTTATAAGAATCCATCGCTATTCATTTCCTGCTTGTTGGTAATAATGAATATTATTACTGAATTGATAATTGTCCAAGCGGCCTATTACACTATATATAGGCTACAGATATACAAACAGGAAACCTATCTAGAATAGGTAAATTATACAATTAACACTCCCCCACAAACTTAAGGTGGTTTGAACAAATTAAGTTTGGAAACTAGAGTATTGAACCGTCCTGAAATCAGAGGCTTGGTAAAGATATCAGCAGTCTGGTTGTCTGAGGAGACGGCGTGTAAAGTGATAGTACCATGTTTGAGGTGATGTTTCACGAAGTGACAATCATTCTCGATATGCTTGGTTCTTTCATGAAACACATCATTGTGAGCAATCTGTATGGCGCTCCGGTTGTCACAATGGATAGAAGTGGCCGAGTTGTGAATGATGCCCATGTCATGAAGTAGCCACCGAAGCCAAAGGAGCTCAGAGGTAGTGTCGGCAAGAGCACGATATTCGGCTTCTGTGCTGGAACGGGAAACTGTTGTCTGCTTCTTACTCCTCCAAGAGATGAGAGATTTGCCGAGAAAGAAGCAATATCCCGTTGTAGAGCGTCGATCAGTAGGATCACCAGCCCAATCTGCATCTGAAAATGCCTGCAACACCATAGGCGTATCACACGAGAAATGAAGACCGTTAGATAGAGTGCCTCGTACATAGCGGAGTACTCGGAGGACGGCCTCATAGTGCGTGGTTCGCGGTGCACTCATGAACTGGCTGATAATGTGGAGTGCGTAGGCAATGTCTGGACGTGTGACGGTGAGATAGACAAGACTTCCTACGAGCTGTCGATACAATGTAGCATCCTGGAGAGGTTTCCCATCAGAAGGTGTAAGCTTCTCGTTTACCTCGATGGGAGTGGAAGCAATCTTGCTGTCTGATAAGCCCGCTCGAGAAATGAGGTCAGATGCATACTTAGTTTGAGATAAGTGATAACCTGAAGAGACCGATGAGATTTCCAGACCAAGGAAATACGTGAGCTTGCCGAGATCCTTCATCTCAAAATATTTGTTGAGCTGGATTTTCAGGTCAGATATACCAGATTCATCATCCCCGGTGATAATCATGTCATCCACATAGAGTAGAAGCAGGATGTGACCACGGGAAGTCTTCTTGACAAACAAGGCGGTGTCATACGGACTTGAGGTGAAGCCAAGATCAGACATCTTCCCACTGAATTTTGAGAACCACGCCCTCGAAGCTTGCTTGAGTCCATATAAAGCCTTCTTCAAGCGACAGACTGTGTTTGGCGGATGATCATACCCAGGCGGTGGCTGCATATATACTTCCTCAGTCAGATCTCCATTAAGAAAAGTATTCTTGACGTCCATCTGGAAAAGGTTCCACTTTCGTCCGGCTGCAACTGCCAACAAACTACGAACAGATGTAAGTCTAGCAACTGGAGCAAATGTCTCCTCATAATCAATCCCATATTCCTGAGAAAATCCTCTTGCAACAAGGCGAGCTTTGTAACGCTCAATATTACCATCAGCCTTTGTCTTCACTTTATATACCCATTTGCAACTCACCACAGACTTATCATTAGGTAAATGTACGAGATCTCAAGTATGAGTTTTCTCAAGAGCCCGAAGTTCCTCAGTCATTGCTTGCTGCCACAACGGATTAGTGCATGCCTCTCTATATGTACGCGGTTCATAGACAGACAAGATAGTAGAGGCGACTCGGGAAAAATTTGGCAATGTTACCTGATAGTCGTGAAGGTGAGATAGAGGGTGCGTTTGACGGTGAGGGCGAGATGAAAGCACAGGATCTTCTGGCGGAGCATAATCTATGGGAGGAGCCGAGGGAGGATCCGCCGTGTCTGCATTTGGAGGCTCAAGAGGAAGTTCCAGAACATCATCAGGGAATAAATCTATGTCAGGATTGGCGAAAAAAGGTGCAGATGGAGATATATGAAATTCAGACATGGATGAGAACATCTTGTGTTCCTAGAAAGTGACGTGACGAGATATGCGGAGACGTTTAGATAGAGGATCCCAACAACGATACCCCTTATGTTCAATCCCATACCCAACAAAACAACAAAGACGAGCACGAGGTTCTAGTTTATTTCGTTCATGAGGTTGTAGGTGGACAAAACAGACACATCCAAAGACACGAAGAAGATTATAGGAAGGTGACTGACCATAAAGAAAATCATACGGGGTTTTGTTCCCTATGACTGGAGATGGGACCCTATTGATAGTGTAGACTGCTGTGAGAGCAGCTTCTCCCCAAAAACGTTCAGGACATGCTGCCGAGATGATTAAAGCACGCGCAGTATTAAGAATGTGGCGATGTTTACGTTCTGCTCGACCATTTTGCTGAGAGGTTCCCGGACACGATCTCTGCATGACAGTGCCATGAGAGGCAAGAAGATTCAAGAAAGACGTTTCTTTGAATTTAGTACCATTATCAGTACGAAATACCTTAATTATTTTTGAAAATTGGGCCTGAATCATGCTAACGAATTGAGAATACACTGTGTTAAGATCAGATTTGTTGTTCATTAAATAGATCCAAGTGAAACGAGTATGATCATAAAAAAAAATGACAAAATAGCGAGCACCCCCCATAGACGGAGTAGGAGATGGACCCCATAAATCAGAATGAATAAGATCAAAAGATTCAGCTGACGTAGAATTATTATTTGAGAAAGGTAACGTATGATGTTTGGCTAACTGACAAGAAACAAAATCACTTAGTTTACTGGAAGTAGAACCTAATAAGCCACGAGAGACTAAACTACGCAAAGGTTGAGAAGAAACATGACCAAGGCGTGCATGCCAGACATCTGCAGGGACAACAGCAGCACACTGAGAAGAAGATGATGATGATGGAACATGTAAGTCTGTGAGCTCGAACAAGCGACCCGTCTTACGGCCTGTCCCATAGATTTGTCCCGTCAGTGGATCCTGCACAGAGACAGAAGAGGAAATGCCAGAAAATAATACATCAAGACCCAAATCACATAACTGACCGACAGATACAAGATTTAGAGACAGTTTAGGAACAAGCAATGTGTCTGGAAGAGAGAACTGTGAAGTAGACACAGTGCCAGAGTGGGATGCAGAGATGATTGAACTATCAGCAGTATGAATGGCAGGAGAATGCTTAATTGGTTTAATATCAGAAAACGATGACGAGTATGGACTCATATGATTAAAACATGCAGAATCCATATACCAAGGGTTTGAAGTACCTAACATGACCGATGGGGAATGATTACCAGAATAGGAAGCAATTAATGCTTGTCGGAGAGCTTGGAGATCAACCTTACTGAGTAGAGTGGTCATATCAAGAGAATCAGCAGAAGTACTAGGAGAATCGGAGGGGGCAGCAGCAACAACATTAGACCTTGTTTGGGGCACAGAGTTTTGAACACCATGCCATTCTTTACCTTTGGAGCGCAAACTCGGACATTCTAATTTCCAATGGCCAGTTTGTTTGCAATAGTTACACCGTTTCTTCTTCGAGGAATGATATGTTTGAGAAGGATTCTTGTTCTTCTCTTGACCAGGACTTGCATTAATGGTGGCAAAAACTGTATCAACAGGACGATGAGAAATCATACTTGTAAGACAAGTCTCTTCAGATATGAGTTCAGAGACAACTGCTTCAAGAATGGGAAAAGGATCTCTATGGAGTAAGGAGCTGCGAACAGCCTCAAATTCAGGGTGGAGAGCCTGGAGAAATTGCATAATCCTGAGATGATCCTGATAATCACCAAAAATAGTGGAATTGGCAGAGTCTGTCCAGTTCGGTTCAGATGCAGCCAATTGATCCCAAATAGCCTGCATTTGAGACAGGAACTCAGAAACAGATTGTCCAGAGTCTTGCTTTAACAGATGAAGACGACCAAGAAGTTGGTACTGGTGCGCAACATCTGTGGTGGAGTAGAGTTTCTCCAAATGCTTCCAGACCTCCTTTGCAGTGTCAAAGCGACCAAAGTGAGATTTAACAGACGGACTGCATTTGTTGCGGAACCAAGTAAGTATTTGATGATTCTTATTATCCCACTCATCGAATTGATCATTAAACGTGAAATTCTGATCAGCTAGTCGTGCAAGATGCCACACACAATGTTACACAGAATGCTATAACGTTGTGTCTGACTTCTTGCGTAGATAATGCAGGACAGTAAATATAAAGCTATAAGTAATGACACAGCATATTGTTTACCCAGTTCGGTGCAACGTCACCTACGTCTGGGGACTCTCAGCCTAGTGGAAAGATTTCACTTATCAGTAATTCGTCAGAACATACAAGTACCTGTGATCACTCCTAGATCTATACTTTATGCTACGTCTTACAGTGCAATCTATCTCAGGGTCTCCCCCTGAATCCAAGAACGTCTTGATTCCACTCTTCGAGCAATTGCCTTGCTCTGTCGTCTTCAAGTCTTCTTCAAGCTTGGTGGTTGCGTGCAGTCTTCAACTCACGACTTTCAGTAAACCCTCAATCACCTAACTCTCTATAGTTATGTGATACACAACATCCTAAGCTCAATCTGCAATTTCTCAGCCCGCAAACCTTCACGTCTAAGAACCTTGCAAATTGTTGCTAGGAAACAAATAAAGAACCACGCAATTGCTAAGGGGGTAGCCTAAGCTTTTATAGCAATCGTGGATGAGTACTAACCCTAAAGGGTTTCCTCTTAATCGCCGTCTTTCTTCTTTTCAGATTAGGAGTCGTTCTGCACTTTCCTAATCGTCTTCTTGATTTTCTGCCGAATCTGCACTTTCCTGATTTCTGTCGATCAGGATGCTTGCCGAGACGCCGTCAACAATGTCACACAAGATGTCGTAAAAGATGCTTCGACATTCTTTGTAACATGTTTCTTCGGTTCCTTTAAAAATCAGCCAATCTTTAAAAACGTCATAACTACAATCTCCCCCTTTGGCTATTTTTAAGGACAGCATTCTTCATCGTATTCTGCGTCGCATTAGTCGTCTCGTCGATCGGCAGCGTCGCGCGTATCATAGCGTCTTGCGTCTTCGCGTCGCGTCGTCTCTATCTTTCTTCCTTGTATCATTCGCGCGCGTATATCTAATTTAAACTTACTCCCCCTTGCTGGCTCAAAAAGAGCCAAAACTTAAACAAATATTGTAGCAAATCCGGGAAATAAGCAAAATAAACCAAACATAATTCACACTTGCTCTCAATCAGCTGTCGAGAGGAAGCGTTCTACATTGTTCACAAAATATTACAGACATAGAAGTTGTTCAGTAGTTCAAGAGTCAGAGAATTTCATAAAAAAATTTTAAATAGAGCTGCTGTTGGAACTTGCAGTCTCTGTTGCTTCTGTGGAGGCTTCTTGGGTAGCATCTTCTGGATCATTTGTGTTATCATCTTTAGAGCCTGGAGGAGACATGGATTGCAGCAGGTTGGCGCAGTGAGTTCGGCGCTGCGAGAGGTGCTTCAGGGCAGTCTTTAAGTTTGCAATGTCCTCATCAAGCACAACAATTTCTCGTTCGAGCATGACGGCATCCCTGCTGGTGGTCCTGGTGAGAGGGACGGCACTTGTGGCTCTACTGGTCTTTGCCTTGGCTTCCGGCCTGACAAGATCAGGAGCATGCTTCCCTTCAAACAACTTGTGGCTCACCACAATTAGTCCTCCTCTTTTGCCCACCTTATCCGATGTTTTCAACACCCCAGGGTGTTGATGTACGAGTAATTCAGAGATAAGGGATGGAAAGGCTATGGGAATTTTCACCGCAAGAGATCTAGCATGGCGAACAAGATGATCAATCACAAATTGTCCAAAGTCAAGTTTAGATCCAGTACCTATTTGGTAGATCAGTATTGCAAGCTCAGGTTTGATAGAAGATGCGTGGGTCGAGGGCGCCCAATTTGCCACTCCAATCCGAAAGAGAATGGAGTACTTGGAAGTCAGATCTAATGCTGCCACGGTACCTTTGGTTGGCCAAGTCCTACTTTTATCTCCGGTGATCTCTCGGAGGACTTTGTTGAGGTTGGGTGGTGGCATAGATCGAACCTTCTTCCTCCCCAGGAATTCATTGATAGTGTCAGAGGAGATGTCAAAGCGAATGCCTCTGACATATACCTTATCAAACTTTGGAGCATATGGGGTACCAAACGTGGTAGGCAAGTTGGCAATAAATTCTTTCACCAAGAGGGGATAGTGGTTACCAATGTCGGAGACGGTTCTCATCAATTCTGCCTTCTCTAGGAGCTGTGTAATGGCCTTTAGCCCAAGCAGCTCCGACGACAGTGTCTTCTCTGGGTACGCCGTTCTCTGAAACATAAACTCCCACCTCCTTGCACCTTCTGCTGAGTGAAACGACACATTGTCGTAAGTTACACTCACGGTGTTCTTGGCCATCTTCAGGGCCTTCTTCTTCCTTTCTTCCTCAGCAGGAACCTCTTCAATGTCATCATCTGTGGATTCATCTATCAACCTCCTTGTGGCGATCACTTTCTTCCCCTTTTCTTTGACATGCGACTTTTTCCTTTTGTTGCTGGGACCTCCAGCCTCCTTAACCTCCTTTATTTTCCTTGTTTCTTTTAGTTTTCCAACCATAACAGCCAAACTTTCAGTTTCTTCTAGAACCTTTTTCTTCAGGGACGATAGGACTGTGTGTGCCGTCTCAGCGGCTTCTTCCATGACATCTTCTCTGGCATCCAGAGGGTTTTCTTCTGTGTTGTTGGTGGTGGCATCCTTGTTCTTCTCAGCTTCTTCCAGATCGGTCTCTCCGTTTCTGGTTTCTTCTTTCTCTTCTTCTTCTTCCTCGGCTTCTTCCGAGTCAGCTATTTCTTCCTCTTCTACAACTTTTTCAGTGGCTTTTGGTATGACATTTGTTCCTTCTTCTTCTCCTCCTTCTCCTTCCGCAATGCGTTCCAACCCATGACTGACCGGAGTCAGATCCTCTTTTTCTCCTTCCGGACGTATCAGTTCTTCTACCACACCTTCTTGAGGTGGGTCCTGGTTTTCCAGCAGTGATTCTAACAAATCACTGTTTCTAGAGGTATCGGCAGAGAAATCGTTACCTGTTGGTGTTGGAACTGCGACGATTTGCATGGAGGCTTCTCGATTTTCCTGGCCAAGATCATTCTCTCTTTCTGGCCCAATTAGGTCAGACATTAAGAAGGCAACGCTTCCTGTCCGGGACTTTTTGGGAACTCGAGTAAATACTGGCATTGGGGCTCTCTCTGGTGAGACATCTTTGAGAATTTCTTCTCACTTCTTCAGGGTTTTTGGCCCTTTGATTCGCACTCCATGCTTGTTTGTCTTCGCTCTACTGCTTCTGGAGCCTTTAGATTCAGCTTTCTTTGAATCAGTGGCTTCCTTTGGGGCTACTGTGCTTCTAGTTTTCACCATTGTTGTTTGAGAGATTAGCAGAGAGTGAATGGCGAAGGAGGTGAGAGCAAACACAGAAGAGAGAGGCAGACTAGGTTTTGAAAAAAACGATTCAAATCTTTCTAACGTCTGAGCGTATCTTCCTTTTCTTTTATATGGGCTTTTGATATGCTTGACCCAATGACATTTGTTGGATTTTCGACCGGTTCATGAAGAGGCAACAACTAACTCCTCTCAACCGTTTCTGCAACTTCTTATTGTTCACTGATGGTGCACAGACCGAGTGATGATCTGAGATCCTCGAATCTGCTTGTATCTAATGCTTTTGTGAAAATATCAGCAAGTTGCTTCTCTGTGGGAATGTGCTCTAGGATGATCTTCTTGTCTTCGACCAATTCTCGAATGAAGTGATGTCTAATATCAATGTGTTTGGTCTTGCTGTGTTGGACAGGGTTTTTGGAGATGTTGATAGCACTGACATTATCACAATATAAAGTCATTGCATCATGTCTGACATTGTATTCGACTAACATCTGCTTCATCCAAAGTAGTTGTGTACAACTACTCCCAGCAGCAATATACTCTGATTCGGCAGTGGAAAGAGCAACACAGTTTTGCTTCTTGCTAAACCATGATATGAGGTTGTTGCCAAGAAAGAAGCATCCTCCTGATGTGCTTTTCCTATCTGATGTGTTTCCAGCCCAATCGGCATCACAATACCCCACAAAGGTAAAGGATGTGTCGAATGAGTATAATAAACCCAAGTTTGTAGTCCCAAAGATATATCTAATAATTCTTTTGGCTTGGGATAGATGACTAACCTTAGGATTAGCTTGATATCGTGCACATACTCCGATAGAGTAGGCAATATCTGGTTGACTTGCAGTGAGGTAGAGAAGACTACCGATGATGCTTCTGTATAGGTGTTGGTCGACAGCTTCTCCTGGATCATCTTTAGTTAGCTTGACATGTGTAGCTGCCGGTGTCCTTTTATGTGAAGCTTTCTCTAGCCCAAACTTCTTGACAATATTCTTCGCATATTTGCTCTGAGATACGAAGATGCTATCCTTTTGTTGTTTGATTTGGAAGCCTAGAAAATAAGTAAGCTCTCCCACCATGCTCATCTCGAATTCTGATTGGATCTGTTGAATAAATATCTCTACCATCTTGCTTGACATCCCTCCAAAAAAAATGTCATCGACATAGATTTGAGCTATCATTAAATTTCCGTCCAGCCGCTTTGGATGAGAAATTTTGTGAGCCTTTCATACCAAGCCCTTGGTGCTTGTTTCAACCCATAAAAAGCTTTCTTGAGTTTATACACATGATCAGGATAGTGAGGGTCAACAAATCCTTTGGGTTGTGACACATATACTTCTTCATTGAGATCCCCATTCAAGAACGCACTTTTGACATCCATCTGGTAGAGCTTTATCTGTAGATGGCATGATATCCCTAGCAGGAGACGGATTGCTTCAAGTCTTTCCACGGGAGCAAAGGTCTCATCGAAGTCGACACCCTCAATTTGAGTATACCCTTGAGCAACTAACCTGGCTTTGTTGCGAGTGATGTTGCCAAGCTCATCGGATTTGTTCTTGAAGATCCATTTAGTGCCTATGATGTTTCCTTCACTTGGTTTGGGCACCAGTTCCCACACCTGGTTCTTCTCAAATTGAATCAGCTCTTCTTGCATAGCATTGACCCAATACTCATCATTGATGGCTTCGTTGATGTTTTTGGGTTCTGTCTTTGAAACGAAGCAAATATTTCCTATCATCTCGTTGTAATCTTCAGGAGTTCTTGACCGGGTCCGTATGCCTTCATTCAAGTTTCCAATAACTCCAGAGATAGGATGATTCGTCTGGATTCTCCGCGAGGGATTCTTGTTGCTGGTTTCAGGAACTCCTTCGTCATGATCGACATTTGGGCTGACATCATCTTTTTCTGTTTTGCTGCTAGCATCTTCTTTGGCTTCAGTAATGGCATTCTTCCTGACATTGTTGGGCGGATAGGCTCCGTCTTCGTCCGTCGCATCTTCTGAGGCATCTTCACAATCATCATCAACAACAACATTGATTGATTCCATCATGGTTTTGGTTCGTTTGTTGAAGACTCGGTATGCGCGACTATTCCTTGAATAGCCAAGGAAGATGTCTTCATCGCTTTTTGGGTCAAGCTTTTGACGAGGCTCTCTATCAGCCAGTATATAACAAGTGGAGCCAAAGATATGGAAGTACTTAACATTTGGCTTTCTCCCCCTCCATATTTCATAATGAGTTACTGACATACCTGGTCGGAGAGTGACTCGATTGTGGATACGGCAAGCAGTGTTAAGTGCTTCTGCCCAAAAGTGAGTTGGTATGTCTTTAGCCAACATCATTACTCTAGCCATCTCCTGTAGAGTTCTGTTCTTGCGCTCAACAATGCCATTCTGTTGGGGAGTGATTGGTGCTGAGAATTCATGCGCTATCCCTTCTGAATTGCAGAAGTCCGCAAACTTGCTATTTTCGAACTCTCGACCATGATCACTACGAAGGCGGATGATTTTGCCAATGGTCTCTCCTTTTTCTCGTTGGACTTGGATGCATAGATTCTTGAAGATCGAGAAGGTGTCTGATTTGTCTCGAGGGAAATCAACCCAAGTGTATCGTGAGTAATCATCTACACACACAAAGACATATCGTTTTCCTCCAAGACTTTCAACTTGCATTGGTCCCATGAGGTCAACATGTATCAGCTCAAGTACCCGAGAGGTGGTGATATGCTGAAGCTTCTTGTGTGACATCTTGGTTTGCTTTCCAATCTGACATTCCCCGCAGATCTTTCCTTCTATTATTTTCAGGTTTGGAATACCTGTAATTGCCTGCTCTGAGATTGCCTTCTGCAAGCTTCTAAGTTTTAGATGTCCAAGCTTTCGGTGCCACAGTTTGGTTTCTTCTGCTTTGGAGACAAGGCACTTGGTCGCTTTGATATGTGTCTCGGGAGACCAGATATAGCAATTGTCTGCTGAGCGAACTCCTTGTAGAATAGTGATGTGATTAAGGTCTTTAACTATACAGCCTTCTTTCGTGAATTTCACTTCTGAATCCTGATCACAAATCTGACTGATGCTAATCAAGTTTGCTTTAAGTCCTTCTACAAGTAATGCTTCAGTCAGGCAGGTGGCTCCCGGATGCTTAAGTACTCCTTTTCCGATAATTCGAGCTCGAATCTCATCTCCAAACGTAACAAAGCAGTTTGTATGTAGTTTAAGATCAGAGAGAAATTCTAGAGTACCTGTCATGTGTCGAGAGCATCCACTGTCGAGATACCAGTCCTTGTTTGTTGAAGCACTAAAGGATGTATATGCAACATTAGCTCTATAGACCAGGTTTTTAGGTCTCCATTCAAGGCGGGATGTCTTCGGAGGAGATGAGAGATGCCTTTGATATTTCTTTTGTTGTAGCTGAGCTTGCTTCCTCTCAAGAAGTTGAAAACAAAAAGGTCTGATGTGACCAGGTTGACCACAGTAATGGCATATCCATTGATATTGATAAGCTGGTCTTCTGTAGCTTTGTTGTCTGCGTGGAGGATGTCTTCTGGCAGTTATTTGACAAGAACAGGTTGTAGACGATGTTATGGCTTTTGTTGTAGGTCGTCCTGTAGGATGTGTTGGGGCATCTAGTAGTTTCTTGTCAGACATGGCTTGTTGTGGGATAAACTTTGTCCCTGCCGTTGAGGGGACAGCATGTGTGTACCCTAGTCCCGTCGTATCTTTGGACTGTTTTCCCACCGATAAAATCTTGTCAAGGCTTTCTGTGCTCGGATTCATCATCTTTACCGATTTAGTCATGAGACTAATTTCTCCATTAAGTCTGGTGATCTCTCGTTTCAGCTCCACGATCGTCTCTAGAAATCCTGACTTGTCGGTTGTAAGACTAATGATTCTTTCGCCTTGTTGATGAAGTATCAGAGTTTCCTTGATCCATCTGGTATGCAAGCCTTTGTATGCCTCGACTAGTTGCTCTTTAGTCCAATTCTCCTTTGGAGTTGGATTATCATTGATGTCGATAGTATTATCAACATTACATGTAGGAGTAGTAGTAGTGAATGCAACAAAGTTGCTTACCTCTTCAGATCCACTATCTTCATTGTCATCATCTGATAGGGTGGCATTGTATCCTCGTTTTTGTTGTTTGAGGAAATTTGGACATTCTCTACGGAGGTGGCCGAATCCTTCACATCCATGACATTGAAGTCCTTTGTTTTTGTTTTCTTCCCCACTCTTGTTTGGTCTGTCAAGACTACCTCCAACTTGAGCTTTTTGTGGAGCTTTGTTTCTGGCATTTGCTGTGACATTCCGTCCACCCATTCGACTAAATCTTCTCATGGCTTTGTTGTAATTTTTTGTGAGAAGGGCCATTGTAGCCTCGATGTCTTCATCAGAATCTGAATCCTCAGGATCTGGTTGCTTGTGTGTTGAGCTTTTGAAAGCAACTCCTTTGTTCCTTTTGTCGATGTTGGGTAGAGACAACTCATAGGTCATTAGAGACCCCATCAGCTCATCAAATTTCAAAACCTTGAGGTCATGAACTTCTTCAATTGTTGTGATCTTCATCTTGAACCTAGGGCTAAGAGCACGTAGGGTTTTTCTTACCAATTTTTCATCAGACATTGGTTCTCCCAGAGAATAGGATTCATTGGCTAGATCACGAATGCGAACATTGAAATCTGCAATTGATTCATCTTCCTTCATGATAAGGGCTTCGAAGTTGGTAGTCAGGTATTGCAGTTTTTGTTCTCGAACCTTAGTTGTTCCTTCATATGCTACGGCCAGGATGTCCCATGCTGATTTGGCAGTTGTGCATGTGTTGATTAGTCTGAACACGTTCTTGTCAACACCATTGAAGATAGCATTCAGAGCTCGAGAATTTCCCAGTGATTCTTCATCTTCATCATCGGTCCAGTCCTTTTCTGGTTTTGGGCCGATAGGATTGCCATCACTGTCACTGAGTTGTGGTGCATTCCAACCATTGAGTACAGCCTTCCATGTCTTGTAGTCTAGTGACTTCATGAAGGCACACATTCGAGCCTTCCAATAGCCATAGTTGCTTCCATCTAGAACAGGTGGTCGATTTATGGATCCTCCTTCTCTGGTATTGTCCATCTTTATCAAAATATTTGTTTAGGAACTCACCTAAAGCTATAGGTGCCTCCTCTGATACCAATTGAAATTCTGATCAGCTAGTCGTGCAAGATGCCACACACAATGGTACACAGAATGCTATAACGTTGTGTCTGACTTCTTGCGTAGATAATGCAAGACAGTAAATATAAAGCTATAAGTAATGACACAGCAGATTGTTTACCCAGTTCGGTGCAACGTCACCTACGTCTGGGGACTCTCAGCCTAGTGGAAAGATTTCACTTATCAGTAATTCGTCAGAACATACAAGTATCTGTGATCACTCCTAGATCTATACTTTATGCTACGTCTTACAGTGCAATCTATCTCAGGGTCTCCCCCTGAATCCAAGAACGTCTTGATTCCACTCTTCGAGCAATCGCCTTGCTCTGTCGTCTTCAAGTCTTCTTCAAGCTTGGTGGTTGCGTGCAGTCTTCAACTCACGACTTTCAGTAAACCCTCAATCACCTAACTCTCTATAGTTATGTGATACTCAACATCCTAAGCTCAATCTGCAATTTCTCAGCCCGCAAACCTTCACGTCTAAGAACCTTGCAAATTGTTGCTAGGAAACAAATAAAGAACCACGCAATTGCTAAGGGGGTAGCCTAAGCTTTTGTAGCAATCGTGGATGAGTACTAACCCTAAAGGGTTTCCTCTTAATCGCCGTCTTTCTTCTTTTCAGATTAGGAGTCGTTCTGCACTTTCCTAATCGTCTTCTTGATTTTCTGCCGAATCTGCACTTTCCTGATTTCTGTCGATCAGGATGCTTGCCGAGACGCCGTCAACAATGTCACACAAGATGTCGTAGAAGATGCTTCGACATTCTTTGTAACATGTTTCTTCGGTTCCTTTAAAAATCAGCCAATCTCTAAAAACGTCGTAACTACAAAACGCTTCTTGAGTTTCATCTTTAACTTGAAGGGGGGCAATAATATCACCAGTTACATATCTCCACAGTTTTCGGCCACAGAGAAAACTGGACATCTCTTTAGCCCACAGAACGTAATTAAAGCCATCAAATAAGACAGATATAGGTTTTAAAATATCTGATTTTTCCATCACAGAAAAATTTAAAAAAAATTGTTTCAAACACGGCGGCGCGTGGGCGGTACGGCGGCGCGTGAGATTCACGCGCGGCTGAGGAAGGCGTTTTCTGCACAGAAACGCCGGAAACTCCCTCCTGAAGGTGGACGCGTTGGCGGTGAGGTCAGCAAGTGTCCCAAAGTCGTCTAATTGAGCGCCCTAAAGTGGATCTGGAGCAAGACGATTGACCGGATTTGGAGGTTGCCGGCGACCGGAGATAGTGCAGACAGGCCGAATCGGAGACCTGGAACGCGGACTCGCCGGCGGTGAGACAATTCGGTGTCGAATAGTGTCTCTGCAAAGAACCCGTCGACCTCGAGCTCGGGCGTGTGGCGTCTGTCGTCGTCGGCGCACGTTGCAGACAGCGGAGGACGCAGCGTCGAGCTCGGTTGTGGCGTCTGTCGTCGTCGGTGCAGGTCGCAGACAGCGGAGGACGCACAAGGTGGCGACGGTTCTGCGGCAAGGTGGTGCTGAAGACGTGGCAGCAAACCAAACAATCGAAGATCAATTCAGAAAAAAAAAAATTAGGCCAACCCTAGGTTTGGACCAATATTAGCTCTGATACCATGTTGGTAATAATGAATATTATTACTGAATTGATAATTGTCTAAGAGGCATATTACACTATATATAGGCTACAGATATACAAACAGGAAACCTATTTAGAATAGGTAAATTATACAATTAACACTGCTAGTAAGTAATATTGACGCTAATCCAAGGGTTGTTGCTAGTTACTGGTTAATGAGTGAAAAAAGACATTGTTAATAGGGGCCAAACTCCTTCGGTTTGGTGCGTCGTAAGGAGCGACATGTAAATTCACATTCATCATTGACATGCGAATTCACATTCATTATTGTGTCGTATATAGCGTATAGAGCCTACCTGGTAATATCGTAATAACCCCTTATATGAACCACCAGACTTGATAAAGCCTACCATGCAAAACTCTGAAGTTTCGACGGTATCTTGGTTTGCCAGATATGACGAGCCCACCTAGCCGATGGGTGCATTGAGCGACCTGACATAACCTTGTACCCTTCTCATGTCGTGTACCCCCTTTAGACGATCCCGCCAACACCATACCGCCGTCCTCATAACCAGACGGTCGGTGTGGGAGTAGCTCCTCCAGCATAAACTCCCAATAATAATTCTAGCCATCACCATGCGGCTCATATGGTCGGTGCTGGAGTAACTCCTCCAGCATAAGCTTCAAATCATAATTATCGCCATCACCCAGCGGCTCCATGAACTGAATTAATCATCTCGATCTCATCCAAAGGTCACTGACTATAGCCAACGACGAGGCAGTTATAGGGAATAGTTGTGTATAGGAGCTCGCGAGAGTCTCCTGCCCTGCCCACTTGTCTTTTAAGAATAAGATAGAGTTATCAGGCCGACTCTATGATAAGGTCACTAAAACAAGTACTTTTAGGCCCACTAAAAATAAACTTAAATTTTTTAATAAGTGAGGTATGATTTGATAATTTACTTTAATTTATTTATAAAACATGTGGAAAGTGCTCTTACAACTAAAATAAAATAAAGGTTAAAACTTAGGGTATTAATCAGGAGCAAACACTTTGATTTGCTACAAATTTTAGAACGTATTTAGGCCGTTGGATCAAATAATTAACGGTTAGATTCAATGTTGAGTCATCAATGGAAAACTGACGTAAATATGAATTAATTGTTAATTTCTTTAGGTCATTTTATACTATCATAGTGACATAAAGGTATTTTTATACCCATATTTATTTTGAATATTATTTCCTTAACTGAATATCTTATTTTTTAATTTGTCTTCATTGGTTGAATATCTTGTAATATCGATTCATTTCAATGATTTGATTGGTTCAATTACAAACCATTTCATCGGTTCAAATGCAATGGTTCATCAGTTCACATGATATGTTTAATCATCAGTTTCATCTTATATGTTTCATCTGACATGTTTCATCGGACGTGTTTCATTGGATTTGTTCCATCTAGTATGTTTCATCAAATCGAGTTTATAAATATCGTTCATCTAATATGTTTCATCAAACCCGTTCCATAAATAAGCTTCATCTATAATGACAAATGATCAATGTTTGAAATGATGACTTCTATGATAGGGTGAACAACTTCATGTATGACATATATTGTATTTCCCTGTTATTAAAACAGAATGGGCGGGATATAACACGAGATCATGCGTCTCTACAGACAAGAACATAACACCCTAAAATTAATCTGTTTTACAGTATTATGCTCCAATTAACTTAAACTTGGCCATCAAATACAATGCCAGAATAGTAATACAACACAACATGCAACACCGAAATTCATTTAAACAACTAACGTTGAAGACAAAGTACTTTCAGTAAAAGTAGATCTACATGTAAATAGATCTTAAAAACATATGACGATTAATGGTTATGCGTACCGAATTTTCTCTTCCTGGGACTGTTCAAGCTCCTATCAACGGAGCCTTCACCAGCTCCCAGATCAGCCCAAACTGTCCCGCGATGTCGTCTCTCGCAATCTGAAGCGTTGCGGGAATCACCACCTCCGAATCTGCCATTGGCGATACCCAGAAGAACATAAAACAACGCGGAGTCGTCGAGGACAACAACCACCGCAAGCTCGGCGCCGTCCTGGTTGAGACGCACGGAGGACAGTCGGACATGCTTGAATCGGGGCCGAGTGTCCGTCCAGTCGGGAGACGGAAAGGCCGACTAGATCGAGAAGACGTGCATGCTTGAATCGGCCATGCCGATAATCACCGATGTCGTTGAATCGCCTAGAATCGTCGCCGCCGCCGTCGTTTGGAATGTCGCTGCTCTGGATGGAATCGTCGTCGATGGGGAGGAGTCGAATCGACGACTTCCGCCGCCGAGGAGGTATTCGTCGCTTAGAAATACCTGGCTCGTCGTCGCATGGATATAGCCTGCTCGCCGTCATCGTCGTGGGGAACTCGCCGATTCGCCAGAGTGGATCGCCGTTGGAGGAGTCACGGCTGCATCTGGACGTGGAAGAAAGAGAGCGGCACGTGATTGATTTTTTGTTTTGGTTTATGATTTAGGATTGTGGGTATATATATATATATATCATAATTACTAAAATATCATTTTTTATATTTGTTTCATCTATTATTTATCAGAACTGTTGATGAAACTAATCCGACGGATATTAGGTGTTCTAAATTTTATATTAGGGAGATGGTTTGTAGCCGATCTCTTCCCTAAAACTTAATAGGATATTACATTACCTCTCCCACCAATAAGATTGGAACTATCCCTTAAGAAAAAGGCAAGACAGTTATTATTTTTGGGACAGATGAATTTTGGAGACTCATATCCAACCAATGGGAAGAAACCATACAAAATGTCTTAAACAACTACTCTCTCCCTCATTGAAGAACCAAAGAGATCTCAAATTCCAACATGAATCAAACAATGTGAGAAGAAATCTTCACACCGTAAACTATGATTTGTTTGTTAATGTAATGGTTTGTTTGCTTTCTTTTCACAGCAGGTCTAGTTTTATACAGAAGATGCACTGAACATGTTCGACGAAATGCCTCAAAGAAGTCTACTCTATGGGATTGCAAGTGCCTGACTGTTACATGCATCAACAAGTACAAAGAGTGATGGGAAGTGGATTTAAAGGTAAATTTCAAGATCAAGAACATAGGCGGCGTATACAATCGAAGCTATCCGACGAAATGCCCTGAAGCTATCCGACGAAATGCCTCAATGAAAACTAGTATATAGTATTATCAATTGCTTGCTGTTTCATGCTTCAACAAGTGCACGAGAGTAATGGGAAGTTCATTGGAATGTAAAAACAGATTTTGCATTGATGGGTCACTGAAATTCTCATCAGAGTTACATAAAATTTGTCACAAAGCTTGAGTGAAACCAGGTACTGAATCAATGATCTAACAGAGCTCACTTTCCGGGGACGAAGTTGGTGGCAAAGGCCCAAGCATTGTTGCTGACGGGGTCTGCGAGGTGATCGGCAAGGTTCTCCAACGGACCCTTTCCGGTGACAATGGCCTGAACGAAGAACCCGAACATGGAGAACATGGCTAGCCTCCCGTTCTTGACCTCCTTCACCTTCAGCTCAGCAAATGCCTCTGGGTCATCAGCCAGCCCCAATGGGTCAAAGCTCCCACCAGGGTACAGAGGGTCAACCACCTCCCCAAGCGGCCCTCCACCGACCCTGTAGCCCTCCACAGCACCCATCAGCAGCACCTGTGTGGCCCAAATGGCCAAAATGCTCTGAGCATGGACCAAGTTGGGGTTCCCCAAATAGTCCAAGCCACCATCACTGAAGATCTGTGCACCAGCCTTGAACCACACTGCCTCACCAAACTTGACACCGTTGCGAGCCAAGAGCTCAGGGAAGACACAGCCTAGAGCTCCAAGCATTGCCCATCTGCAGTGAATGACCTCAAGCTCTCTGTTCTTGGAAAAGGTCTCTGGGTCAGCAGAGAGCCCTGCAGTGTCCCAGCCATAGTCTCCCGGGAATTCTCCGGTCAGGTATGATGGCGCCTCGCCGGAGAATGGGCCCAAGTACTTGACCCTGTCAGGGCCATACCATGGGCTGTCAGATGATGACACCTTCTTTGGCTTGGCTGATGTCTTCCTCATGCTCACTCTGGACTCAAAGATTGATGGTGAGGAAGATGCAAGCTTGAGAGGCTTGCCAAGGAGAGAAGGAGAGGACAAGCTCATTTTTGAGGCAGCCATTGTTGTGATTACCAGAGAAGGAGAGGTTGTGAAGTAGTACTAGATATGTGAAGAATGAGATGAGAAATGAATGCAACTGAGTTGGGAACTTATAGGAGAATTGGTAGATATGGGTTCTTATCTTTGTTGATATCTAATATCTCTATCTCTTCTCTCATTGGTGAAAGTGAAGTTCAAAGATTTTCCATCAATATATATTCCAGATTGGCAATTTCTAGTCCACCAGTTTGTCTGATATTTTCTTCTTCTTTCTGGTTGGCCACTATGGATTTGCTGAGATTCTTAGTCCAGCTTGGCAGATTCTACTCCACCAGTTTGCTTTGCTTTGCTTTTCTTGGATTTTAATTTTCATTTTGAGCATTATTGACTTTGGATTCTTATGTCATGTGCAAGTGGAAGAACCTCTATTGGTTTCGCTGGGTTGAGTGAGTTGATTCTTGGACTCATGAAACAAATTTGCTGGCCATAAAGTCTCAAGTAAATTTGTTTATTTGGTTTAGAATTCTCAATTTTATGTGACATTTGAAGATGAAATATTTTTCAAGTATAAGTAGAAGAAAAAAACTTGTTAGTCCTAAGACCAACTCCAACCCAAAGTCTATTTAAAGGTTGAATAAACATATTTGTTCATTATCTCAATGTTATTTGTGAATTATATGAACATTTTTTAATCGGAATCAGATCTGAACTGTTGAATCGAATTGCATATAATTTTTTTGGTTTTGTCATTGTTTATTAATGACAACAAATTGGGTTAAGGATTGTCCAAGCAAAAAGTAACACCTCCATTGTTAATCTTACTATATCATATGATACTCAACACTAATTACTAATATATAAAGTAATTAATTGTGTTTTAAAATGTAAAATGAATGAACTTAGATTAATTGAATTATTTTTATAATAGGTAAAAATATAGCTTAACATGAATACAATTTTAAAGAACTTTGGTATTTTTGGTCCAAAATGAAAACATGTAAACTGGTATAATCAACCGGATGTCGGATGGGTTAAACCAATATTTCATATCATCGATTCCAAGTTCTATTCTTATATATTGTAAATTAGACACTTTGAATCGGTTTCAAAATATAACGACAGGTTCAGATACTCCAAATGCTTACCACTAAATTCAACCCACCCAAAGTGAAGTCAAGCCAAAGCTCACTTTAGATTTAAATAAAACAAAAAAAATAGATACAAACTAATAAAAATCATCTTATATGTGATTATCACTCTAAACTTGAATTTTATATTTATCAGCAAATAATACTAAATCAAAATTTTGCTTGGGTATAAAATTGGATGTAATGTAGCCATATTTGACATGATAAAGTATTGAAATTGCAAATTAGCACGTGACATCTGCCAATATAACATTGGGTTAAAGTTGCTGTTGCCCTAACTGGTATCATGATATTTTACCTTTGGAATGATCAAAATCAACTCTACTCTTTTCCCTTCCTGCTAACTTATCACTTCATTTCGTTCCTTTTCTTGTATATATTTGTGAAATCGGCTCGTGAATTCGACTTTGAAACTTATTTTATCAAGTAGTCGCGTATTTGGATATTTAGTGTGACAATCATAACTCAAATTATAATGACCATATAAAAGCTACTTAATTACAATTATAAGATTCCAAGAAAAAATATAAAAAGAGATTTTATTGTATTTTTTTACCAAGAACAATGTATGACAAGAATATATTTTTAGCGGGCAACCAGTCACGTTTTGAAGAAGTCCAATCCGTTTTTGCCCACGAATGCAATTTTCACAACTTCTTACCAAACCTCGTCGAGTTACGGGTTTGTCTTAGATAACTTTGAAAATACATTTCTTTTTTTTCACAACTTATGCACGTACTCGTCAAATTTCAGAATTTTTCATATCGTTTTGAAAAGACATGTTTATTATTTCTTTCATCTCAAATGAAACACTCTCACGAGAGGCTAACTGAAACTCTTTTATAAAAATAAGACAACTCCCGGTCCAATCGATGAAACAAAACATGTGTAGTTATAAGATAATACCATGGTTTACACAGTAATGATGTAATAGTGACATGATAAGAAAATAAGTCCATGGATCTGAAAATATGTTCACAATAAACCAATCAATCCTATGCACAGAAAGGGTGCAAAAACTGATGGAGCAGAAAGTGCCATGTTGGATAGACATTCCAATGAAGATCTTGCACTTCAATGAAAATTGAGATCAAAGATAAGCCACCCATAATGCCACTATACATCACTTCCCTTATAAAAACCCAACAAACCCCACTTCCATTTTCATCAAAACAACCTTCTCCTTCTCCTACTCGACACACAACCTCTCATTCTTCTCACGCCATCACAGCAATGGCAGCCTCAAAAATGAGCCTGTCCTCTCCTTCTCTCCTTGGCAAGCCTCTCAAGCTTGCATCTTCCTCACCATCAATCTTTGAGTCCAGAGTGAGTATGAGGAAGACATCAGCCAAGCCTAAGAAGGTGTCATCATCTGACAGCCCATGGTATGGCCCTGACAGGGTCAAGTACTTGGGCCCATTTTCCGGTGAATCGCCTTCATACCTGACCGGAGAATTCCCGGGAGACTATGGCTGGGACACTGCAGGGCTCTCTGCTGACCCAGAGACCTTTTCCAAGAACAGAGAGCTTGAGGTCATTCACTGCAGATGGGCAATGCTTGGAGCTCTAGGCTGTGTCTTCCCTGAGCTCTTGGCTCGCAACGGTGTCAAGTTTGGCGAGGCGGTGTGGTTCAAGGCTGGTGCACAGATCTTCAGTGATGGTGGCTTGGACTATTTGGGGAACCCCAACTTGGTCCATGCTCAGAGCATTTTGGCCATTTGGGCCACACAGGTGCTGCTGATGGGTGCTGTGGAGGGCTACAGGGTCGGTGGAGGGCCGCTCGGGGAGGTTGTTGACCCTCTGTACCCTGGTGGGAGCTTTGACCCATTGGGGCTTGCTGATGACCCAGAGGCATTTGCTGAGCTCAAGGTGAAGGAAGTGAAGAATGGGAGGCTGGCTATGTTCTCCATGTTCGGGTTCTTCGTTCAGGCCATTGTCACCGGAAAGGGTCCGTTGGAGAACCTGGCAGACCACCTTGCTGACCCTGTAAGCAACAATGCTTGGGCCTTTGCCACAAACTTCGTCCCCGGAAAGTGAGCTCATTGATTCAGTACCTGGTTTCACTCAAGATTTGTGACAAATTATTTGCAACTCTGATGTGAATTTTTATCAACAATCAATGCAAAATCTATTTGTTTTAAGTTTATAATGCACTTACCATCACTGTGTGGCACTTGTTGATGCAATGAAACAGCAAGCACTTGGCAATCCCATAGACTAGTTTTCTTTGACGCATTTTGTCGAACAGCTTCAGGGCATTTCCTGAACCATCAATGCAATATCTGGTTTATGTGTTTGTTCTGTAGATTTACCTTTCAATGCACTTCCAATCAGTCTCTGATACTTGCTGATGCTTTCAACAGCGAAGCATTGGTAATCATAGAGACTTGGTTTCTTTGAGGCATTTCGTCGAACAGGTTCAGTGCATCTTCAGTATAAAATCAGACCTGCAGTTAAGAGAAAGCAAACAAGTCATTACATTACAGTGTGATGATTCCTCATGTTGTTTCATCATTCATGCTTAAATTTGAGATCTCTTGGGTTTTTCAATTAATGGCGATGTGTTCCAAGTGAACATTCATACAATATTTTTCTTGCAAACATTCCGCTATCTCTGAAGTGTCGGACGCTCATGTGCCTTGGGCCGAGGCCCTTTGGTGTGGCCGTGCACCCCCCAAAATGCAATTGCATGGCTCGCAGTCCATGAAGCAATCCCTACTCGGTGTTTTCTTGAGGATCACGGTGTTCCTATTGCTATGGCCGATTGTCTTTGTCCCTTCTACAAGAGATCTTTTGAGGACTCGAGCCACCTTCTACTCCACTGCCGGTGGTCTCGTCTTATTTGGAATGCCATCTTTCGGTGGTGGGGTATTCGTGTTACCCTGCCAGCTCTAATCTAGCAGCTACGTGGCATTACCTGATTCCATCTAAAAGGCATCGATCATAGCCCATTGTTTAGCATTACTCTTTGGCATATTTGGTTGGCAAGAAACACACTCATTTTTGAAGGCATCACGTCAATTTCATTCATCACCTTTCTAAAGATCAAACATCTGGGTCTCATGAATAGCTTGGATAAGAGGAGGCTACACCAATCACTTCAGGTTTGGTATCAATCTCCGCTTTGTTATACTCCGAAGACATTTCAGCACCAGTTCTGATCTCTTGGAGCATTTTTTACTCTGAGCATCTATCTCCTTTTCAGGGTTTTGGGTTGGCATCCCTTTTTGTGTTCTAAGTATTTTTTTACTTTTCACGGTATTCTCTTTTTCTTGCCTATTAACTTTTTATTATATTAGTTTTTAGTGCAATAAATTTTCGCAGCTTATAAAAAGAAGTAAAAAGCATTACAAAGAGAGTGGTTGTTAAATTTGGAGGGACAAGCGTTAAGAATGAACTTTGGTTTCCACTCCCTCATCCCTTTGCTCGAGTAATAAATACCTCCGAAATTGCTTATAGAAATAAATTCTATAATACGGGTTTGTCTTATTGTTATAGCGTATATGGAGCATTTTCTTTGTTTTAGAAAATGATGGAATTTAGGGAAACCAGTTCGATAGAGCTATGTAGCGAGATTTCGATTCAGTAAAGCAAGGAAAACAACTAATATAATTGTGTACCCATGGAAACTCTGATTGTGGAAGGGGTGGAGGTAGGCCAGATCATAAAAGCATATAGCAGTTTGGAAAGCCAACATATCTATACATGAGGAGAGAATAAAGCCACTAATGGATAGGCACCGCCGTACTCTATAGAATTCGAAAAGGTTCGCCAGTAACGTCTTATTTTCTCAATTCTTCTGTGTCTTGAAAGAAAGAATGAATTCCTCTTCTTTGATCAAGATCGGAGGGATGATGGTTTTCAACCATTAAATATTAGTGAAAAATTAATCTTCGTCCCAATAACACAGTAATCTTTTAATCACCATAGCTAACTTTGGTGGCTCTAATTATCGAACAATATTGAAAATGATTTTATTCTTAACAATAAAATAAAGGGGATATGATATATTGATACACTAAAAAGATACAACACGTAATTCACAGGATTCGAATAGTGGATCTCACAAGAGAGTGATTCCAACACTGAATCTCAAAGAAGATAATTACAAGCCATCCTATTCCTCAATGGTGAAGGCTTTTAAACTTGAAACCAAAAAAAGACAATGCACAACAAAAGACAACAACAAAAATGGGTAGGGCACCCCTTCCCATCCATTGGGCCAACTTTGGCAATTCCAAAGCTGGACAGAGATATTGAATGAAAATCTCGGCAACCCCATCTTCACCAGTCACAACAGATGAACATATTGCTCATGCAAACTCATGGCTTAGAAACTTTTGCCAAATTTCTTTGGATTTCAGATGAAGAAGAAACTTGAGAGAATTCATCTACTTCATTTCCATACCAATCAGAATGGAGATATAGATAAGTAGCCATATGATATATGGGTCTACCTATCTTATTTCCTACCCTTATAAAACCCCAACAAAGCACACTTTCATTTTCATCAAAAAACACCTTCTCCTACTCAACAAGACTAGCTCTCTTTCTTGCTTAAGTACCAATGGCTGCCTCAAAGATGAGCCTGTCCTCTCCTTCTCTTCTTGGCAAGCCTCTCAAGCTTGCATCTTCCTCACCATCAATCTTTGAGTCCAGAGTGAGCATGAGGAAGACATCAGCCAAGCCTAAGAAGGTGTCATCATCTGACAGCCCATGGTATGGCCCTGACAGGGTCAAGTACTTGGGCCCATTCTCCGGTGAATCGCCTTCATACCTGACCGGAGAATTCCCTGGAGACTATGGCTGGGACACTGCAGGGCTCTCTGCTGACTCAGAGACCTTTTCCAAGAACAGAGAGCTTGAGGTCATTCACTGCAGATGGGCAATGCTTGGAGCTCTAGGCTGTGTCTTCCCTGATCTCTTGGCTCGCAGCGGTGTCAAGTTTGGTGAGGCAGTGTGGTTCAAGGCTGGTGCACAGATCTTCAGTGATGGTGGCTTGGACTATTTGGGGAACCCCAACTTGGTCCATGCTCAGAGCATTTTGGCCATATGGGCCACACAGGTGCTGCTGATGGGTGCTGTGGAGGGCTACAGGGTTGGTGGAGGGCCGCTTGGGGAGGTTGTTGACCCTCTGTACCCTGGTGGGAGCTTTGACCCATTGGGGCTAGCTGATGACCCAGAGGCATTTGCTGAGCTGAAGGTGAAGGAAGTCAAGAACGGGAGGCTAGCCATGTTCTCCATGTTCGGGTTCTTCGTTCAGGCCATTGTCACCGGAAAGGGTCCGTTGGAGAACCTGGCCGATCACCTTGCTGACCCCGTCAGCAACAATGCTTGGGCCTTTGCCACCAACTTCGTCCCCGGAAAGTGAGCTCATTGATTCAGTACCTGGTTTCACTCAAGATTTGTGACAAATTATTTGCAACTCTGATGTGAATTTCAGTGAACCATCAATGCAAAATCTGTTTTTTACGTTCCAATGAATTTCCCATCACTCTATGGCACTTATTGATGCAATGAAACAACAAGACATTGAATCTTTGTACATTACATTTCCTTGTGGCATTTCGTAGAACAGCTTCAGTGCAAATTCAGTATAAAACGAGACCTGCAGTGAAAAGAAAGCAAACAAGTCATTTACATCACATTAACAAAGCAAATCATAGTTTAGAGTGTGATGAGTCGTCACATTGTTTCTGAATAAACCACCCATAAAACTTAGAGAAACACTCAAGTATCACATGTTGTCAGATAAATATATCTAAGTATCTTCGGAAATACCTCATTTAGTTTAGTTACAACAACGCGTGCAGTGAAGATATGAACCCAATTTATACCCAATTATGGACCACTTTGGGTTTTGACCGAATCTGAAAGAAAAATATGGTTTGATCAAAATGTTTTATCTGCCAACTACATTGAGTGTTATTAAATTTCAAAAATCAAGATTACCAATGTGGATTCGAGGTGAATTTAGTAATTTTCGTCCCAACTTTATTGGATTGTAGATACTTATAAACAAGATAGTCAGCAGAACAAGCAAAAGTATAGTTTTATAGTACCAATCACTTCCCATTAGTTTTGCTACATTATGTATACAATTAAAATTTGAGAAAATGGTAAAAATGCTCCCTATAATGTCATTGTTTCATGAATGTGTTGGGTTATTTGTTAATGGAAAAAGATGTTATTAACTTTGCAAAATGCATGTATTTTTATAAAAATTGGTTTTAACTTAAAAAATTAAATTACGAGTATTTATTTAAAAATAATAATTCTTAATTTCAATGGCAAATTCGTTATTTTTATTTAAAAAATACACATTTTACACAAAAATACAAAATTTTAGCATATTTTTGTCATTTTCCCTATAAAATTTATATAATTTATTTCTATACAATCTTTCTTTGGTTGTGATTTATCAATTTCTATATTAAATTAGTTAGTATTAAAATGATTTCTTTAACATTCGATTTTAAAGTATGGAACTCATGCAAGAGACTTGTAATTTTAAGAATAACTTATAAAAGTAAGATGAGAACAAGACATGTTTGAGTCGAGTTTTGATATCTTCATCTTTGCTTCGATTGGATAACAAAACTAGGTTTCCGTTGAACATAACATGTGCGGTGATCCTTGTCACTACCAACACGATCGACTGACAATTCTAATGTCCCTAGAATATCAAGTACCCGTCGAGTTTTGAATATTTTGCCATCTATTCATAAAATAATGTCTATTCATTCAAATGTTCAAGTGCTTAAAAAAATTTCGGCAAGCACAAACAAACAGGCAAAAAGAACAGGATATGTTAGATTAACTCAGGGCCAGGCTAACCAAAGATTATTAAACCTCTGCACTAACGTCTACTCCATTTTATTTCCCAAACATGTAATCCACTGGATTCGAACATTGGATCTCACAAGATAGGGACTTGAACACATTCTTATAAGAGTATAATTACTAGCCATCCTCAACGGTCAAGGCTTAAATCTGATACCTACAAAAAAAGACAAAATGCACAATAGAAGACAACAAAAATGGGTAGGGCACCAAGCCCCACTGACTTGCCATCTATTGAATGAAAATCTCAACAACCCCATCTTCACCAGTCACAAAAGATGAACATATTTCTCATACAAACTCATGGCTTAGAAATTTTTGACAAATTTCTTTGGATTTCAGATGAAGAAGAAACTTAAGAGAATTCATCTACTTCACTTCCATACCAATCAGAATGGAGATATAGATAAGTAGCCATATGATATGGGTCTATCTATCTTATTTCCTTCCCTTATAAAACCCCAACAAACCTCATTTCCATTTTCATCAAACACCTTCTCCTACTCAACAGCACAAGCTCTCTTTCTAGCTTAATTACCAATGGCTGCCTCAAAAATGAGCCTATCCTCCCCTTCTCTCCTTGGCAAGCCTCTCAAGCTTGCATCTTCCTCACCATCATTCTTTGAGTCCAGAGTGAGCATGAGGAAAACATCAGCCAAGCCTAAGAAGGTGTCATCATCTGACAGCCCATGGTACGGCCCTGACAGGGTCAAGTACTTGGGCCCATTCTCCGGTGAAGCGCCATCATATCTGACCGGAGAATTCCCAGGAGACTATGGATGGGACACTGCAGGGCTCTCGGCTGACCCCGAGACCTTTGCCAAGAACAGAGAGCTCGAGGTCATTCACTGCAGATGGGCGATGCTTGGAGCTCTAGGGTGTGTCTTCCCTGAGCTCCTGGCTCGTAATGGGGTCAAGTTCGGTGAAGCGGTCTGGTTCAAGGCCGGTGCTCAGATTTTCAGTGAGGGTGGCTTGGACTACTTGGGGAACCCGAGCTTGGTCCATGCTCAGAGCATTTTGGCCATCTGGGCTACGCAGGTGGTGCTCATGGGTGCGGTGGAGGGTTACAGGGTCGCTGGAGGGCCACTCGGGGAGGTGGTTGACCCTCTGTACCCTGGTGGGAGCTTTGACCCACTCGGGCTAGCTGATGACCCCGAGGCGTTTTCTGAGCTCAAGGTGAAGGAGGTCAAGAATGGGAGGCTTGCCATGTTCTCCATGTTCGGGTTCTTTGTTCAGGCCATTGTGACCGGAAAAGGACCGCTGGAGAACCTGGCTGATCACCTCGCCGACCCTGTCAACAACAATGCTTGGGCTTTCGCCACAAACTTTGTTCCCGGAAAGTGAAAAACTTGATGCAATTTATGTATAACAATGCAATATCATATCTATGCTTTTCTTTGAACTTTAAACACTTACCTTTAACTGCACTTCTGAATTTCTGATATGATCATGGTGACTCAACCAATGACTTGCAGCATAAGTCTCTGAACTGCAATAGAAGATTAACACATCTAATACATGACTAAAATATCAGTCATCTTTGAGAATTCAAGAAGAGCCATACATCCATCCCTTGGGCAAGGAAGATCCAAATATTTGAACGAGCAAAGCTCTTTCTCTCTTCCCTAACTTCTTAGGGCCATAATACTTATAAACACCAAGCCTTAGTGCTTCACGCCCTTCTTCCACAATTCTTTTCCTCGCAGCTGTCAGCAAACCAATGTCGCTTTTGTCTTCCCCATTTTCCGGTTTCTCTTTGTTTTCGATATTTGGACTAGCACTGCTATCTTCCATCTCTTCAGCCTTTTTCTTGTCTCCGTCTCCAGAGGAAGTCTTGTAACCATCAGCGTCGGGGCTTCCCCACCACTTGTTTGACACGACCGACAGACCATTTGATGGGAACCCGTATTTGAACTCATCTTTAATTCCTTTAGTCAAGCTAGCGCTGAGCAAATTCTGGGGCCGCCCAAGTTGTAGGCTCCTGCTTCCTTGTAACAGCAGATTATTGGGTGATGCGACATTATGCGATTTGGACACTTCCCGGTTTTCATACGGGGAGCCACTGCTTTCACGAACGTTTTAGCAATATATTCAGATATCTGATTCAATTGTTCTGGTTACAAACAACATCACAATTGAACTTGATAATGCATACCTTTGTCTACCAGTCTTTAATAGCTCGGCAAGTTCTCTATTTTTTTCTCTAGCAGCGTCCTTTTTAATTTCTTCAATACTCTTCCCGGCCAGAAACTAGAGAGCATTTTGAAAGATAATATTATAATCGTATAAAATGGTACTCAAGTTTCATTAAATTATATGTATATCCAATAGTCATTCTATTGCATCATAAATATCTGAACTATATATGACACAATATGTCATGGTTCGAATGATAAATCTGTCAACAAGATAACCATAAATAGTTGGTAAGAATGTCGACGAGTACCATGTTTACAAATGAGATACTTAACCAAATAAGTATACATTGAAATTACACAAAGAAATACAAGAATTTTAAGACTTTTTCAGAGATTAGCATCATAACTAAGGATGAATTGGATCTAACCTTCGGCAGAGACCCAGACTGATTGAACATATAGGGTTAGGTACTTGAACCCGGAAAAGGGTTCAGGGTGGATGTGGGAATATGCATGGTTTAAAACTTCTTTTAGCTTTAAAAACAAGTGTAGACTTCGGCTTCAAAATTTCTAGCTCAATAGCATTCGTCACATTGGAGAAAAAAAATTAAAGAGTGATTAAATTAGACGGACACAACCAAGATAAGAATGTCTTAGAAGATGTTTTAACAGGTTCATGTATACAATCTTAAAATTGCTTCACGGGGAGGTTGCTTCAATTACTCGAATGAGTGACCTCAGTGTCTAAATATAAAAAAAAAAATCCACAATTCAACTCTGTAGAAGGATGAAAGTATCCAAACCATACCTTCCGATATGGCCACCTATCAAGGCCATTTTCACGACAAATTTTCTTTAGAACACTCGTACAGACACCTGCCAAAACGAAGATTGAATAAATTAAATTCACATGGTTACAATGTAAGCAAGTTCCTGAAACACGTTACCTGTTCTACAGACCATAACCAAACCAACTGGCTTGCCATGAAACACATTTTTCCGAACACCATAACAAGAAAAGACCCTTACCAGATATCATGCCAAGACAACGACACAAGGCCTCGCCTATTCTAACATTTTGCTCAGCTCAAACCTCACCAACCCAAGTAGAGCAACTAAACAATCCTATCTCCAAGACTAAAATCCCCCAATCTGTCATAGAGGAAGGTCACAGAAACTCAAATTCAGGTTCTTTCAGTGTTTTTCATGAACTTCATCCATCTGAACATCCTTACCTACTTCATGAGCCAAAACCACATCATATTCCTCCAGCACAATTTGCCCCAAAAGGGCACAATTAGACAAACCCAACACCCTAAAACCTAAACGCACCTTAACCTGGCACAACCAGTACATTCTACTCTAACCCATCACCAATCTACTAAATTTAAACTTCAAAGCTCAGTTCTTTCCCAATATCTTCCCAAATTGGCCGAGGCCCAAAACATAAAAGGAGAGAAATTTACAAAGGAAACTAGATCAAACTCAAAAATGCAAAAGATGGGTGTTCAAATTTTCTGTCTTTACAAATTTTCAAGAGCCCAGAACACTGGTAACTCAAAATTTCACCCTTTTTTCTTTTTCTCGGGAACCAAACAGATAGATCAGACATTCAAGCGATTGAGAGATAGAGAGAGGGTAGGGTTTACCGAGAGATGAAGCTGCATCGGAGAGAGACAGAGAGAAAGAGTGAGAGATGTCATCTAAAGACTGTAACTTGTTGTTGGTCGGAGAAGGATTGCTACTAATTTGTGTCTGTTGTTGTTGCTGTGACTGTGAACTCATCATCGTCGCTCTGTTGTTTTCTGTGTTAACTGTAAACAGACCCCTCAAGTACCTAGTTTTATACATACATATATATATATTTGGAATAATTACTTATAACTTTAATATATTTGAAAACATTTATAGGCCATATTTTTACAACATTGATATGATTTTATATAATAGAATAATTTTAATCGATTATATAGATTTAAGTGGTAAATCAGAAATTTATTTTCAATCTTTTAAAAGGCACATGTCACGGCATCCTCTTTTTACAAATGAAAAACGATGTGATCACGTTACAGACCCCCATCTCATACGGATGGAAAAACCCCGTGATCTTTTTGCATACCGCATTAAACCAGCTTACTCGATCAATCATGTGATCTATATGCGAATCACGAATCTTTGAAATTCAAGTTCTCCGAGCTCATTGGGCTTAACAGGATCAACCCATCGACGCCAGAGACCCCTTGTTTCCTCCCAGTACCGATCCTAATAGGACTCCTAGGTGACGTATCGAAGCTTAAGAAAGTCAAGACCCCCTAGTTCGGTATGCTTGCATAAATCTGCCCACCGACGCCAGAGAAATTCGGTTCCTTCCCAGTACCGATCTATTAACCAACCAAAACCGTAAAAAGCAAATCGCCAGAGTTTTCTAGCCTACCTCCGACAAGCCTCACCCTAATTTGTCTGCTTTCACTGCCCCCGATCACCACCATTCCTGCAACACCGCTGACCCCCTCCCAGACCCGTCTCCCCTCACAAATGATATCAAAATAATACCCTCCACAATTTTACCAACTCAAACTAACCAACCCCAAATTTTCTCTGTCGCAAACAACAAATCTACAAACTGCAAAGTGCAAAGCACCTGAAACTAAAAATAGATGTTTTAATTTGTAACCTTTTTTTATTCATTTAAGAATGTGAATTCAAGGAAGATTAAAATGTCTATAATTTTACTTGTTAAACTTTTATTATTAACTAGTGGGGGCACGCGCGATGCGCGTGCAACCCATGAAAATTCATTATATTGATGTAACATATAAAAAATTATCCCGCGAAAGCTAATTATATTGATAGTTTATATAAAAACTAAAATATGGATCACCAATAATTGTTTGTGAAGTGATAAATATTTTCATGTATTGTTGAAACAATTTATGTAGAAACTGAAATGAGTTGTTTGACCACCGATTACAGTTTAAAATAGAAAATAACACATAACATTGTGCTAATAACAACTGAAGATACCGCATTACATTCTGCATTACAAAGAAATATATACTTTGTTTAGTTTATGTATTGTATGAACTATCACGCATGTTTATAAAAAAGTTGTCTTAATAACAATGAGTGACAAACAACTCACATAAAAACGTTATGGATGAATATGTATACAGTGACGTTCATTAGGCGACATCAATTACCACAACCCGTATTATTAATTTGTTTTTTGTTGAGTAATACATGAGTTGCCAACTTTACTTACCTCCATGATTAATAAGATGACATGTAATAATCTGAAATCGTTATAAATAACCACACGCTTCATGACAAAAATGTTGATTCACTTAGTTAATAATATCATTAACACAACTTGCTATTTATTCTAAAGGGTCCAAGGTGCACGCTCGGTAAATATTAGGGGTAATTACAGATCAGTATACCCTCCGAAACCTCATTCCAAGATCAGTCCCCCAAGTTTGAAAAATTTTTCTCAGTCCCCCAAGTTTAAAAAGTTAACACTTTAGTCCAAATTTAGTTAAATTTAACAATAGTGCTCTTCATATTTTTTAATACCCAAAATTCCCCGTTATAATTTAGGTAAAGTATAATTAGTTTATAAATGTAAAATTACCATTGTACCCCTCATTTGTATAACAAACTTAACTTAGGTTCAAGGGCAAATTAGTATTTTCAAAAAACAAAATAACAAATAAAAATAATACAAGTGAAATTACTATAATGCCCCCTTATACAACCTCCCATCTCTCACTCTCTGACTCGTCAGATTTGCCACATCTTGCCTCTCATCTACTCTCTCTTACTCACCCCCGTCTCTCGCTTTGGCTCAATTTAGAGATGCCCTTTTATCAATTTCAATCAAATTCAACAAACATATAATAAAAATAAAGAACAAATTTTATCAAATAAACTTGATAACATTCATCTTCGAAAAAAAAGGTTCCTGAATTTCAATGGAATCAAGCAAGCTAAGGCACGAGTTCAAGAGTTGTTACAATCTGAATAACACCCACAAGCCCTAATCTCTCTCTCTCTCTCTTCTACACTATCTTCATGTTATTTGTATCACAATTCAACACAGTATCTCGAAGGGCTGAGCTCCGGCGAGCGCGACGATGGGTTGGGCTCCAGCGAGGACGACGGTGGGCTGGACTCCGACGAGCGTGATGGTGGAGTGTACTGATCTGTAATCACCCCTAAATAATATCATAGATATTGCAATGTTGTACGATAAAAGTTGATTATTTTTGCAATAATATAATGACTTGTCGTTACACGTAATACTTATTATATTTTACTTATAAAATTATATACAAATAATATTTTTTTAAGTTAATAATGCTAATACTATGAATATGAACCTTACTCAAACTTGATCAATGTACAATCAGTTCATATATACATATATATATACACACGACTATTTGAAATTAATTCATGGACATGAATGCTCAATATTGGTATAATTTCTTATTAGAAAATAGAGTATATATATCATATATTTCTGAAATTAAATTTATGTACATGATGCATCACATGCACAACTAATGTATACAACTTTAAATTTTAATAGCTTAAATAAGAGGATTTTATTTTGATGTTAATTAATTGGAAGTGTTTCTTAATATTATAAGGTAATATGTGAATTGTTGACTTTTGTGACGATCGATTAATCAATTTTAGTATTTTATTTAGTAGTGTAGTTGACATTTATGTTCTTGCAAATTAATTGATTTTAGGGCCGACGAAACTTTAAAGGGGGAGGGATTGCGGACTGTACCTTCCTCTTCTAAAAGGTAAGGTTTTCGCCTGATAGTGGCGATTTCTCACGACGGCGGCATATTGTTTCGGGTGGCGGCGGCTTCTTGAGGTAGGCGGCGTCTGTGGTGTCGTGCAGCGGTGGTGCATACAATAGCATCGACGGAGGAGGTCTCGAGAGAGGGAGTCGATACGAGGCGGGGAGGCTCGGCTATGGAGAAGGACGGCCAAGGGAGGTCTTGGGCGGGTTTGCAGAGGGAGGGAGGTGCTGTGGGAGGTGGCTCGGGGAAGTGGGAGGGGCAGAGAAGGTTCAGGGCTGTGGGAGGAGGCTCGAGGCGGTAGAGGAAGGCGCGGGTTGAAGGATTTGGATCGACGGAGGCGGAGGGGTTGCAGGAGGCAACGAGGGGAAAGGTTGGGGAGGTCCGGATGGGGTTTGGAAAGAGGAGGAGGTCGGGTTCGGAGCTGGGTTTCGAGTCAGGACGGGATGCGACCCGAGAACCGTATAGGTGGTGTGGTGGGTTGGTGGATCGGTATTGGGTGGGAACTGGAGTTATATGGCGTCAATGGGCAGACTCAGGCAAGCATACCGAACTAGGGGGTCTCGGATGGCTTAAGCTTCAATACGTCACCGGGGTGTTATATTGGGATCGGTACTGGAAGGAAACAGGGGGTCCCTGGTGTCGATGGGTTGATCTGGTTAAACCCAATGAGCTGGGAGAATTTAAACTTCGCAATACTGATCGTAGGATTGATCGAGGAAGCTGGTTTAAGGTGGACTGTAGCAAGATCACGGGGTTTCTCCATCCGTATGAGTTGGAGGCCGTGGCTCTGCATGATGCTAACTGGTTCGAGTTGATCGGTCTTCAGGGTTATCATGGAGGCCTAAGCAAACCATTCTGCAGCAAGATCACAGGGCTTCTCCATCCGTATGAGTTGGAGGCCGTGGCTCTGCAAGATGCTAAACGGCTCAAGCTGAATAACTTTGGGGGAATTTGCGAACTACCCACACCCGGAACTTGCAATCAAATGGCTCACGAATTGGCCAGTTTTGTCTTAACTAACAGTAGTTGGGTTTATGGTGAGGGGGATGTCCCACCAACTGTAACTTCAGCTGTCCGACTTAATGCCGGGTTAGTTGTTATTTTCTAAATAAAATTCGATTTTACTTAAAAAAAAATTTATTTTAGAGAATATGATTCTCGATATTTTAGGTCAATGTTGATGGAAATTTAATTCGTGAATTTTTAGCTTTTGAGCAGATTAATCATTTTTATTGTAATTGATTATCAAATATAATTGGCTTTGATATTATATATATTCATTTCTCCCACTTTATATACTCGAGACGATTTTTATGACTATTCACTACGATAAAAACATCCAAAATTGAAAAGAGAATCAGTGCCCTATTTGTGCTGCAAATATATTGAGTTTTTGGTAGGTTATTCAATTTTCAAGCGTAATTAATTATCAAATTCAATCGGGTTTTAATATAGTACTAATGATCAAATTCTGGTAATATAAATGTGATATTACATGTGCATGCCTATTCGAATACATATGAATCTCTTAACTCTTGTTTGGAGCTTGACACATGTTTCATAATCATATAATCAGATTTTCTTTGTAAACTTAGGAGATTTGTTTTCCCTTTATTTAAAAAAAACTGTCCTGGTGCAAGAAAATATTCCCTATAGCAGTTGTGTCTTCGACATCTATTTAATTATTGTAATCAATGTTAGCAATAAATCACCTAATAATATCGTGGGTAAAGAAAACGATAGAGAAAGATAAATCACCTAATAATATCGTGGGTAAAGAAAACGATAGAGAAAGATAAATCTTGAGCATTTTCTACTACTTGACAAACACTTCAACTCCACGTATATGTGTCTATTATGTGCTATTTTTATTCCATAAATTAATTGTTAATTATTTTTAAATTAATTACTATATTTATATATGTTTCAATTATAATAGTTCAAAATACAGTAGGGGTTCCGTTAAAAAAATGTGGCAGGGGTTGCTAGAAATCAAGAGTCTACATGACGAATAAGAGAGCAATCATTTAATAACTTATTATGTATAATTGAGTAATGTTTTAATGCTGAAACGGATGAGGCTGGAGTTGCAGAAAGGTCGCGCCTGGGTTGCGACGGCAGAGGGAGAGCTAGGGGGTTTTTCTTTTGGTTGGTTGGTAGGCCGGTACTGGGAGGGAACTGGAGTTATCTAGCGTCGGTGGGCAGACTCATGCAAGCATACCGAACTAGTGGGCTCGGCTTGCTTAAGATTCAATATGTGTCTTATTGGGATCGGTACTTGAAGGAAACGGGGGGTCCCTGGTGTCGATGTGTTGATCTGGTTAAACCCAATGAGCCGGGAGAATTTGAATTTCGCGATGACTATATTGATCGCATGGTTGATCGAGGAAGTTGATTTAAGTCGGTATGCAGCAAGATCACGGGGTTTCTCCATCCGTATGAGTTGGAGGCTGTGGCTTTGCAAGATATTAATTGGTTCGAGTCGATTGGTCTCTAGGGTTATCAGGGATGCCTGTGTAAAGCATTCTGCAGCAAGATCACGGGATTTCTCCATCCAAATGAGTTGGAGGCCGTGGCTTTACATGATGCTAAACAGGTCGAGCTGAACAGCTTTGGAGGAATCATTAATGAACGGTGCTGCGCACTATACATTATCAGAACTTCTGTGCTTTATTTTGTTCGTAATCAAATGGCTCACGAATTAGCCATGTTTATTGTAACTAACAGTAGTTGGGATTATGGTTAGGGGTCTGTCCCACCATCTTGCTTGATGTCGAGTTATTTACTATTTAATTAATAAAATTCGATTATCCTTCAAAACAAAAAATTACGTTTGAATATAATGTAATAAGGTAAACCTAAATTTAGGTTAATTAACATATTTTATGCCTTCCTAAAAAACATATTTTATGCCATCCATATATAGAATTGTTAAAATTCTATATGAAAATGTCAAACTATTTTCATTAAATATATATAGAAGTAAATATTATTAAATTTATATTAATTCCTTCAAGAAAAAATCTTATATTAAAATTAAAATATAACGTTACCATTGTTAAATTTTATTTTCATTAAATTCGTACCCCCAATGAAGTATATTTTTTCTATCATGTCAATAATAGATTTTTCTATGATAAAAATATAAATAAAAATAAATAACCTCAATTGAGTAGAAATAAATATGGGCATAAATGATTATTTTGGTTAATTTCCTTATTTATGGTATGTGTTATTTCTTTTTTAATTGTCAAGTAGTACTTATAAGTATTTACAACTCTTTACGAGGAGAAAGCTAAAATTATGGAGGTATTTATCTTTAGAAAATTTTAATATTTGTTTTTGACAATATATGTTTACTGATTTTCTCATAATCATTTATTACTATATTTGTTTTTGAAAATATATTCATGATATTTGAAAAAAATTGTCTACTGATTCTCTCGTAATCATTTATTATGGGGACGAAATCGTGTACAAATGCTATATTTATATACAAATTTACGAATATATCGTGGTCGTCCGATACAGATTTCCACGTTCCAGATGAAGGCCAATTAGCAGTGACACGCCGCGTAAATAGTGAAGATTGAAAGACCAAAACAGCCATTAATCAGCGCAATATAGGGGCAATTTTGTATATTTGCGTTATGGAATTCTCTTTCCTTGATTAGCAGATTTGGGACACACCCAATTTGGTTTGATTTGCGGCAGAAATCTCTTTCCTTTTTCTCAGAAAACTCAAACCCTACTCGTCGATCATTGTTAATCGATTTTCCGCCTCCGTTTCTTCGTGCCATAATCCCTTTTTCCCTTTAATTTTCTGGTCCCATTATTTCCGGTGACGCCGACTAAGAGAATATGGTCGGCCTCGACACCTGATTCGCTCTCCTCATCTCTTATTATTGCTCTCATTCGATTCGATTCATTGGATCCAGATTCGAACAGCGAAATCAGGTGATTTTGCTCATTTGTGTCATGTCGATTGCCTGATCTGTTATGTGATCGATTGGAGGTTCGTTTCTGTCTTCTCAATATGATTTTGGTGGGTTCAATCTGCCTCTCGTGGGTTTGTGCTCGGAAATCAGGATTCGATTTTTGGGTTATGTCTGAATTATCTCCAAAGAGCTTAATTCACGTTCATCAATATTCATACATGGCGAGCTCCGTCCAAACAACAACATCATCAATAACAACAACAATTTGCATCGGAACAATCGGAGCAACGTAGTGCGCACTGATGAAGATATTGAAGGTTTGTAAAAAAATTTCATTATTCCATTGCTATGGTAAATATTTCCATTGTTCCATGAACATTAGAAATATTTCCATTGTCCCATTGTTAGTTTCTGAAATATAATATTCCATATTTACATCCGTCCATATTTTCATAACTCCATTTTGTATATAAGTCGATTCAAATGATTCCTTCATTCTAATTTTCACAAAATCACGTAATTCCATTGTTTCATGAACATTAGAAATATTTCCATTGTCCCATTGTTAGTTTCTAAAATATAATATTCCATATTTACATCCGTCCATATTTTCATAACTCCATTTTGTATATAGTCGATTCAGATGATTCCTTCATTCCATTTTCCACAAAATCACGTAATTCCATTACTTCATTTCATACTTATTTTCATGTCTCATTAAGTGGTAGAGTTTGAATTTGGATTCTTCTCCCTAATTTTTTGGTAATAATTTTCTGAATATTTTTTTCAAATTTAAATTCCTATAATTGTGCTAATTTATTCCTCAATTTCCTATTTTAATGCATTTAATTGATTATCAGAATCAAACGCAATGACCATCATACCCTTTTAGTTTATTTAATGAATTTTTAATTAATGAAATCATAGTAGAATCTGGACCATTAATTGATTACATCCAATGGATGTAATTTATTCTTATATTTGTATTTCATCAACTATTTGTAGTGGAGTGCATCCCTTTATTATGATACATGATGACTAAATAAAATATTATGACATTTGTTTTTTTGGCAATACATTTATTCACTCACGTCTCTTCCTTTTTTCTCAAAATTTTTTCTGTGCGGTTCGTCTCCTTCTTTAAGTTGTCTCCTCTTCGCCTCAGTCTCCATTACTTCGTCTGAATCACATGAAGTTGTCACTGAAGCCAGAGATCTGGCGCCTTTATGGTTCCATCCTTCGCCACGGCGTCGATTTCATGGTCGTCATCAGCTTGCTCGAAGCAACCGGAGGCTCTCTCTTACACACTGAACATACAAAATAAAAATCAGCTAACAATTTGTATTCGATCATTTACATGGGCATGCCAAAATTGAGATAAACAGCAAGGACGGTACTCCTGCACACAAGCCCGCAGCGAAGTCAATCCAACAAAACGTTGGGGAGCATTTAATCACACGCTACCCTTGCTCCTCCTTCACACGTTTATATAGTGGTTTACGTTGTAAACGAAAGGTTGAGGAAACATTACAAATCGACTCTTCATTTTGTAAAAGATACATAATAGAATATTGAGCATGTTGCAAAGCCATGGTGCCCATGCGTGCATAACAACCAAGCCGATCACGTGGTACCCTTATCCAAGCTCCGTAGGGACAAACTTCCCCATCCAAGACACACTCTTATATAACACATTGGTGGGTAAACCATAGGTTGAGAGATTATTGTAAAATAACTTTTCGTAACTCATTGTAACGGAAAGAGAGCAAACCATTATTGTAAAACGACTCTTCGAAACTCTTTGTAATGGAAAGAGAGCAAATCAACTCCCACTTTATAGAATTTGAAAATAGAAAGTAGATAGAAGGTGTCACGTGGCACCCACAAATTTTGCTATTATAGATATAATAGATTTTTACATTAAACAATTAATATTCTAAGGTACGTTTAATTATATTTAGAAATATATATTATTAATCATTATTAATTCCCAATTAATTCATGATTAATCTTAGAAAATCATATCCATCTATGTTACATGAGTGTTACTGTCTCGTTATAATAAGGTGATTCCAACAAACAAGTCGATATATATTAGGAGTTGGTTTGAAACAAATGGGATAACTCGAGCTTAACTCAAGCTCAAACAAGCTAATGTAATTAAGCTCGAGTCTGGATCTTGTAAAAAATTAACTAAACTCAAATTCGGCTTGACTTAATTCACCTCATATTATTTTCACTACAAATATTTGTTAAAAATATATTTTAATATATTATATAATTATTAAAATATAAATGAGACTTTAAACGTGCAATTAAGTTCAACCTTTAACTCAATGATGCAGGACAATCCCGATTAGGATTCTTAATTATATTAGATTTTGGATAGTTTTAGGTTTTCCTATTAAGTTATGTTTTCTAACTCTAATTAGTTTGGATTGATTAGTTCTATTTGTTTAGATTTACTAGTTTGAGTTAGTTTTGGAGAATTAATCCTATATAAGTCTTAGCTTGTGTAGAGATTATTATCATCATTATCATTGTTATCAATTTGAGTTACTTGGATTTATTCCGTTTTCTTCCTAAGTTAAGGTTTCATCTTTGCTTCGTTTCGAAGCACCCTTCTGCTGCACCAAAGTGGTATCATAGCCCAGATTTGACCGGGCATGATGGCCAACTATGGTACTAGTAGAATCCAACCCATCGTCAACAAACGATGGATTGAACCAGTCGTGCAACGACTCGATGACACTATAGACTCATTTAGTAACATGACGCAGATACTTCCTGTGCATATATCTGAGGTGAGAAATCGACAACGTGAAAGCCGAATGGAGAACGACAACAATGCTTGTGACTTTCCACTTGTTTATCAATAACAACAAAAGAATATTCATGCGTTGACAACTGATGTAGAGAATGGAGAACACAAAAATAAGATATTTCGAACTCGATGCACCATTAACAATAAAGTATGTAAAGTGACCATTAATCATGGTAGTAACGAAAAATAAAGTCTCCAAAGCATTAGTCAAAACGCTCAACCTAGATACAGAAGCACTCATGATACCATACAAAACTGAATGGAACAAGGGGGGAATCAAGACTAAGGTAATTGAAAAAAATTTCGTTCCTTTCTCAATTGGGAAATACTATAAAGATGAGATTTTATGTGAAGTGGTGGATATGGATACTTGTCACGTTTTGTTGGGGCGACATTGGTACTGCGACATCAAGGCTACTTACAGGGTTTGTGACAATACCTAAATGTTTTGGTGGGAAAATAACAAGATTGTATTACTCCCGCAATCAAATTAACTAGACTCCAATCTCACTATTAAGAAAGACAAACCAGTTTTCTCAGAAGTTAACGATCAGGGAAAAGTTGAAGAACGAATAGAAGAAGATACTAAAGTTGGTATTGAGAGATGTACGCTTGCAAAAATTAAGTCGAAATCTTGTAAAAATCAATTGATTGAGCGCAAGGAGATACATGATGTTCCATACCCTGAATACAAGGTTTTGAAAGAGGCACATGAAACTGCCAGTGTAATTTTTGAAGATGCTCATATTCAACTTGAAGTAAGGACAAACAATATTCTCGTGGTTGATACTAATGAAAATAAGAAGGGGCTATTTAGTGTTACAAGAAGCTTTTCAGAAATTGACGATGGAAGTCAAGATGCAGATCTTGATAGCCACATGCAATCAAGTAAAACAAATGTCTCAAAAATCAATTCGTTGGATCCATCGTCGATACACGCAAAAGGTACCGAGCTTACAACTGAAACTCTTGATATTGAATTGACTTTTGGTACAATTAGTTGTTCTCAGGTTCCATCAACAGGTTATGAAAACGATCATAATAGAATTGATGATCAAAAACCTGACGGAAATATGAAAGTGAACAAGGAGCCACCAGACAAGAATAAGAGTTACCAGACAAGAAATCATAATGAATCTAATGACCAAAGAGATGTAAATCTGTTATTGGACTCAATTGATACTCCTCATGGTGAGATAAAAGAAGAATTGCAAGTGACAACTCAAAGACATGGTGAAACTTCAACTAATGATACAACACCTTTTATGAAAGAAGTGTTGTGTGCACCGCTGATCACTAAATCGTCTCTACAACTTCAACTCCGACTTATGCGTGCTTTATTTGATGAATATGGCTTGAATAGACCGTTCAAAAGAATTGACCTCAACCAAAAGTTGGTCACAATTGATGATTATCATGAATTTGAGAGCAATAACCTGGTTCATGGTCTAAACATCAAGGATAGGAACGTCATGCTTGTCGACCATCATGTAAAGATCTCGTGTCTTAAAAAAGAAGAATGTTTTAGATTGGACAAACTACCTATGATTGGAAACGTGCAAACAAAAGAAGTTGATAAGCTGCCTGCTCAAGGAATATATTTTATTCATCTGCACAAGACCTTTTATGGACTGAAGAACCGAGATTTTGAGTCCAAATTTAATACATGTCGAATATGGAATTGCTACCCCCAAGAAACAAATTGTCGCTTACATAGATGTCCTCAACATGCTCAACATTGGAGACACACTCAAGTATCATCTACCAAATAAGGATGTTTCATCTTTTAGTCAAAATTTTAATGTTAGATGCATTTCCGCGAGTATACCTACTGGAGCAAGTGGGAAAACAAGCACAAAAAAGCAATAGATTTCGTTTTGACACAAGATCTAAATGTTTATCTCTTCAACGAGGAGTGCATAAAGGAGATGGATACAAAACTGGAGGAAATGACAAGGATGTTGCTTCAAAAGGATAAACGCGCACTATATAACGACTACGTAGCAAGGAGAGATTTTACTCTAAATCTTATGGAAGTTTATGAGAAACACCATCCACCCGATGAGTTCTCTTTAAATCTAGAAAAATCGGGACGAGTTTTTTTCAAGCGTCGGAGAATTGATGCAGAACAATCCCGATTAGAATTCTTAATTATATTAGATTTTGGATAGTTTTAGGTTTTCCTATTAAGTTAAGTTTTCTAACTCGATTAGTTTGGATTGATTAGTTCTATTTATTTAGGTTTACTAGTTTAAGTTAGTTTTGGAGAATTAGTCCTATATAAATCTTAGCTTGTGTAGAGATTATTATTACCATTATCATTGTTATCAATTTGGGTTACTTGGATTTATTCTGTTTTCTTCTTAAGTTAGGGTTTTATCTTTACTTCATTTCGAAGCACCCTTCTGCTGCACCACTCAAGTTTTGAATTAAACTTAATTGTATCAAGCTCAAGGCGAATATTTAACAAGCAAGCTCAATCAACTCTGTAAAGGCTCGTAACTCTGTAAAGGCTCGTAACTGCAAAATACAAAACTCATACAACGCAACTAAAATAGAAAAAACCTAAGTTATCACTAAAACTACTTATATAGTATGTAGGATATGATTTACATGTATAATCCAAATACATCAAACAAGTTTATGCTTTCCTCCAAAAATAAATAAATAATATACTGTAAACTGAAAGAAACTATCAGATCAAGAACTCACAATCCCAAATCAACAGTGTCGCATTTGGTTCACTCATGAACATGAACATTGTGTCTTATTTTTTGTCATCTTTGGTCTTGTCTTTCTTGTCTTTCCTTCCCGCAAGAATCATGGAGATCTGCAAGCCTCTGCTGAACGCTTGATTGAACAGCAGCCGAGCTTGGAACTCAGACACGAACGGGAACCACGAGAGAATGGCGATGGGCATGAAGATCACGAGCCCCATTACGTACTCGTATCCTCTTGCCAGCTCTTTGATCGAATCCCAGAAACCGACCCCTTTGAAGAATGGCCGGCATGCTTGCCCAATCTAAGGAAAATGCCGATGGAGTGAACATTGCATCGTAATATAACAAACATACTATAACACCGAAACAACTAGTTCAAAATGAGTGACTGTATTATGTAGAAACAATGGGGACCGTCTTATAACAAGCATACTCGGGATAATTCCAAAATCTCACGGGGCGCTTTCCGACTTTTGCAAGAAATATCCATCAACTATCATTTTTTTTTTGCACCGCGTAACAAAATCCATCAAAATAAAATTTAAAACAAGAAAATTACAGCTGACTTCAACGTCAAATATGATGATGTTATAATGACGTTAGCACACATTTTTCCAGGGACATTTTCGTCTTTTCACTTCACAATTGACAGAGTTTTTTTGTTGCAATGATCCCATCATACTAATACGTAGAAACAATTATTTCAAATTATGAGTGACCACTGTTATATAGAAACGATGTGTTCAAAATAAGTGATTCAGCAGTAGGGGATATGAATTATCCGAGTCAAGTTTCCGAAATTGAGAAGCAGAGGAGAAAGTTTGGAACTTACGAGCAGAAGCGCCCACCCGGTTGGCAGGAAGGCGATGACAGCAGCAAATATATCTGCTATAGTGAGGCGGCATACCACGAACATGACCGTCATCACAGACATGAAACCAAGGAAGAGAAGTGCCTTGAGAATCCTGAACATGAGCTGGAAGTCGGTTCCAAATCTTCGTCTACCCATTGAGACCATCTGATAATTAAACATGGACATGAGCATAGCAGCAAAACCAATCTAAAGTGAATTCATAAAATCAAGAAAAGAGGTCTCAATGCTGTGATATATCTGTCAGACCTTAAAACCCTATCTGACATAAGAATTCAAACTGATAAGTGGAGGGTCCGACCGACGTGTATATGAAGCATAATCAATGTTGTAAGAACTGGCCTAGACGAAGATTTTTAACACATCAATCCGATTTCATATAATCAGGCAGCTTAAGTTGGATAGACGGAGTGTATTGATATCTTAAATTAATTTTATAAAACAGCTAAATTTAAAATAATCTTAATAATTAATACTTGGATTAGTACCTTTTAGACGGATTGTATAGGTATCTTAAATTAATTTAATAAAATACCTAAACCTAAAATATTCTTAATAATTAATACTTGGATTAGTACCTTTTCCTATTTTTATAAGAATATGAAGGTAACGAATATCAAAATATTTATGTTTTATTAATTTATATATATTATAATTCATATTTTGATGGCATATGTATAATTATTATTTTCAATAACTTAAAAAATAGAAAAATATAAATTCAATCAGATTCATCCCGGGGCCTTGTCCATGCAATTAATGTATACTGTCTTTTAGAACACTGCAAATGCATACCTTAAGTACCAAAAGAACAGTAATCATAACTAGCCACGAAAGCCCGTAAACCTACAAAAGTAAAGACAATTCACGGTTGTCATATGAAGAAACAAATCATAAAGAGGCACCACTTACAAAATAATAAGCACGAAAACAAATCATACCAATATACGCCGGCTGTGATGGGCTATGTCAAGGTGGTACACAATACCATACTGGAAAATGAAGAAGCGCAACGCAAGGATGATCTCAATCAATCTTCCCCGGACGTTCGTGTGTTTCAGGTGTTCCTGCTCTTCGTCCCACCAAGATTCCCAACTCCTATCAGGCGGTATGCCAATGCCGCCCCGATTCCCCATCCACCTCTTCCAGTCCGTCCAGTCGTCCACAGTCTTCTGCCAGTCAAACCCGGACGGATTGAACACCGAGGGCGCAAACAACCACGAACCTATCAGAAACCACATCGAGAGCGTGATGAAGAGGTACAGATTCGAGCTGCGATATGATTCCCCGTAAACCCCATACACAAGCAGCAGCACGAACAGCTCCAGACCCTTGACAAAGTGGCTGCGCGAGTACATTCTATAATTCTCAGCGAACTTTGCATGGAAGACGACAAAACCACGGCCAGTGGCTCGATACTTGGAGCCTCCGTGCAGGATTGTTCTTCCGAAGTAATGTGCTTTCGTTCCTAGCTGGAAGGTGAAGAATACGGAAGCTAACTGCAGTTGCATAATGATGAAGTCACCTAGGGCGGTGCGAAATCCTTTCTCCAAGCCAATTTCCATCACCATTGGCAGTACTAACAACAGACCGAGCTGGAAGAAAGACTGGGTAGCCAAGGCTTGCTCGAGGGCTTTGCTCTGGTGAATGCTCGGGCTCTTGAGAATGCTTTCCTCCAACCCACTCATAACCATGTAATAACGCCCATACAAGAACGAATACACGGTGAGAACAGTGACCTGGAGAGAAAAAATATGTTTCAAGCCTTAAAACTTATAGAGAAAATTGCAAAAAGGTGCCCTATTATAAGACACTTTTGCAAAAGGGTGCTGTGTTTGCATTTTTTTTGCAAAATGTGTGTATTTTTATAAAAATGACAAAATTTCCCCTGAAATTAAAAATTAAGACGTTTATAACATAATTTTAAAAAGTAACTTTAACTTAAAAATAGTATAATTACAACATTTGATCATACAAATTTTAGTTAAGGGATAAAAACAGAAACTTTTAAAATATTTAATTTAAATAATAATTATTTATTTTCAGGGGTAATTTTGTCATTTTTATAAAATTATACACATTTTGCAAAAAAAATGCAAAAAACACAACACATTTTTGCCATTAAAAAACAACACAGCACCCTGCAAAAGTGTCATATAATAGGGCACATTTTTGCAAATTCATGTCTATTGTAATTGTAAGCATAATGAAGTTTTGGCTTTTGTTATAACATACCATGCTGCTAAAATAGAAGCCGACTGTCGTGAAGTAAAACGAAAGCATTCTGAAGAAGTCAAATCTACGTCCGAGTCGATAAACATCCCTGCTGAGTGTCTGCTCTCCATTTCCGTTTGCAACTTTGGCCTCAAAGAGTGAAATCTGATTCATACCCACATCACGACCCTTGCCTACTTGTATGTACTCGTGATGCGTTATATATCCCCCGCGCAAAGTAGAATTGTAGCCTGAAGATGTTAATGCGGTGGTCAGAAAAAAAATTACCATGGAAGCCTTGCTCATGAACCAAAAATTACCTGCAAATATATCCTCGCTCAAGTTAATGATTTTCGAAGCTTTGCTTATCCCACCCCTTGTCACGTGGAAGAGTCTGTCGAATATATCGGGATGGCCATAGTGGAATCGTACCCTGTAAGGTAGGATGCAAATTTTAACCTAATGCCACGTGGCAAGAAATTAAACAATAAGCAAGATTCATGTTACCTCAGAGGATTTGCCAAGATACGTTGGCCAATTGTTACAAAACTAGTTTCTTGATTTGACATGAACCAAGCGAGAGATGAAACACTGTAACGTAAAATGAAAGATAAATAGCTATCAACATATGGAAGAAAAAAAACACAATTACTATTATGTTAACTTTTCTCATTGAGACATGGATTTGTTCGGATCAAACCTTCCAGTGAAAATATGCTCTCTTAGACCCAATATCGAAGGTTTCCGCTGCCCACGACGATGCTTTATCAATTCCTCCAATACATTTCTCATCTTGAAAGCTTCTTCGAAGTAATTATCCTGTAAATGAAGCATAGGAGGAAAAAATTAATACATTCAAAACAGGCATAAGCTCTGTAAACATTAGTTAAATTCAATTCGCCGAGTTTCGTTGTAACGCAAAGGGAAGATGTACCTGATTCATGTCTATGGTCTGCAGGGCTTCTCCACGAGTAAAAATGATGGCGTGATTTTGATTTTCGGGTTTTCCCTCACCAATTTCTGTTGGAGGGCCCGGAAGCTTGATTCGGTATATTTCCTACCATTTTAAGTTATCCTTCCGTGAGATGGAAACAAAACATAAAAAACCAACGATGTCCTCGTCATTTTAAGTTATCCTCACGTGAACTAGAAAAAAACTTTTCTTGAGGTTGACCAAGGAGACAAAAACGTATGAAATAAGAAAAATACCTCATCTAATTTATCTCCTCCCTTGACGAGAACTGAGTAATAAACCTTATGAGGCTTCCCGTCAATTGGCTCGTCTCTTTCATCAATATAAGCAACGCGTAGAGATGGATACCTGCAGATTTTTTTTATGCGGTTAGACATAGTAGCAATGTTTTGGATTCAATTGATAAATAAGATAAGAACCGGACTCACGTTAACATGAGGTTCAGGATATTGTTATAACAACTCCGGTCTCGAGGATCTTTTGATTGTTTCTGCGCGCCATAGACCTGACAAGAAACTACATAGGTGAACTTCATATCAGCGAGAGCTTGCACATGATCAACAAAAGCCTTAGGCTCTTCTTCACTCAACTCCATGCTCCGATACCCACTAAAAACAGCTGCAGGTGAAGATATACAAAATACAGTATCAAGAAATGCAAATTAATTTTAATTGTTGCACAATTTTGTGAAAGAAGCGCTGACCATCATTATCTCCCGCAAATTCTAGATAGCCCTGAAGCTCTATAGCCTGCCTGTAATACATCATCCCTCTCACTGAAAGAAAGACAGAAATCGCGGGCAAATATTTAGCAAAAATATAGTATAAAAAACACGAGGATATAAATTAGAAGGGAAAATTGGAAAAAGTAGCTGTGAACTTAGCAATTTCTTGCAAAAATGTGCAATTTTGTTCAAAAAATGACAAAAATATCCCTAGAATTAAATTTTTAAAAAATAAAAATACTCTTTTCCAACTTGAGCTCGTCGGTTGTCCTCTTCTTCGACTGAATATCACCGCCCGTGGCTTGATAACACGACGATGACAAGGGGAAGTCGAACCAACTTGGCGGTTGGAGAAGAGAAAATATAGACGAGTTCTGAGTTGGAAAAAAAAATATTTTTAATTTTAGACTTTTTATATTTCAGGGGCATTTTCGTCATTTTTAAACAAAACTACACATTTTGCAAAAAACAAAATAATAAGTTCAGTTACTTTGTGCAAAAATTGATTAGTTCAAGTTACTTTTTGCAATTTACACAAACTATAAAAAAAGACGAGCTTCAGAATTTAAAGTTAACCGGTTCTAGCGAGTGTCTGGCCTCTGTAAGACACCCAGTGACGCACTAACTCCTGCTTTTCCTTCTCGCTGTATCCAAGCTTAACATCGTCTTTTCGCTTCTCAAAATTATCCCATTCGTCTATTTCATAGTCCCGGTTGTGAGAGTCAATCAGGTCTAAAAAATTTATAAAAAAAAACATAATGCACATCTATGGAACTGAAACTCACCGGGATAAATTTTCTTCAGGTAAAAAAGAATTGATATCCCGTCTTCATTTTTCTTATTTAACTCCTCGTCGGAATACAGAACATCTTCTTTGTAATACGGAGTCAAGACACTATTCCGAACAAGAAAAAAACACGCATCAAAACAGGAACCAGGCAAGATTGGTTCTGAAATGATTGTTTAGTACAACGACTGACCTAAAAGACAGCATGTTACGGACTCTTGGAGCAGCTGGCATGTTCATGAACAACGAGTTTGCAAAGAATGTGATGCGCCTGCGAGCCTCCAGATTCTGGGGCACGTTGATGGCGGACTCCTTGACAGTTAAAAGCAAATGAAGCCTAACAACCTACGAGAAGTTGCATGAGAGAATGAGGACTGTATGTCTTTTCAAATCTTTGTGTCGTAGCGCAAATGTTTGTCGATTTACCTTCTCTCTCCAAGATTTATTTTGCGTAAGAGGGATGTTTATCTTTTCAAATCTTTGTTCTTTCTTGGCACTTTGACTATTGTGTTGAACTTGAGAGTGATCTTTTTCGATTCTATGAAGAGGAAACCCGACAGCACAAATAATTAGTGACAAGAAAGAAAAGAACTCTCGTCATAATTTGCATTTTGCACTTACTCTTGGCCATTGATCATGATATCATGCATGATAATTTCCATAATATCTTGGAGGATGTTGATGATTTGGGACTTGTATATTTCAACATTGACTTCCTCCAAATCCGTGAGCTGCGCAAATAAGTCAACTTCAGTATCAAGCACGAATTTGATTGCACATTGAGTTAACGCTAAAAGTAATATTCAAAACCAGATATAGTAAGGGAATAGAAGAAACATCGTTAAGTATTACCAAGGTCTCGAGGAACTTCTCCAACTTCACGTTGAGTGATGGCATTTCGCTCATCCGGAATTCATCCAAAAACCTATGTTGTTGGATGCTGACATCTATTTCATAACAGATCTGCCTTAATATCCTGTTTCATAAGAAACAAAAGCCAACCAATAATTACAATTCTTATGACGGAGAAGCTCTTTTACAAGTTCAGCAATTAAGGTTAAGTATAAATGTTTCTTCCTTACATCTAAGGTTCTAAAACTCAGGATTGGGGAGAACTTAGCGAGGCGAAAAATAAGAAGTTATGAGAACTCGGGGAGAAATCGGCATAACTCGTTTTATATTAAATAAATATATCATATACATACATGCATGATTCATATGAGACAAAAAAAACAATATTTTAGTAAAATAATTAACTTTTAAACAACTTAATAAGTTAAAACAAAAAAACAAATTATAAAACGGTTTCAAAGCAGGTGTAAAAATTAAAAATAAAAATTGACCAATTTTGACTGTGTTGATCCAGCAAAAACTTGGTAAAACCGAACCACCGAGAATGAGTTTCAAAACTTAGTCAACTCGATTTTACTGAGTTCTTGGGGAGAAATCAGGAAAATGTAGGGAGTTGTAGAGCACTGCTTACATCCTATCAGCTTCATCTTCAAGAATGCCAAAGATTACGTCCCTGAGTGTTTCATAGCATTCAATGACCGCCGAGTACATATACGGGTCGTTTTTTATCTTCCTGAATAAATCATAATCTTCCTTCTTTTTGAAATCTTTTGCCATGTCCAATGCTATAGGAATCTGTCATTTATCCGGAGCAGACAAATAAAGTTAGATAAAAGTTTAGCATTAAAACTTGAACTATTTTATTTATTTGGAGCCAGCCAAAGCATATACCTTACTGGCGAGCAAGAAGGGAGGCCACTGTACAACAGAGACATCACTCGGGGAGTAAGGCACAAGCAGCAAATCCCTATCCCTGAACAATGAAACATTAAAGCAAAAACATTACAAACTGATATGATGTTTTCGACTAAATAAATATTTGAGCAAAGCCCGAACCTATTGCTGATCAAGTCCTCCAGTCGCATGGAGTGTATGAACTCATTCCAAACCTGTGAAAAATTGGCAATGTTCTTCTGTTCAATTGACTCGTCCTGACAAGGTGAAATATCACATATTAGACGACATATAAAATAAATTAGTAATAATGCAAATATTGATAGAAGACAAAAGACAGTATCTTAAAAACTTGAAATACCAAGTCTCTCCCTTTGGCGTTCCTATCTGATGATGGCAAAAGACGGTGACTGAAAGCCGAAGGCACCGACTCAAATCTGGACCGTAGCATTCCAAGAGTCCGTATCTAAAGAAAGGGTGATGCAACGAAAATCATCATTTAAGCACAGACAATTGGTACGTTATAATGATTATATTTCAGAAAGACCACTAATTACCTCTCCCAAATGACTGAAGGCCCCGTGAATACCACCGAAAATAGTAGAGAATATGGCATACCATATTTGTGTATCCATGAAATAAACCTGCAGACCAGAAAATGGAGTAATATGACTAAATTCAGATACACTAATACTTATCAATGAAAAATGACTCAAATCTTCTTGCATGATGCTTACCAGGACAATTGGAGCCCACATTGCAATGACAAAGCCCATATTATGTGTCACTACAAAGGTTTCAGAAATGCAATTCAAAGCAAAAGAGGGGGAACATAATCGAGAAACAAAAAGAAAAGGAAGAAGTATTACGATTACTATTCGGAAAGAACTCGTGCCACTTGTAGGCAGAGACACGCATATCCATGATCAGCTTCGTTGGTCCCACTAATGGCAATATCTGTAAACAACATATGTGCAAGAATAAGGTATTAAATACAAGCTTAGTACAATTTATACCATGATAAAGCAGCAATTTCCAAAAATAATTAGGAAAAAAGGTCTGTAATTCCCAAGTCTTACTCCGTCTGCTACAACTTCTACGCCTAGGGGAGCATCAGTGCCATCTTCGTCAACAAATTATTACTATGTCGTGAATTTTCCCTGGTTTTCGTATCCTGGTATATTTCGTTTGCCACTGAAAATGATATATCTGGAGAAACCAGTCTTGCATATTCTAATCACTACTGCAATTCCATATCCATCCCTCAGATATCTAGAAACTACTATTTGATTGTTAAAATAGCGAGCACACAAGTACCAATTTTCGTACCATACGCTCATTAGGAGCATATTCTTGCGTCCCGGAACATTTCATACAAAGCTATGGAGAAACAAGTGGTAATGACTTCGTGGGAACTTCTAACAACATTAACCATTATCCCAAACTTGCTAGACATTTGGAAGAGTTTGTGGAAACTCTAGAGACGCGAGCAAAGCTTGCGGCAAAGGCTTCTTCATGGAAGTATTAGAGTGTTTCGATATTAAAATAGTAAGAAATTCTAGTAGGGCGTTCTAGAGGGAAAATTATAGCCCTCCAAAGTGTCATGGTAGAATAAAGGGTAAATTGCAAAAAGTTGCCATAAACTTTTTCAATTTTGCAAAAAGTTGCCGTGAACTTACTATTTTTTGCAAATTGTGTACACTTGTTCAAAAATGACGAAAATGCCCTTGAAATCAATTTCTTTAAATTAAAAAAAAATAACTCGAGATCATCGGTTTTTTTTTCTCGCACGCCATTGATGTCCTTTCATGAGAATTCAGATCAAGACGAGTTAGAAGTAAAGAGAAAACCGGCGAGCTCGAGTTGAAAGACATTGATTTTTATTTTGATTTTCCAAAAAAATCTTAAGGGCAATTTCGTCATTTTTTTGACAAATGTTTGCAAAAAATAGTAAGTTAACAGCCACTTTTTGCAAAAATGAAAGTTTACCGCCACTTTTTGCAAAATTTGAAAAGTTCATGGCAACTTTTTGCAATATTCCCTAGAATAAATCCTCACCCGGGAGGAGACCAACTATAAATAAGTGTGAATATCACTTGACCAAGCCACTGGTACTACAAAGATATTTCTTCAAGTATTGGGGAAAAGGAAGAAAATAATCAACATGAAAGAAAAGAGGAAAAACCTCCACATAGTAACTGAATGCGAGCTTGCTGATCAAAAGCAGGATCCAGAACATCGTATACCTGTCAATGTGAAAATGATATAACTATAGCAACAACAACAACAATGATGATTATAATAAACAATTATTAAGAGCATTATCTTTCTTACTTCAAAAGTGAGAACATATCCTCATGCATGCCTCTTCCGAGATAAAGCTTTGGCTGCAGTTAGAAGAAAAAAATAGGTGTCAACGTATATGGGTGTGAGACAACATGGTCAAGATTCGGGAAAGATAAATATGCTTACTTGAGCCCACCACATAAGAAGAGTGATAATCCGCCAGTTTGAACGCTCCATAGTTCTTCGTAATGGTGGGAGCAAAAATATGAGAGCTGCCAATATGTTGGGCAACATATATATTGCAACGGCGCAAGTATAAAATGACTGGTTTTGCCAACCCCGATCCCAAGTGGTGAAGAACTTTACGAGACCGGTTGGATTTTGCACGGAACTGGAATAACCGATTGGCAAAACCACGGCCCATGTGGCCGCTATTGCAAGTTTCAGAAGGTACCGTAATATTTGACTAAATTTTAAGCTCCTCCAAGCATTAAAACTTAAAATTATATCCAGCGCGGCTGCAACAAAGATGATAGAGAAAATAAGACATCACCAAGATTTTTGTTAAAATAAAAAACAAGTTACTCAAATAATTCTAAAACCATCGCAAAAACCACAATCTAAATGATGATACGAATAAATAATCAAATGTGTACATGAGTAGTACCTTGCACAAAATTGAGAAAAGCAGAAGTAATAAAAATGGTCAAGACATTTCTGAAAACATCCTCCTCGAAAATGGCAGCAAGGGATCCGGTAGGACTCCACGCAATGATCATCATAGCCTTATCAAAGAGTAACATATCTGATTAGTTACTTGGAGAGAAAAGTAAAATAATAGGTACGCATACTTCGACGCTAAAAAGCTACCTGAAAAGCCAATATGAAGAACATCCACAACCGATCAAAGCTTCTAAAAAGATGTAGAAATGTACGGACTTCAACAAAATTTGTTTTTGGCTTCTTCTTTCCGGCTACAACTTGGTTACTCCTCTGTTAAAAGGAATAAAGTCGATAAAAAAGTGTTAAATATACAATAAAAATGGGCTCAAAACATTTTTGTCAAAAAGAAAACTGTGTAAGACAAAAAAACAAAAACGAAAAAAGTCAAATTAACATTTTGTTAGTAAATATATCTCAAAAAAAGTGTGTAGTGTGTGTGCTATATACTCGCACCTAGTAAGAGTAGCATATAAATTAATTTCCAATCCAAATAAAAATAAATAGCTACCGCATTTGCAGGCTGTGTCTCGTCTGCATGCACAAAAAAATCGGATTTAAGATCCCACGGCCACCCCAGCTTAAAACATTTGTCGGACCTGCAAAGAGAAGACGATGATTTAGTTATATATCATCTTAAAATATACAAATAAAATTGACTAATTTTCTATTCAAACAACTGACCAGAAGTACTCATTCAAATCATCATAGTTTCTCCATCTTGAATGGCTAGCCTTGCCTCCCTTGTTCCTCCTAGCTTCCTTTGTCATACCAACCAATATTAAATTAGCAAAAGAGAAACAGATGAATAATGAGAAACAAGGGTGGGACGGCGTAATTAAATAATAATTACCCTGCGAAGGACCTGGTAGATTGGTGTTATAACATCATTCAAAAATGATTCTTCACCGCGAGTTGCTGTTTGGTAGTCGTCTCCACTAACCGGGTGAGCATTGCTATATAAAGTCCCATACACCTCATTCGCCATCTTCAACAATAAAGATGTTGTTTACAGTGATATAAAGGTAGTGAGAAGAAATTATTAGTAACCATGTCACATAGTAGTCCATGAATAATTTATTTCACGAAGAAAAAAAAACAATACCCTATGGAATATGTAGCAAATGCATTCTGGCATGAACCGGATATTTGATGCTTCCCCCCATATAAGAAGATAAAGAGCAACGTAGATAAGCTCCAACTGTTGTCTGTCGGAACCTGGAGGAAATCTGCAAAGCGGACATAAGACAGAAATTTCAATTTTATGAAACAAGTGAAGGCTTCAGTTACTGTTATGGATATGGAGAGAAACACGGACACTTGCCTGAGATTTGATTTACATCGTATATAGTTACACCATGAACGGTAATTCTGGAACACTTTCTCCACTAAACGCTCTACCGTGCCTCTATCTAGCTGCAATAAGATTTTCTCACTGGTCATCAGTATACAATAAAAACCGCAAACTATGATCTAAAGCTGCTACTGGCATATAAACAACTAGTAAAAACAAAGAAGAGAAAATAAAATTATAAGAAAACCGGTAAAGAGCAGACACAAACAACGGTGTACCTCTGTATAGCCTTCGAGATTTCTGTTCCTCACATCCATGTTGGCGAGAAGCAATATTAGATGTTCCCTTTGATTCGCTACATTTCCTTTCTTCAATGTCCAATGAAAGTTTTGGTCAAACGTCATAAAAACACTATGGTACTTAATGTAAAACAAGGCATTGAGATGCGACTTACTTGGAATCCAAAAGCAGACGAGAGCCAATCAAGTATGTCGTTAACCGACTTAGCCCTTTCCTTGGACGTGACTGAACCATCATCGGTGACATTGTGTGTTGGATTGGTTCTTGGCATCGGAAGGCTATCCACATTGCGCAGAGCATGAAGGGCGGCTTTAATCTATATTTTTCAGGATAAAAATAAGCAACCTCAACAGAATTGATCAAGAAAACAATTAAATCCACAGAAATATCATATATGCTATATAATAACACACAACCTCGGGAAGTTCCATAATTGCCGGCTTAACTCCAACTGCATGCAATGGGAGGATGTTATAGGGTTTGTATTGTTCCTTTTTCCTCTCCACTTCCTTTGCATATCTATGTGTCTAAGAAATATCCAACTAAGTATTATCACCTCTCAGAAAATTATGAGCTCGACGAGGGAATATAAAGGTTACAGAAATCAAACCTCGTCGTCAACTTTCGAAGGAGGTACAACTGTTCTCAACACGTCGTACAACACTGTCGCAATCTGATAAACTTTAGCCATCTCCTCGCTTCAAGAGTTACCAAAAACAGAACAAATTAGACCATATGGATAATATTGTTAGCAGAAATAAGCTTGGACAGAGCTGATAATCGAGCCTTACGGTTTCCTAACACCTTGGCCTTCTTTGATGTATTTCCCATAGAAGTTATGGTAATAGGTAGTGATTTCTCTGGGATCACTTCTCGCAAGCTGAGGTTTTGTTTCTTCTTCTTCCTGCAAAAAGTTATGAAACAAATTTTGTTCCGATTCAGTTTATAACTCAATAACCAATATAAATAGGTGCTGCAATGTCTATAATGTTACATAAATACAAAATAAGACGACTTTGTTTTTTTCTCTACACAGTTTATTAACTCTAGTGTCATGCAAAACATCATTTTTATGCATTAAAGATTATTAGAAGTGTTAACATATATGACAGTAAGATAATCATACAATGCCTAGAAAGGGAACCATTAACAATTGGTAGGGTCTACCTTTTCGAGTCTGTGTAGCAGATATGTCTTAAACTGACGAACACCACGTCCACTTGATGTCGGATCCAACCTATGAGCCTTTTCAAACGCATGGAAGCGGCCTAATTGAAGAAAATACAGTGTAAAAAAGGTCAAAAAGAATTAAAAGTATCGGCCTCAAAATATATGTGAAATTAACAATATCAAATATGATGAGAAATAAGAGTTAGAAGCCATATGCGATTCTTTGTTCCTTCCGTTCAAAATATTAAGCTTCTATCGGAATAGTAAAAATGTATAAGCAAAGGGCACCTCTAAATCTCAAGAACACACGCAACGCTCTAACATGCAGTGCATACCATCCAACCAAAGTCAATACAAAGTCAACAAACCGGTTCAGTCAAACTCACATACATAGATATATACAGAACACATGATGAATAAGCAAATCACAAACACCAAACGATGGCAATAGAATAAACATAAAGATCCAATCTTTTTGGTTCTTACAGAAATAAGCAACTCTGGAAATGTCACTCTCGACCTCATTGGTCAACACAAAGTCAACAAACCAGTAAACATACATACATATATATATATATATACATTACCCATGATTAAAAATGCAAACCAAAGACCAAAACAAATTGGAAAAACCAAACCACACCAACAAAAGTAATTAAAAATCCAATCTTTTTGGTTCTTACAGAGATAAACATCTTTGGGGTTGTCATTCTCAATCTCATTGACCAACACAAAGTCAACATACCAGTCCAGCCCAATTCACATACATATTATGCATATATAAAACCAAACCACAATAACAGAAATATTTAAAAATCCAATCTTTTGGGTTCTTACAAATATAAGCAACTCTGGAACACAAAGTCAACAGACCAGTTCAGCCCAATTCACACACACATATAAACAAAACCCATGATTAAATAAGCAAACCAAAGAACAAAACAAATCACAAAAACCAAACAAACCAACAAAAGTAATTAAAAATACAATCTTTATGGCTCTTAAGGAGATAAACACCTCTTGGGTTGTCACTCTCAATCTCATACCAGTTCAGTCAAATTCACATACATATACATACATAACCCACATGAATAAGCAAGCCAAAGAACAAACCAAACCACACCAACAAAAGTAATTAAAAATCTAATCGTTGACCAACACATAGTCAACATACCAGTCCAGCCCAATTCACATACATATATGCATATACAGAACCCATGCCAAACCACAATAACAGAAATATTTAAAAATCCTATCTTTTGGGTTCTTACAGATATAAGCAACTCTGGAACTGTCACTCTCAACCTCATTGGTCAACAGAAAGTCAACATACCAGTTCAGTCGAATTCAGTACACATACATACAGAACCCACATGAATAAGCAAGCCAAAGAACAAAACAAATCACAAAACCAAAACACACCAACAACAAAAGTAACTAAAAATCCAATCTTTATGGCTCTTACAGAGATAAGCAACCCTAGGATTGTCACTCTCAATCTCATTGGCGACCCTGAGAATAGGAGCAATAGAGGCAAGCGACGACGGTACGAGCGTCTCACTGTCGATCGCTGTCGCGTCCTCATTGGGCAGATCAATCAACCTCGTCTGCTGTCGGGACATGTTCCTCGACGACAGCCTCCGCAACAGCGGCGGCGCCGCCCCCATCTCCGGCTTGGTCCCGCTCGAGCTCGCCATACCCAAAAACCCCAAAAAACAAAAACAACCACAAAGCTCGGCAAAGACCCAATTTTGTCAAATGGGTCTTCGAGTCCATGGTGGGTTTTGAAAGCGAGATTGATACTTTGGGAGGGAAGTGGGGCAAAGTGATTGATTGGCTTTGTGGAGCGATGAGACAAATGGGTTTGGTTGCTTTTGATGAATCGATTGAAAAAACAATTGGTAAATGGAGCTGCTTTTGGTGAATCCATGGCTGCTTTTGCTTTTCTGGGTCATTGTTTTTTCGAGTATATACTTTGTAGTATAAAAATCGCAGAGAGAGCGACATGTGCTTTGCTTCGCAGAGAGAGCTATGTTACATACAAACTGTACATGAAGAAGGCTTTCTGGGTAGTTACCGTTGGGAACGTGACGCGTGTAAAAATTGACGAGCAAAAAATATATTTTTTTGGAAAAGCAATTGTGTTCCTCGTGACAGATTCATGGAATGATTCTTTAGTGTTTATATGATTGGCAAATGTTTTTCTATTTAAAGTAAACGTTTTGCTTCTTCGTTAAGTATTTATAGTTCCAAGTTTGAGTCTCAAAGTACCCAAATGATTTTGACACGGAACCTGCAAGAGGAAAAATGTCGTTTTCCACATCATCAATCCAAAACTTTTTACCATAATTGAACACTACTATAAACCAGCCGAATCGAGTATTTATTTGGCAGGACTCGGTTCAGCTCGACTCGTGAAAAAAATATTCAGTCTGAATTCGATCGAGGTTGTGTAACTAAACTTGAGTTTAACTCGAGAAAACTTAGATAAGCTCGAGCCCAACTCAATTCGATTCGATTCGCTTAATTTCAAATCATTAAATTTAAATAAAAATATATAATAATTCATTAAATACTAAATGAGTCAGCTCGAGATCGGCTCGATTTGAATCATCTAATTTCATCATAAATATTCTAAAATTTTGAAATATATTAATACAATATGTAATCAATTAAATATTAAACGAGTCGGCTCGCAAGTCTATCGCTCTTGTTCGGCTCGTTTATTAAACGAGTCTAACCTTGAGCTCGAGTTTGGCTCGAGCTCAATTATAACGAGTCACAACCGAATAGTTAACAATGGCGATAAAGTTTTGGTGGAGCAGCGAGCAGACAAGTTAAGTTAATATGTTGTGATCTCACTAAGGAAACAATGGGTTGTGTCACAGATTAAGTTCATTACAATGCAGCCAAGCAAGAAGGAGCTGACTAGGGAATATGGACCTTTGGCTTTAGTTGTGTATGTAATTTTCATGGCAAGGACCATCATCATCTGCTGTTTCTTTATTCAACTATCTTTCGTATAACGATAATTATGATGATAATAATATTTCTCTTTCATTGCTATGTTATGTGCAACTTAGTTGAAGCTATGTACGTGCTTATCAGAAATTAATTGCATTTACATGGAAGCAATAGTCAGTCGTGAGATGGTTTGAGGCCCATGCCAAGATTCTCTAGACATATGTGTAAATTCAATGTGTTAAGAGTAAGAACTCCTTCTGTTTGTTTTCCGGGAAAATGTAGCTCCAATTTTGGTAGATGTAGTGTAATTAGGTTGAATTGTTTGGGTTGCAGTAGAGTGAAGCGCATTTTCAGTCGAAGCTCATAAGTAACTAGTCATCAATGTCAATAAATTAATATACTCCCTGGGCGTCGTGTCTTCACCCTTCACCCTGCACTCGAACACCTGATCATTTCTGGTCACCTAGATATACCAGAACCCCAAAATCACCACCATGCTTTAGGCTCTTCGCGCTACCCTATTTATTACTCTAGAGTTTCATCTAGAGCAGAGCTCGTGTATTATCTCCGAAAGAGTGAAAAGAACTCCCCATCAATCATGAATTTCTTGCCATAAAATTTGCGTCCAGGAGCATGTGAGCATCATATGCTCACAAGTATCCTCTCCCCACCGAGAACACAACGCCACTGGTCATCTGAAATAAAAACTCATCTCACGGCTTGAACACCACTCGTAAAGACCCCATCCTAAAAGACTTGTCAACCGAAACTTCGATAGTTCGGAGGGACTAGGATACTTCAGAGTCGGTTCGTCTAGTCCATCGATTCTTTTGTCTTCTCCTCTGTCAGTAACTCGAATCATTTCCTCTTTGAGATCCTTCTTTGTCATGTATCTAAACGATGGAATCCTAATTGCCTCTCGTTGGTCTAGTGGTGGCCAACACTGTTAGTAACTACGCGAGTTTGTCGACTGCCCTCGGCTAAAGCACCCCTCTCAAGGATATAGACTAACCTCTAGCACCCACCATCATGCATTGAATGACCTGGTGTGCTCACACATCGGAAGGGCCTCTGAAATCTCGCCCTGAGACAAAAATCTCCCAACCAACAGTCATTCCACAACCTGATATGTTTCCCATCCCCCAACCTGTTGGGAAACGAGGGATCTCATTCATGTGCAACGGAAGTAAATAACAAAAATTAACCCAGACATTCCACTATCGCTGAGTCATGATTAAAATAATGAAAAGTAACATTGATGTGATAATTGATGATAGTTTTTTGGGCATTGGGTTGGAATGAGATGGGGATATAGACTATTATTGAGTCATGATTTTGGGGTTTTAGGGCCTTTGAGTTAGAGATGCTCTAAAGGTACTAGTTCACACCATTTTTCTAGTGTTATTTTCTTACATATTCTTATGATTCTTATATATTTGATATTTTCAGCATATATGATTTCTCATTAATAAAGGGAACCTACAACTTTGCACAACCAAAAAATGTAATCTCTAATCTTTCTTTACGTTGTCTGAAATTTATTGGATTTGAAGTTTATATGGAACTTGTGTATACAGGATAATGAAAATAAAAAGAACTTACGGAGAGAATAAGATGATAGAATTATTGAGGCCGAGTGGGAGTAGAAGGTGAGAGTAAACACACAGATTAGAGATAATAGAAACATTGATCACTTTTATCTTGCATGTTTTAATTTATTTGTTTGGTTATATATATATATATATATAATAGGTATCAAATACAAACCAAGGGAAAATGTCCAAACGTCAAAAATGTATAACATGCAATAAAATGTTGTATAACATGTTGGACATGCGCAAAATTGAAGCAATGTATAACATGTAGTGCAACGTTTATAACTGTCACGTGTCGCAATCTAAGATAACACGCGTCTCTAATCTGACGATTATATATTGGTTTGGACATTTTGGGTGAGTTTGTATTGGAGTGCATCCTATATGTATATATATTAATAAAGTGTCTGATTTAAATGGAAGATTAATAAAGTGTATGATTATATGTTAGGAATTATATTGTTCTTTCTAGTGAGTTTGTGTCGTTTATTATATTATTTAGCAACATTTTTCCTTATTATAATGCAGGAATAATGGAAATTAATCAAGAATAAGAAGAAATAATAATAGATGAAAGTGAAATATTTAAATGACTAAAATACCCTTCTATTTAAAAAATGAGAAAAATTCATTTGGTTAACTTATTTTTAAAAAAAAATTATGGAATAAATAATAAATAATAAAATACTGATATTAATATTATTTTTTAAAGGGATAATGACACTTTGTTACACTTAACTATTGCGAAATGACACTTTCATACCCTAACTATTTTTGTCTCTTTTTTGGTACCCTCACAAACTTTTTGTGACAAACTATGCTAAAATGACTAAAATACCCTTGATTTAAGAAATCAAAATAAAAGTAGTCCAATATGATTTATCAAACCATATTTAAAATGACTCAAATTTAATTTTACATTTTCGGGCATAATTGTATTTGCATATTAAGTACAAATCAAATTAAATCAGAGATAAAAAAAATTGAACCAATTCAATTTATAGTTTCTTACACCAAGGGTAGTTTAGGTATTTTAGACATTTTAGAGGTAAGTTTTCACAAAAAATTGTTAGGATACTAAAAAAGAGAAAAAAATAGTTAGGGTATGAAAGTGTCATTTCGCTATAGTTAGGTGTATCAAAGTGTCATTATCCCTTTTTTAAAAAATAAATTTCTTTAAAATATATATTAAAAATAAAAAACATTGTTAAAAGTGGTTTTTTATTTTTAATATTTATATGAATTTTTTTTTTAAAAATATAATTTTGAAATAAGTGTTTATTATTTATCTGATAAAAAAATATTTTTTTAAAAAAAAGTTCAACAGATTTTTTTTAATTTTTTTATTTTTTTAATATAAGGGTATTATGAACATTTTATATCAAAATTAACTTTGTGTTAGACGATGCAATTAAATGAAACCTTACTGTGGTGACGTGCAACTTAAAAAAAAGTAGAGAATAGTGACATGCAAAAGTTACATAGTAGAATGTACTGATCATCAATTTGTAGAGTTTATAAGTAGTATAATGTAAGTAGCATGAGATAATCATTGGTATATCTTTACTTTTGAATCCAAGTAGTATGATGTAAGTAGCATGAGATAATAATTGGTATATCTTGACTTCTAAAGCCATTTGGTGGAATTCTTTTGGATTCATTTACTTGAATGTTTTCATACTCAATGATCAAATTTTTGTGTATGAGATATTCTTTATGTTTTTAACTCCTTTTGTTACCGTTAGTTGTGTTTAGATGACAATAAGAGAAATAGACCAAAGAGAAAAACAGTAAGGAAATGCTAGAAATTTGATATTTTAACTACATTTATTTTAAAACAATGGAATTAAAGTTTCTAATAGCGTTGAAATGTGTGAAACTAAAAAAAAAATCATTCAAGATACTTTTTAGCAAGGTTTTAAAACTTGGGATTAAAAAAAATCAGTTGAGGCAAAAAATAAAGAGTTTTTAAAAATTAAAAAGAACTCACAAAACTGTAGAAACACTCCAACATTACAATTTTTTTAATTGAAGTTGCGGGTTCGAAACTCAGTTGGCGCATAGAAATTAGGATGAGGAGAGATTTTGGACATATTAGGTTAACGAGTTTAGTTCAATCCTCGACCACCTCAATTTTACCAAGTTCAGAAATTGCAAATTTTAAAACACTGCTTCTTAGTTAAACTAACAAATGTATTTAATTAGGTGCACTAAACTTTCATCCCCGTATAAATTACCGTAATTCATAGTTCGGATTTAATTCCTAACAAAGATAACTTCATAATAACTTCATTTTTGGTTATTCAACCAAAAATAACTTCATTTACTCACATAGTCATGAAATATTAAATTTCATAATAATAGTAACAAGATTCAAAACACCAGTATTTCATCCACAATTCGATGATAAATTACACAATTGCTGCTACGAGATCACCATGTCTACAACGTAAAGCTTAACGAGACTTTCAACATGTGGTTAGACGTTGCAATTCCTCGTGTATCGCCTTCTAGCATCAGAGGCTACATAGAGGGAACTTTGACTTGGAATCACGATACTTGTATGGATTTGCGCAATATAGACCGGCACACTTATTTCGGGCAGGAGGGTAACTGAAAATTCATGCATCGTAAAGGGAAGTATGAGAAACGTAGATAATGATTCTTATGGTTACCGTTATAACTCCAAAATGGATCTATTCATATGTAATTATTAGAAGAGAGACAATTGGTATTGTATTCGATGATCTAATACAATGTACAAGACCCTATATTTATAATATTAGGGTTAGAGGAATTAGGAAAGAGTCCTATATACAAGTTAGGAAAGTTAGGTTTAACACGCCCCCTCAAACTCAAGGTGGAGGATTCAAATTGAGTTTGGAAACTAACGAAGTGAACCGTCCTGGAAGAAGGGGCTTTGTAAAGATATCAGCAGTCTGTTCGTTTGAGGGAACAGTGCGGAGAGCGATAGTGCCCTGCGTCAGATGGTGTCTAATAAAGTGACAATCATTCTCGATGTGTTTGGTGCGCTCATGAAAGACATCATTGTGAGCTATTTGAATGGCGCTTCGATTGTCGCAATGGATAGAAGTGGCAGAATTGTGAGTAATGCCCATGTCTTGAAGTAGCCACCGAAGCCAGAGGAGCTCAGAGGTAGTGTCAGCAAGAGCACGATATTCAGCCTCTGTGCTGGAGCGGGCAACTGTTGTCTGCTTCTTGCTCCTCCAAGAAATGAGAGATTTGCCAAGAAAGAAGCAATATCCTGTTGTGGAACGTCGATCAGTAGGATCACCAGCCCAATCTGCATCAGAAAAGGCATGCAACACCATAGGTGTATCACATGAGAAGTGAAGACCGTTAGATAAAGTGCCTCGAACATAGCGGAGTATTCGAAGGACAGCTTCATAGTGCGTGGTTCGCGGTGCACTCATGAATTGGCTGACAATGTGGACTGCATAGGCAATATCTGGCTGTGTGACAGTGAGATAAACAAGACTGCCTACAAGTTGTCGATATAAGGTAGCATCCTGGAGAGGTTTGCCATCTGTAGGTGTAAGCTTTTCGTTTGCCTCTATGGGTGTCGAGGCAATTTTGCTGTATGACAAGCCTGCTCGAGAAATGAGGTCAGCTGCATACTTAGCTTGTGATAAGTGAAATCCTGAAGAAACTGATGAGATCTCCAGCCCAAGAAAATACGTGAGCTGGCCAAGGTCCTTCATCTCAAAGGTTTTGTTGAGCTGACTCTTCAGGTCAGAGATACCTGATTCATCATCTCCGGTGATAATCATATCATCCACATAGAGTAGAAGTAAGATGTGACCGCGAGAGGTCTTTTTGATAAACAAGGCGGTGTCATATGGACTAGAGGTGAAGCCAAGATCGGACATCTTTCCACTGAATTTTGAAAACCATGCCCTTGGAGCTTGCTTGAGTCCATACAGAGTCTTTTTCAGATGACAGACTATGTTTGGCAGATGTTCATACCCAGGAGGAGGTTGCATGTAGACTTCTTCTGTGAGATCTCCATTGAGAAAGGCATTCTTGACGTCCATTTGAAATAGATTCCACTTTCGTCCAGCTGCCACTGCAAGTAAACTCCGAACAGATGTGAGACGAGCAACTGGTGCAAAGGTTTCCTCATAATCAATCCCATACTCCTGGGAGAATCCTCGGGCAACGAGACGAGCTTTGTAGCGCTCAATGGTCCCATCTGCCTTGGTCTTCACTTTGTATACCCATTTTCAACTGACTACTGACTTGTTGTCAGGCAAGGAGACGAGTTCCCAGGTACCAGTTTTCTCTAGAGCTTTGAGTTCTTCAGTCATTGCTTGCTGCCACAAAGGATTAGTACATGCCTCACGGTATGTACGAGGTTCATAGACGGACAAAGCGGTAGCCATGACTCGAGAGAGATTGGGTAGCGTTACCTGGTAGTCTTGAAGGTGCAACGGTGGTCGTGTTTGACGTTGTGGACGGGTTAAAGGCACAGGATCCTCTGGCGAAGCTAGATCTATAGGAGCTGCTGGCGGCGGGTCTGAGATACCTGCATGGGAAAACTCGAGGGAAGAAGAGTTCGTAGGAGTATTAGGAAAAAGATCTATGTCAGGATTGTAAAAGAATGGGATAGATTGTGCTACGCGGAAATCAGACATAGAGGAGAACATTTTGTGTTCCCAGAAAGTGACATGTCGAGATATGCGAAGACGTTGAGATAGAGGATCCCAACATCGATAACCTTTGTGCTCAATTCCATACCCAAGGAAGCAGCAGAGACGAGCACGTGCTTCCAATTTATTTCGCTCATGTGGCTGTAGGTGGACAAAACAGACACTTCCAAAGACACGAAGAAGATCGTAAGGAGGAGATTGACCATAAAGACATTCGTAGGGGGTTTTATTTCCTATGACTGGAGATGGAACTCGATTGATGGTGTAGACTGCTGTGAGAGTAGCCTCCCCCCAGAAGCGCTCAGGGCAAGCAGCAGATATAATCAAAGCGCGAGCGGTGTCAAGAATGTGTCGATGTTTACGCTCTGCACGACCATTTTGCTGAGAGGTACCTGGACAAGATCTTTGCATGATTGTGCCATGAGAGGAGAGAAGATCCAAAAAAGATGTTTCTTTAAATTCAGTGTCATTATCTGTGCGGAAGATTTTGATGACTTTGGAAAATTGAGTTTGAATCATGTTAGAAAACTTTAGATAGATTTTGTTCAGATCAGATTTGTGATTCATCAAGTAAATCCAGGTAAATCGAGTATGATCATCAACAAAGATAACGAAGTAACGTGCACCCCCCATAGATGCAATTGGAGATGGTCCCCACAAATCAGAATGAATAAGATCAAAAGGTGCAGAAGAAATATCATTATTATTTAAAAAAGGAAGTGTGTGATGTTTTGCTAACTGACAAGAAACACAGTTACCAAGTTTATTCGAGATAACACCTAAATGACCACTAGAAACTAATTGATGAAAACGTTGTGAGGAGGGATGACCAAGACGTGCATGCCAGATATCTGCAGAGATAACAGCACCATAACGGGATGGAGATGAGGATGGAACATGTAGATTTGTGAGCTCGAACAGACGTCCCAACTTACGGCATGTCCCATAGATCTGTCCCGTCATTGGATCCTGCACAGAAACAGATGAGGAAAGACCACTAAAGTTAACATCAAGACCTGAATCACATAACTGACCGACCGATGCAAGATTCAATGATAGCTTAGGGACAAGTAATGTGTTTGGTAATGTCACATGAGGGGTGGACACAATACCAGAATGAGAGGCAGTAATAACAGAATTATCAGCAGTGTGAATGACAGACGACTGATTAATGGGTGTGATTTGTGAAAATAATGATGAGGATGGACTCATATGGTTAAAGCATGCAGAGTCAAGATACCATGGTTTGGAAATACCTGACGCAACAGAGGAGGACGAGGTATTACCAGTGTGTGCAGCAATCAACTCTTGAACCTTAGTGAGTAGAGTGGACATATCGAGAGATGTGGTACCGGGAGAGATGGTTGAGGCCGCAGTGTTGACCTTTGTTCCAGAATTCTGAGGATAAGAACCTCGTGACGTCGGTCCTTGCGACTTCTGCCATTCTTGGGAGTAAGAGGCTCGTGATGGCGGGCCTTGTGACTTCTGCCATTCTTGAGAGTAAGAGTCTCGTGGCGGCGGGCCTTGTGACTTGTTCCATTCCTTATAGTGTATACCTGGTCGTGGGCATTCAGATATATGATGACCCTTTTGTTTGCAGTAGCTGCATGTCGCATTGGAGCTCTTTTTCTTGTCTTTTGGATGACCAGCAGTAGAGACAGAAAGAACAGAATCAGCAGGGCGGTGATGTGACATACCGGTAAGGCGGGCCTCTTCAGAAAGTAGCTCAGAGACAACTACTTGGATCATGGGGAAAGGATCTCTGTGTAATAGCGAGCTGCGAACAGGCTCATACTCAGCTCGTAGACTAGTAAGAAGTTGGTAGACCTTGAGACGATCATACCATTGGGAAAAGATGGCTGAATTACGTGCATCTGTCCATGTAGGCTCGGAGGCGGCTTGTTGATCCCATATTGCTTGCATTTGGGTAAAGAACCCATCGATAGATTGTCCAGGATCTTGTTTCATTTGACTAAGGCGGTTCCACAGCTGAAATTGATGGACAGTATCTTTGGTAGAGTATAGATGTTCGAGATTCAACCAGACCTCCCTGGCAGTATCAAAACGATTCATATGAGTTTTGACAGTAGGAGTGGAGGTGTTTCGGAACCATGTGAGAATTTGATGATTTTTGCTGTCCCATTCTTCAAAGCGTTCTATGAAAGCTGCTTTAGCCTCGTCCTGTGTTTGGACAGGAGCTACCTCATCACCAGATACATATTTCCACAGCTTCCTGCCACGAAGAAAACTGGACATCTCTTTAGCCCATATCATATAGTTAAAACCATCAAAGACGGTAGAGATTGGCCTAGAAATCTCAAATTTGTCCATGGTATTTTAAAAATTTTGCAGAGAAAAAAAAATTAAAACTGAATTTTGGAAAATTTTGATGGCGGCGCGTGATCGGGAAGCGCCGACCAAGGATTGTTGGTTTGATGATCGAATAAAGAGAGTATTATTCCTCTGATACCATATTAGAAGAGAGACAATTGGTATTGTATTCGATGATCTAATACAATGTACAAGACCCTATATTTATAGTATTAGGGTTAGAGGAATTAGGAAAGAGTCCTATATACAAGTTAGGAAAGTTAGGTTTAACAGTAATAATGTGATCGTGTTTTTTGAGGGAATTGTGTCTTCTTTAGGAGGAGCACCAGACAAGAAATCAAATGTATTACACATTAGAGTCTGCCTCTAACCCAAAGACTAGACTATCAGTCATGAGTCCAATGTATGTATTAACTCTCTGTTTATTTCATAATTATCTGATGTAGGACCTGAGCTCACATGTGGATTTCTAACACTTTCGGGAGTACTCAAATGCATGTATAATCTATGAGTCCTACATAAGCAAGCTACCGATCAGTGTTGCAAAGAGGGCATACATTCAACAATTCAATATGCAAAAAATTAGACCTCTAGAAAGAAATTTCTTTTCAGTTCAAGTAACTCGTCGTTGCGAACTTTTTCTCTCTAGACACTGAAGCGTCACAACTTAGCAAGTCAACCGTTTTCCGATTTGTCAGTCGCCAACGGCGTTGTTGGCGTGCCGACGACCCCCCCCCCCCCCCCCCCTTCCATGTTCTCGCTTTTTCCTTCTTCCCCGACCCCTCCCTCTACCTCTTCTTGCTTCTGCTCCTTCGTTGTCTCCCGATCCACTCACTCAATCTTCTCAGATCTACTCTTGGTTAGATCTGGTGGTCTCGATTCGGTTTTGGAGGAGTTCGGAAGTTTTGTCAGAAGATGCTTGATGGTTATGGATGGCTATCAAGGTCGTGGTAGCCTCCCGAACATGTTCTATGTCGAGCTCTGGTATGCGCGCGGTGAAGCCAGGAGGTGCTGGCCTCCCTTCACCCGACGACGATTGCTTCTTCTCCAGCGGTGATGCGGTCACATCAAATGTACGTTTATGATATCTATTACCCATATTCAAGATGTTATTTCACCCTAGATGTGTTAAATTATTGATATTTCTACCAATTCTACGCCTTCGGGTATGTTTGGTGTGAATGTGCAGAATACAGGTAAAAATGGTTCAAACCGAGCTAGAATCACAGTGGAATCTTTCAGAGAGCACAACTTTCTCATATTTCATTCGACGTGACCCAAAGTTAGATAAAATCAAAGATAACTCGGCGATCTACAACTCTCAAGAAGGAAGTTTTCTCTAAATCTCATGGGAAAAGCTCAAAACAACACTGAAAGGCATCACTAAAACAGATATCGAGATTGCAGACCAGATGACTTGCAAGTGTTATAACTTTCAGTCCTAAAGTCCAAATCGAGCAAACGTTATATCTAATTTGAAGGGGACGAAAAGATATACAATTCTTATGAAGAAAGTTTATTTATTAGAAGTCTGGAAGATGGCGAAAATTGTCTGATATTTTCGGATGGTGTAGAGTTTTCATCCGATTTGTGTTATTTTTTAATGACAAAAAATTGTCGTGTTTAATTTTTTTGCAAAATATATGTATTTTTTTAAGGATTAAGGCTTTTATAACAGATATTTAAAAAAATAATTAAATAGTATTACTTTAGGAGGGGCACGTATGCATTATTCTTGTTATAGTCTAAGATATATACACTATCACAATCAAAGGGCACTGTTTTTATTAAAGTTTTAGCTTTTGCTCTTGAAGAAATATGGACTATGCATTTTACTCGTTAAATGTATAATTTCTTGTTTTTTACCGAATGCAATATGAGATTTTCATATTAAGTCATGCTTGAAGATATTAATATTCACATTGCAACTGCTATGGATCTGGAGGTAATACAAAAATCAGAATTTTGTTAGCTGCTACTATTTGTTTTCTTTTGGTATCAAAATTTTGATTTGTTATTTGTCAAATGTCAGCTTAATATGGACATTACCCACGAGATCCTTCTCAGAATGACAAAGAGTTGTTTCGTGTTCGAGTCTTATCTATACACATTCGCAAACTGATAGACAATGTTTTGTAAGGATGTAGAGAATAAAGTAAATAATTGTGTGATTTATTAATATAGGAGTGAGAGTGATATATATATATATACATATACACATTTGAAGTACCTAAAGATAAGAGATAGAGGGCATCATCTCCTATAATAGCTCTATGACTCTAACTAAATAATAAATGAGAGATACGGTATGTGGAAAATTAAGTACGAATCGAAGAGATTTAAGTATTATTATCAACAATCCCCCTCAGTTGATCGATCTTGTAGTATGGTTCAACTTGTGTAAAAACATGTCAGAGCGAGGACGAAAAATTGGTTGGGTATGAATGTCAACCAGTTGATCGTCAGAAGAAACATATGAGACATGAAATATGCCCAATTGAACTTGTTCACAAAGTGACAATGTGGTATGCCAAAGCAATATGCTGCATTCCAGAGGATGAGATCCATCTAGGAATTTAAACAAATTCAAGCCTTCGAGCAAAACCTTAATTTGAAACTTCATTGTTAAATATTTTGTAGGGATGAGTGTAATATATGAAAGATAAAACAATTGCAAAATGTTTTCTCATTTCGTAAGATATTGTAATATGTGAAAATGAAACAATTATAAAAGATTTTGTGATTTCGTAAGGTTTTGTGATATGTGATATATGAAAGGAAAATACTTGCAAAATATTTTTTACTCCATAACGTGAAGGTTTTGTGTTTTTGTAAAATTTTTGTGATATTTAAAATAAAAACAATTGCAAAATGTTCCGTGATTTTGTAAGAATAAAAATGAATCTATGAGTGCAATATATTGATTCATCTTTATGACAAGCGACAATGTACTACATTTATTTACTTATCGTGAATTATCTACAATTTTGCATAATTATCAAACATACTCAAAATAGACAAAAAAAGGTGTCACATGCACACCATTGGACCTCAATATTTTTATTTTCAGAAACGATATAATTTACATATTAATAATATATAAAAAATTCATGACAAGTTTCTTACAAGAAATATAATACGCCATCACTCATTGTAAAAATAACATAATGAAAGACAACTTTTATAATTGACTCAAAATTAAATATGTTTCTAATTTTTTAACTAACATATATATTTTAATAAATTTCAAAAGTGATACTCTCTTTTGTCCTGTTAAAAGCAAAAAACGGGTTGGGACAAAAATATTTATTTTTGATGATGAGAACGAAGAAGAAAAACAAAAACAAAAATTAAATTAGAACTAAAAAATAAAAAATATATAACATTATTATTTACGGAAATGGTGAGGTGGCCTCTGGATATGCCTCCTCAGTCCTCACCAACGTATTTATATGTTTGAATATTTTATACCGTTATGGCTTCCATCAGGTAGGACTGCGGCGCGATGAGGCTTTGATCTGGGAAGATTGGTAGCGGCGGCCGAGAGTTCTATTGTAAAGCTTAAATCACATAAATCATAATTTCCATTGCCACCACTAAGTTCAAGTAACATCCAGAAACTCAAACCAATCTAAACCCTAGTTTCTGTAACATGACATTTACAAGACTCTGTCGCCGCGATCGTATATGATGAACAGATCTCTGATGATGAAAAAAGTTCTTTTCCTCTTTCCTACGGGTTACGAGCTATATACACGCACCTGCTCTAGTTGCGATGGCAGTGACGATCCCTCCTCGTTGCATCTCAAGGCATTGACAGTCGTCGGAGAATCACCATGTCTGCTCCAAAATCTTCTTAATTAAACAAACTCGTTTACGTTTCATGCATATGCTTATATGGGACTTGCTCTTGAAGCCTGAAGTTTGTAGGAGAAATGAGAAATCCACTCCTCCGAAGACCCAAACAAATTTAATCAAATAGTTCCTCGGCTAGTTCTAGGATTTTCTTTTTCAGCAAAAAACATATATTAAAAAAGAGCGAGCAGAATCCTGAGAAAGGAGCCGCGCACACTCGGCTAATTCTACGATTTGATAGGGAATTAAAAACACTACTCATTTGTAGAAACGACATGTACTTAACAAAATGGTCGGTAGTTAAAGCTTCACAATTTGTAAGATATTTGATTGGGAGGTAAAGCTGTTACCCGGTTATTAGAAGTTGTAGCAATAGTCCAGCGCTGAGGATGATGCGCTTCTACTGCCTCGGAACTTACGAAAGTTATTGCTCTCGATTCTTGTTGGCTGGTAGTTTTGATCGGGGGCGGCATTTCTCTCATCACCCACAAAACAAAAGCTGAGGGTACAGACGAGCCTGAAAAAAGCATCGAGAAGGAATTAGTACATTTTGTGCTAACAAAAGGAAATTATATCAAGAAACTGCAGACGAAAATGTACTGTGAACTTGCTTATGTAAAAGAAGTCAGCTCGGTACCTATAAAATAGTACAGAATAAGAAGGACCGGCTCTTTTGATCCGATAACTTTCTTTAGATGCCAATGATAGAACAGCTGTGAACAAAATCGTGCACTTCAGTTATAGAGGCACTTCACGTGCTATAAAAAGTGGTAAAGGAGATATCGATTATCGACCACATACCGGAATATCCGTCAGGAGAGCTACCAAAGCACTCGATGTAAAACATAAGATAGAAACAACGGCTAAACCAGCAACCTGCCAAAAATGGCGAATTTTTAAGGAAACTTCAAACCATGTAAAAGTGATATGCATGTCAGAGGATGGAAATTAGCAACTATTGTTTATAAAACCTTCAACATCTCGGATGAAGATCTCTCAGATCGCACTTTCCTCAGTTTCAGACATAAAAGAAGACCTGCAAAATGAAAGATGAGTGCACTTCAATCAGTGAGAGCGGGCGCAAAAGGCAAACACTTTAAGGCAAATGACGCAATGCACAGAAGGCGTTATAAAAAACATGCTTAGGACATATACAAGAGAGAATCAAATACATATACATACCGTAGCAACCTAAAGCCCCACCCAGTAGCAGAATTGTCATGGCAAAAAGATCGACATATACCTGTAACGATATGCACGCGCCATACACAAACACACAAGTTAGCTGACCGATGAAATGAAATCGATGTATGCTAAGAGGTTTAATGAGCCAGCAAGTAATTTCTTAAAAGAAGTGACGCTCATTATCTAAAAGGATCACATTGTATATAACATTAATTATTAGCATAGGAAAGACTGAGACAACCATTTATGCAAGAATAATCCCACAGCTTAACTAGAGACCTAGTTCCTTAAAATCCAAGAACTATTATCAACATAAACACATAACCCCTAAATCAGGCACCATAATCTACAAGTCTAGACATAGATTGACTTGTTATTTATATCTAAACTTTGCACATCTTGGTATGAGTCCATGAGGACCACAACAAAGAAGGGAAAAGTACCAAGCAGAAGAAAAGAAAGATACCCAATTAATGTAAGGAAATGAAAAGGTTGGGGAACTACGCAACATGAAAATCTGACACGCATGGCAAAAGTGAAGAAGATTATTTCATACCCGAGCTACTACTGCAGAATTAATAGGATTCTTTCCAGCACCAACCCAAATTAGCACCGCAAATGATGTCATCAACACAAAGATAAATACAACCACCTGGCCGAAAGAGAAAATTCTCAAATAAATCTTGTTTGTAAAAGTAACGGTGTCACTAATACAACAAAATCACAAACGGTTCTGAAAGTTCAGTAGGATGAAAATCCATTGTACCACTATCACAAATTTTTGTCGGCTTCCAACATGAAGTCCCTGAAATGAACAGCATTTGCAATGAACATCCTTCTCTAAGGAACCTGGTTTATGTTTTGAGTTGCGCAACAAGGGCAGTTGAGTGCTACTTTCTTCTTCATCCTCATCATCATTTGTCTGATGGCAAAGGTCAACCCTACAAAACCATCATCCACAGGAATATTCACATACACCATAATTCAATTTCAAGTATAAGTATGAGTAAAAATATGTAATATAATACATACTGTAGAGATCTTATCGATGGTTTATATTATTATTTGGCTTTATACAAGCACCATGAGATAAGTTACCAAAGGTTTTTATAATAAACAAATATAGCTGGAAAGGAACATGTATATATGAAGCAAAGCAAAAGGTTTTTTAGAATAAAAGCTAGCACATAAGTGAAGGTTGGGGTGTATAATGAAACTTACCAGAACGATAGGAGTAGAAGAAAAGCAGCAAGAAATAAAATTTTGGGGCAGGCTGCAGTGATAAATACATGGATTACAAATATGAATATATAGTAGATAACAAGGTTTTGGAAGGAAACGAAATTCCCCAACTGCAATGTGAAGAAACATACCCATCAGGATAAACCCACATACATTAGACCAGCAAGGCCACCCTTCACATGTAGCAACGAGAGTGGACATTAAGTAGATAACATAACCTGTGGGCAAGGAAAAAAATTCTAAGGCTATCTTGTGCAGGAGACTATTTACAAATCTTTAACAAATTCATGCTAAGCAGTGCAAGCAGATTCAGATGGTTATTTTATGTGGTTGTAGTTGTGCTTGTAGCACAACTTACATTCGCTCTAACCCAAACAAGAGTTTTGAGCCATTCATTCAGTTGCATTTACATTTTTTGTTACAAAAAAAGTTCTGACACAAATTAGAAGGCTCCAGTCTTACCCAAGGTAGAAGAGCCAATCATGAGATGGAGTACCTGTAAGTTAAAGTTTAAGTTATGAATATTGAAATAGTTAAAGGAACTATGCAATTGTATTACAAACATCAGCTTGTGGGAAAATAGGAACTCGGAATTCAGTACAATTCAGTACCAAATCCCTTTGGCCAAGGTGAATATCTCACTTACTTTCTGGCGTGTCCATCCGACTTGCTGATTCCGCACATGAATCCTAGAGAGCTGAAAAAACAAAGTACCTATGGTATGTCATATATAAAGAAAATTCAAACATGAAAGTACAAATGTCTCAAAATTGATAAAGAAATATCAATGGGGGCATTATCACAATGTGGACTTTGGATTCGGTAAAACGTGTAGTTGGTCTTAAAATAAGTGATAACTGATAACACTACAAAATTGGGAAGGTAGCTAGATTATCACACCACATTAATAGATGAAACAATTAATTGTTAAATATTCATCACAAAATAGAGTGAGCTACTATAGACTGGGCTAAAAGTTATTTTCAGCTGTCCTCAAACTTTGTAGGAAGGCTTAGCCAGAGATGTAAGCAAAACGAAGCTGAACTGAAATCAATATTGTAACCAAACAAACTTATTCACGTCTCTTAGTATACTTAAACCACTACGCAAAAAACCTCCAACAGATGGCAGGACTCAATCGTTTTCTGATGTCCACAGATCATGGACTTAAAGGACTTCTCGGACGAATTGTTTTACAAGTTTATTATGTCATGTGGACTCAGGGACAACTGAAATTGGGGGCTACAGAAGAAGACACATAAAATTGTTTGTTAATTTTTGATAAGTGGAAGGACATCGCTCTGCTCTATTCAAAATTTTTTTTATCCAAAACAAAAGGCACGCAGAGTTCCACAATAATGTTACACAGGCAAATAAGCTAACACCTTATTTTGAGTTGAAAAGAGCAAATCTATGTCCAGACCAATGTCACTGCGACACAAAATGAAAAGTAAAGTTCCTATGTACACAAGATTACTTTTCTCCACTGTTCAGCTACAAAATTTTGAACCAAAGGCTGAAATTTTCTACCTAACCATAGCATAATCCCCGTCCACACTTACCTCACGTGATTTTTCATTCAAAATAGTTCATAAGATGCTTAAACACATAAGCTACCTAAACTCTTTCCAAAAATCAATTCTAAGCGGTATTATAGAAATCGGGAATCTTGCTTTTTTCCCTTAGATATTGGGCATATCTAAAAATATAACCCCTACCAGAATAAGATCTCCTAAAATTCAAGCTCCTCAACCTTTCTAGGCAACAAAGCAAAACACAAGCCCCCACCCCACCCCACCCACCTAACCAAGAGTGACCAAAACCAGCCATTCAATTATTTTTCTTCCCTTACCAATTACCATATCTCTCATTGCTAGTACATAAATTGGGTATGCATTCAAATAACCCCTACCAATAAAAGCACTTTCTCAGCAACCAAACACAACAGAAGTTCTAAATTTCAGAAACCTACAAACACAAACTACTTCCCACAACCTCAAACCCCATTCCCATCAAAACAAAACAACAAAAAAGCAAAATTTAACTCACCAACAGCACATAAACGACAAAGGGGACACAGAATTGAAAGTGGGTACTGCTAAAACCACAAACCTGAGTGAATGCAATGGCGGCGAGAGCGGCATTGACGCAGGCCAAGCTTACAATAACGACGAGCAGCTCAAGAGGAAAGCAAGACGACGGCGATGGCAAGAATGATGCCGGCGACACCATCCTTGAAAAAACCTAATCCAGACGAAACCCAACAAAATTCCCAGGAATTACAAGAAACCCAAATCAGCGTCGAGTCTGTGAGCAGAGAGAAATGAGGGTTTTTGTGGGTTTGTTGTTGTGGTTCAATTCAAGCGGCTTCTTCTACTTTATACCAAGGACTGAGGATTTGGGTCATGTGTACGGACGGACTTGACAGCCAAAGAGAGACCAGTTCCTTTCCAATATCGTATTTATATAATATATATATAGAATATAAATACGTTGGTGAGGAGGAGGCATATCCTAATGCCACCTCACCATTTCCGTGAATAATAATGTTATATACATTTTTTTTATTTCTGTTTAATTTTTGTTTTCATTTTTGTTCTTCGTTCTCATCCTCAGAAATAAATATTTTTTTTGTCCCATCCCGTTTTTGCTTTAACAGGACAAAAGAGGGTATCATTTCTGAAATTTATTTCCAAGTATATTGATGGTTAAAAGTTAGAAATATATTTAATTCAGAAATAATTATAAAATACCCTTAATAAATAATTTATGCAATTTTGTAAAAATAGAGGTCGGATGATATACACATGAACCATTTTAAATTGTGTTGGACAATAATTTTTAAATTATATAAAATTTTAGACGATTGACGATAAGTTGTTTTAATAAACATAATACGCAGTTTGTATTCACAAACCTGAATCAATACATAACCATTTTTCTTACAAAATCTCTTTCATATTTATATGAACTATTGAGTATGATTACTATGGCACCTACTAAGGTTTAAAAACGTGAAATTGAACCTTACACTGCTTTTCCTTAAGCATAGTGAGGAGTAAGCCTCAATGATAAAACCAAAGAACATAAGATATTGTATATCTATTTTAACTTTAGGTCAAATAATACATAATTTAATAATAAAGTCAAATATTTTAATTAAATAAGTTTTCAAATCAATAATAGATGAAGTAACTATAAAAAAAAAAGTAAACAATTATAAATTAAATAAAAAATTATGCAAAAGCACAATAAAAATAAATAAATTATGTAACTATAAAAAAAGTTACCCATTATAAATCAGATGAAAACTTATACAAAAAGAAACAAAAATAAAATAATAAATAAATGATGTAACTACAAAATAATATAAATTAAATATCAAACAAAAATAAATTAAATATGAAGCAGTTAAAAATACTCAATGACAAAAACTCATTGCTACCTTTTTATACGAAGTCAATACTTATAAAAATCTTAATTTTCAGTCGAAAATGACACGGCGTCTGGTTCACCTCAATGCAAAAAGCTAAATTGCACACACCTTATTGAAGACGAGGCGAAGCCTCATCGCATTTGAGAGAGACGTAGGCTCATAAACACTTTCTTAGCACCCCACCTCAAACACAATTTCAAATCATGTCACCATTAATCAAATCAAAAACATTCTATCTTTATCGTATTAACATTCAAATAATTTGTCATTTCCAAGAGCATAGCGTGTGTATTACTTAACTAATCCCTTTTTAACATAAATTCCGATTTAATAAAAAAATCCAAAATTATCAATGTGAAATAAATTTCAGTACATTGTATCTTGTCGTAACGAAATATTTACTCGGTTGATTAATTATTGTTTTAAAATTCTTGAATAATAATAAAGTAAGAGAAAATGACACTTTTGTGCACCTAAATATACACTTTTGACACTTTTCTACCCTACTTTTTTTTTTAATATCTTCAATTTCATTTTAGGACAACTGACCATTTATTTACCAAAAACGATCTTGAATTTTGGTTCAATTCATGAGTATTCTAGTTCAATTCATGAATATTTTCGGGAAATGGCCCGAAAGTACCCTGAGTTTTGGTTCAATTCATGACTATTTTGAAATTATTGTCCCAATGAAAAAAAAAGTACTGAAAAAAAAGTAGGATATGAAAGTATCAAAAATGTATATTTAAGTGCACAAAAGTGTCATTTTCCCAAAAACAATATTGCTTTAATAAAGTTAGATACGTTGGAGCCGACTTTTGAACCAAAAAACATTACGAAACTAAAATCAGATTTCGAAATTGACATTCGATTCTGATGTTGACACAAAACAATAAAGACCACAACATCATAGAATTGGTCTTTTCATGAGACACTTCTTGTCCCTCAAATCACTATCTTTCATTTTCGTGCACATTCACGAATCAAACACTGATTCCATGCAAATAATAAACACAGTCAATATCATAAAAGTATACAAATGATGATCATGATTGGCACGATGTCGTTTTCGACGCGGAAGTAAATTCAAATATAACTAATAACGAGCACATAATTTAGACGAAAAGTTTATGTGTTTCGGATAACATTACGATAATTCTACAGCACTTGTGAACGACTGCAGATTACGGGCACTTCCTTTGAACGTAGGATGCCCCGTGCTCCTCGTACCTGTCAAGCATTGCAAGGTAGACTCAGATTAGTCATGAAGTTTGGTATTTTTTGGGAATATTGCAAGTAGAAGGACTAAATTGGAAAGAAACACGGTTTGAGGGCTAAATTGAAATAATCCACATACTTGAGGGACTGTTTAAGGGTCATTCTGGAATTGGAAATAGAATATGAGGACTTACTCGGACTTGGAGAACCACATCTGCTGGAAAGACCCGAGAGAGGCCAATATGCTTCCTCCGATCCAAACACTGCATATAATAGTTGTGAACATCAAGATTGTAAATGGTGTAAGCAGTGTCTAAAAAACGCCAAGCACTAGGCGGATAGGACTTTGAGGGATTAATTAGACTTGTATTTCTCTGTTTTTTTTAAAAGTTTTATTACATAAATTAATGTACATACACAACATAAATATGAATTATGCTATATAAAAATATAAATAATAAATATTTTAATATTTGTTACATTCATATCCTTAAAATTAATAGAAGTACCTATTACTGTGAATTATTTTAGTTTTTGATATTTTATTTTTCAAGAAATCAAGGAAAACCGCTTAAATCCGCTGCCAACTCACCCAATTATATGAACTATGGTCAGTATTCAAATCCCCGCCCAGGCAAATTTTTAGAACACTCACTTAAGTGGCCATTAACGACCACAGATGCTAAGAGGGGGACACAAAATATAGCCTTACCTGAATCTCCTTTCGGTTGAGTTTCCGCTCGCCAATACTTTGACTCTCGCGCTCTGAGGAGTTTCCTGCACATATTGTAATTCAATTGTGAAGGAAATGTCAAACACTCGCTTTATTGAATATGTACACAGCTGTCGGTTCCAAACTTCTATTTTTATTTTGTATTCATTACAGTAAGTTTAATGCCATAGGATCGCGTAAATGTTTACAAATGAAGGTTCATTCCATGCTATCTAACTTCATTACTATGTGATTTGCAAGAACTTATGAGAGAGAATATAAACCTCAAGCAAGTCCTTCTCGAGGCGTTCCTTCAGTTGTTGCATTGATGCCGTGCCACCAGCAAGCTGAACACGAGGAACAACAAACAAAATAGTTTCAAAATGATATTCACGAATCATGAACATAGCTACTCGAGTTACAGAAACTTTAATGCTAATGCAAGCAATTTGTAAACATTTATTATTTGGTTAGTTTACTTTCGCACACATTCTAAACAAAACGATCCAAGAAGTCAATAAAAATGACTTTAAAAAGGATGTTTTGCATAGTCCCCAACATATATTTTGCAAAAAGAAAAGAAAGACAATAGACTGAATAAATAAAGTTAGATTGAACTTACCAATATACTACTATATAGGTCTCTACGAATGTCCACATCAGACCGATTAACACTGTCTATAACCTGCACAGATTAAAAAGAGGATATTTTTTTAAAACCAAAAATTTGAAGGTCAATTAAAATTTACAAGTATAAGACGGATAAATGGACTTACTAATTGTGGCAACCCGCGAATGGAAGGCGCGATCTCTGAATAATGCTCCATGCCAGGAATTGTCTGTGATTTAGAGAAGGAGAACGGCAAATGTGAATGTGTGTTCAAGACATTCAAACCGATATTCTAACTAAACCAAACCAGTGCATATAACAATTCTGCAGAATATTGGCCACACAAAGAGCTTAACAGTGTTTTGTGTCACCTTTCGCTAAGGAATTGAGAAGATGTGGCTGTGATCAACAAAAATAAAGTCCATGTGCTACCAACCTGAATGAGGGATGGATTGAACAGAACATCCGGAATCTTGAATCTATCAGCTCCAATTTCAATTGTCCTGAATTATTCAGTGACAAAATGAGACAGTAAATGTCATATTACAATCATTACATTGTGCCACTTTAACAAACTAAGTAACAGATTCATGCAAATCATTTGATGAGTTGATGATGTGATCACTGATCACCACAAAAGAACTATAATTGCAAATGACTTACTGGCCATCGGGTAGTTCATAAGGAGTTGTTGGAATGTTTGAATATGAAGTTTCTGTAGAGGAATAGAGAAACATATTCCATAAGAAGAGTTCACGGAAAAAGGATATAAAGTTAACCACATCCAATGTTGAGTAAATTGCAGTTTTTGTCATTCCTCTTTGAAGAAAATTATCATATCAAATGACACAAAGCCATGTTATGGATAGAGAGAACTAATTGAAGTTAACAATATAATGGAGAGAAGCAACACAAACCATCGTAAGGAGTATCCGGGGCTCTACACACCGACTCCTTGATGTCGCTAGCAATTACCCTCTGCCAGAAGAGAACATTTAGCAGAAATGAAGGTAATCTAACATTTCGAAAAGGATTATAAGACCAGAGACGGACCTGGGAGTAGAGTCTGTAGCTCTCCGTAGTATTTGGAAAATCAAGGTCCACAGTCTGCATTTGCAAAAATGAAAAGATAAAAATAAGGAACATATGTATGAACCAATGTACCAAATAACGGTAACCCTTTTACAATGTACTTGGGTAAACCCCTTTCTAATCTAATGTCAGCGAGTTACTTTTAGATTCAAAAACACGTCGAGAAGTGGCACACCAATGACATATGGGATCTGGATACAAATATTAAAAGGCAAACCAAGCTGTACTCCAACATCTGACCAAATTAAATATCGATTTAAAATTGTCAAGTTCTACATTACCGGAATCTGATATAGCTTTTTTTTGAAGAACAGTAGACGATAAGAGACTAAGTTAAGGTACAAGCCAAATCAATGCAGTTAGATAGACACTATCATAAATTGGTAAAAAAATAACTATAAAACTATTTTAAAAGTACCTGAAAATCTCCTGGCCGTGTTTCCTTTCTCTTGAATGAATATCTTGGTTTGATCTGGAAAATAAAATATGAAAATAATTTGAAGAGGCAAAAAAATCAGCAATCTAGACAATTGCTTTTTACATTTAGTAGTCACTTACCACGAATCCTCTACTTTCCAAGCTTTTCATCAAGCACTCACTGAGAAGTTCTCCTCCAATAGGGGAAGATGTCACAGCCTATCAACATATAAAATGTTAGTAACTGTCAATCAGGGTAAAGGGCTAGTATTATGTTAGGCAGGGGGAAAGGGCTTACACGGAAGTAGGGAACTAACCTAATATTACAGGACACTATTCTAGTTGTTTTCCTTCATAATCATTTAAGAGAATGCGCAATGACATTCCAACAATTTAAATATAGCATGAAATTTCTAATCTTTTCAGTTACAAATGTAAGTATATAGTTGCAGCAAAATTTACAAATAGAATTTTGTGAGTAGATGTAACATGTAAGTCATTGTACCACATATATAGGTTAAGTTGTAGTTACACATTAAAAGTCCTCATTTTAGATTACTTGTTTTTCTTAATAATTTAATGAACCATCTTTTGAAGTCGTGAAAAATAAGGAATTACCTTTTGAAGAACATAACCTTCATGTACAGGGGTAACTGTTGTTGATCCTCCACCACTGAAGAAGTAGATAGTTACTCAAAGTTAAATTTAGACAATAGATTAATGGACAATTCAAACAGTTAACAGAAAAAAAAAATAGCATACTGAAACAAACTCGTGACAGTTGCTCAATAGAAGAAAAAAGCAAGCAAATCTACATATCCCTACCTATCCACAACTAATGCGGTAGCACGTCCTGAAGCGAAAGATGTGAGAACCTGGCATCGACAAATATATTAATCTCTTCAAAAGAAGATAAAAGAAGAGAATGTTTATCTCCAACTTTTTTTGCTGATAGTTGTATATATTGGCATTAGAAGAACCAGAAACATACAGCATTCTTGGCCAAAAATAGTCCAGGAACTTTATACTTTTCAAACATAAGCTCTGCTGTCCTGTCATATTCATAACAAGATACATATTATGGCTAATCTGATAGTCCACGCAGTCAGGTAAATTAAGTAAATCATAAATAAAGGGGTGAAACAACGAATTAACAAGATTCTTTGGCATATAAGAGCTAAATTATGGACTTGTAACAAAAGAGACTGAAGATCACTTATAACACATTTCAAAAACTAGACCCAAATAATCTTTCAACCTCATATTTCAACCTTAGAAATCAATGAAGATCTGAATTCATGTTATATAGTCATCTCTCCAGTAATCAATTCAATCACATTATGGAAAATGTGTCATTAACTTGAAATGGTTCATACTATATACTAGCACCACCTGAAATGGCATAAATTATGTGAAAAGGTGAAAAAATATAAACATTTAACTAAAGATAGATATCAACCATAATATCAGCTAGGATGTCAATCACCTTTCTCTCTGCTGTTGAGTACTAGATGACGGTTCTGCAAGCAGCATAGGATGCTCCTTAGGATCAACCAATAGACACTCCCTTAACACGAAACAAACCAGTGATAACATAAGGTACTGCATTTTCTAAAATACTAAAATTAAAAGATAAAATAGACAAACTTAAAAGTGAAAGAACATAAAAGCAAATATACATGCATACAGTTTTACTGGTTTACAAGTTGCACTTAACATCAATGGTTTAATATGTACAAACTACATAACTTTGTTCATCATTTATCACCATATCTGATGTTTTAATCACAACTCCAATTCAAGACCAGGTCAGTTGCATTTGAAATATTCTTGTGAGCAAACATCTTACATTTTGGCCAAGTTTGTCGTAGGATTTTACCAGATAACTATTCCTGTATAGGGAGCCTAAACGGATAATTGATTGGACACTATTATCCTCTTTAAGATTCTATCGCCTATCGGTATATATAAAAGATAGTAAAGAGGTCAAGGAGTTCTTGAAGAGTGGTACTTATAAGGGAAGAACTCAAGAAACTTAAAGGTTTGATGATAAAGGCAGGCATAAGAAGTTAAGAGTTGAAGAGAGCTACAATATGTGTATTGCATAGTCTTACTTATAAAAGCATTATGAATGAAAAGGGGAAATGAAATTGAAAACAAAGCAATTCTGTTGTGCAAATAAAGCATAATTTAAAAATAAGTGATTACCTCAAAGCATGATCCCAAATGCTATCCACAATGTCCCAGTCAACAATAACTCCATCTTTTATGGGTGAAATCACCTACAGGAAAGCCGAACACATTATTCAAGGTAACAATAAGACCTAAAACCTTTGAGATACATCTTATACAACTTTTCAGTAAAACATAATTTAGCAAACATACCTCCATATGATCCCGGCGGTATCCTAAGGCTTGAGATCCAACATACAATTTGCGTTTTCCCTTGGCTTTATCAGAATCAAGAGTTTTAACAATGTTTTTAGAATCTACCGTGGGCCCAGGATTAATTTCAGCATTTGCAGAGTCATCAAGTTCCATTTGATCGATTGCCCCAACAACCTTAGCAAATTTAAGCATGCACGATAAGTATTGGATAGCCATTTATTATAGCTTAAAAAATAGAAAAAAAAAATGCAGCAAATAATAATGAAGGGGCCAAACTGTAACATAAACAAAATAAGTGTCGAGATTTTAAAATTCCATAACATAAATTTAAGCATGCACGATAAGTATTGGATAGCCATTTATTATAGCTTAAAAAATAGAAAAAAAAAATGCAGCAAATAATAATGAAGGGGCCAAACTGTAACATAAACAAAATAAGTGTCGAGATTTTAAAATTCCATAACATAAATTCAGTGTTTTTGTCTAGCCAGCCACAACAGTTCCTTAAGCCAAGCGTAACACAATACAGTCTTAATAAGCGAGAAAGATTTGATACTTAGAACGTGAGCAGCAAACATATATAGAAATCACAGAAGAAATATAAGAGCCTAATAGTAAACTGAGTCAGTTTGGTGTATATGGAGAAAACAGCCTTCTTTTACTATAGTAGACATGATCATAAGACCTTCGATAAGTTCTTCGATAACTGATACATCGGAAATACTAATAAACGATCAATCCCTATAAACAGCAGTCAAAGGCCTAGAGCCAAACTCCACTCTGTGGCAATAGATTTAAGGAAATAAAAAACTATGATAAATCCTAAGAGAAGACCTCTTGAGTAATCAACTCAATCATAAACTTCTAACAGTTGAAGAAAAACCTCTAGCATTTGATTGATCACTTGCCAAATTCAGACACGGTTTTGGCCTTCTCAGTTTCCACCAAGGATAGTGCATCATATGTAATTCTTCTCACTGTTTATACTCTAATCGCTCAGGAAACAGTGATGAACTGATACTCATATTACGACCAATTCTTCAAAATTATCAAACTGGGATACTTTCCATGGTCATTTATAGTACTAACCCAAATCTCACTTGGCAGTTTAACACAAACCAATATCCTTATGTGAATTCCAAAACACATTGGCACATTCCCGAACCCTATACCTAGGTTTTAGAATCACACAGCATCCTAACCCTTGAATCAAATTATGAATTTGTTTCTCTCCCATGCAGCCAACCAGATACTGCCCGTCCCCAACACCCGACATTTCCAACTAGTTCACTTTTTATCCCCCAACTCCCCAAGGAGACACCTCCAGACTCCACTAACTGAAAAGTTACATAATCAGTAGAAATTTGTAGTAAACGGGAAAAATCTTTTCCAGAGAACAAAAAACCCGAGTCAAATCACACCATTAATACCACAACCAAAACTTAGCTTCACAAACTAAACGGGCCATATTTTACCACATTCTAAACAAACCCACTGACAAATTACTCAACTTTAGCTCAAGAACTAAACTGGGTGCACAACAACAGCTCAAAAGCTCAACTGGGTACCAGCAAAACACTAATTCCAAGCTAAAACCCATCACATTGTAAAAAACAACACTTTCCGAGTAAGAAGAAACCAACTTACGGAAGGGAACACCGCCTTCGGAGCATCTTCTCCGGCGTATCCAGCTTTACAGGTGTGGGTTCCCAAATCGACAACAATGGCCGATACCTCATCTGAAGAACACAGTGGGTCACAAAATCGAGTTAAAAGCAAGCAAGAGACCAAGTTTGTGAACAGAAATTCGTGTACTCACCGCCTCCATACATGGTGTCTGGGTACACAGAGCGAGAGAGGCGGAGAAATTTTGCTCCTTTTTCGCTCCGACGAGCTCTGGGGTTTTAGAAGAAAGCTTGTTAAGGGCTTGGACTGAGCGAGCAACACGAAGACGAAGACGACCCGATTTCGAATCAAGACCCACTTCAAACCCCGACCCGTACCCGACTTTTATAAAACGACTTGTCGTATGTAAATAAGAAGATGAATAAGCGACACTACAAATTACAATAAGCAAAAGTCGCACTTCATTATACAATAAAATGAAGGTAAATAAATAATGGGCAAATTGCAAAATATACCCTCAACTATTCAATTTTTGCAACAAAAAAAAATTGGTTGATAATATTTTCTATTTCAAAAATTATTTGTGAAATTTTTGTGTAAAATATATAATTTTATCTGAAAATGATATAAAATTAAAAATAATCTTTTTTAACTCGAGTTTACTTATTTTTTTCTTCTTCAACCCCGAGTTGGTCCAACTCTCTCTTTTCATTTCGTGTTACCAAATCACAAACTGGTGATATTTAGTCGAAAAAAAGAAAAATAGGCAAGATAAAGCTAGAAAAAAACATTTTATTACACGTTACAGTCATTGTTTCACGCTTTGTTGCTCTAACTATTTTATTTTTATTTTTTACCCTTACTTGTATTTTATGACATTTTACAACACCTAATTATATTATTTCGGACACAATTTAGCCTAAAACGCCATAAAATACATAGTTTGGTGTAGCAAAGTGTGAAAAAAAAAATTGAATAGCAAATTGTGAAACAACCATAATTAAGTATAGTGAATTGTCATTTTTCATATTTTTAATTTCTAAACATTTTTTTGAAGGAGAAGCGAATTTTATTAATTGAATAGCAACTAACCCGACATCAAGCCAGACAGCTGAAGCTATAGATGGTGGGACAGACCCCTAACAATAATCCCAGCTACTGTTAGTTAAAACAAATATGGTTAATTCGTGAGCCATTTGATTACGAGCAAAACAAAGCACAGAAGTTTCGATAATAAATAGTGGCAATATCGTTCGCTAATGATTTCTCCAAAATTGTTCAGCTCGACCTATTTAGCATCATGTAGAGTCACGACCTTCAACTCATACGGATGGAGAAACCTCGTGATCTTGCTGCGGAATACTTTACTCATGCATCTATAATAGTTCTAGAGACCAATCGACTCGAACCAATTAGCATCATGCAGAGCCGGCGGTACAATTGGGCGAAGTCTCGAGCTCCATTTTAAATACAAACAAATTACATATTTCAAAAAATATAAATAAATTGAATTTTAAATAAAAAGTGTTTGTACTTTTTATAATAGTTGAATAGTTTACTTCTACATTTTGCAATTTTCGCATGGATTATTTCAAAATAATGCCCACTTAAGACCCTGACCCGTACCCGACTTATGTAAACGACTGGTCGTATTTGTATACAGCTATAGCGAGCGACAGGTCGTACTATGTTATCAGACAAGAAAAGGAATGTAAATAAATAATTAATTTAATATAGAACACGTCATCGTCATCAACACCCACCTGCAAGTCCATGGGCACAAAGCCACAAACCTAACAGCTCTTCCCACAGAAACCTCAAGAAAAGCTCGTCAATTTCTCCTCCGATTACTCTGATCCGTTCGCTATGGCCTCCAATGGGTCTTCCACGGTAATTTCTTCTCTATCCCTTTCAATTTGTGTGCGTAAAGCTTCGATTTTGATTTTTTGATTTCTTTTCGTGCTGGTTTCTGGAAATGGGGCGTAGCAGAGAGCTTCGGCGACAGAGAACAGCTTGGAGAAGATCAAGCGGCAGCTTGCGTCGGGTTCTGGAAGGAATTTGTTGCAGGGCCCACTGCTGAAACGATCTGAAACCGTATGATCCTTTGTGTCTTGCTTTTTATGATCTTGAGTTTCAATGATTTTTTGTTGAATTTTAGCTTGTTGGGTTGGTTTTTTTGGTGAATATATTGTTTGCCTTAAGAACCCACTTCTCTGATCAGCTGCTTAAACTGTAAATTTGATTTTTTTTTAACATATGGTTTTGAGGGTTGTACAGAATCAATTCTAGGTCTCTCAAGTATTGATCTGGAGTTTCAATGATTTTTTGTTGAATGTTAGCTTGTTGGGTTGATGTTTTTTTGGTGAATATATTGTTTGCCCGTAAGAACCCATTTCTCTGCTTAACCTGTATATTTGCTTTTTGTTTGAAGTTATGGTTTTGAAGGTTGTATAGAATCAATTTTAGGCCCCTCAAGTATTGATACTGATTCGGGTTTATTGCCTCTCGTGTTTTGTTCTTGTTCTTAATAGCTCAGGAAATGGAACGAGAGATGGGTAATCTTAGATCCAACAACAGGGAAGATGGAATACAAGTGAGTAAAGATTTGGGTGTCTGAAGTTTTCGTTCTGGATTTACAGTTTTTTTCTTCTTCGTGTTTTGCTGACTTTGGATTTCGATGTTTATTTGCTTTAGGATTAGAAGAAACGAACCATCTATCAAGGGAACCATTTTTTTCGATGCAAATAGCACGATCTCGATATCTCCGGTGAACTTCCAGTAAGATTGATGTTCAATAGTTTAGCCAAATACATTATTATATGAGAGGTTTAAATTTAAATAGTTCTTGATTGGTGTTTTTTCTTGTCAGTGGATTGCCGAAGTATGATGGCTGCTGTTTCTGTATCCTTATCAGCTCGGTCTTTGTTTTAGCAATGTAGCAAGAATTTTGGAAAAAAAATTCTAATCATAAATGTTTGTTTCCGTAGTAGTCATTAATAATTCCTAGATTTGCACACTTCTTAACTATAGTGCTTAGATATAGGAACTCCGTCGAAGCAAGACTATTTCTTATGTGCAGAAACTCCTGCTGCAACTAAAGCTTGGGTGTCAACTCTACAGTAAGTTTTCCCTCATGAAGTGTGCTTCGGAAAATTGGTATTGGATTATAATTTCCTGTTTTTCTAAATGAACGGAATGCAATTTATCTCTTTGTACAAGTATGCTCATATTTTAGATGATGTCCAATGATTTTCAAGATTATGACAACTTTTTTATTTATTGTATTCTCTCACATTATAGGGCACACTTTCACCCTCATCCAGTGAACATAGGATTTAGTGATTATTCAGTATCTGAATTGGTTCTGTCTTGCATATTGCCCCTCCCTTATGTATGCTTTTTCTTTCTTCCAACTGTCAGTGCGACACAGTTGGTACTTAAGGCTCATAAGGAAGCTGTCAATTCTCTGAGTGGGAACGGCTCTGCAAAATTAGGAACAGTTGCAACAGTAGTTGCTGCTGCCAATTCAACAGCCGTTGAAGCTACAAAGGAGATTGAAGCTGCAATGCAGATCTCTATGAGAAATGCTCTGGGAGCGATGACAAACAGACCGATTGATGGGCCAATGGATGATCTGACTATTATGAAGGTATTGTGATTTCCAATTGGCTTTTTGTCACATGGACATTATATATATCATGTTTTTTCTTTAATTGTTTTTACTTTGTATTGAGCACATGCTTTATATGTTAAACTGTGCTTTGAAATTCATATTATATATGCTTCTTGTAGAAATGAATCTAGCTAATCCATGCTTTTTCTGAGAAGAGAGTAAATGAGCTTTTATAGAATATACAAGTTAAAGCACGTTCTCCATATTGATATAGTTCATGCATCCTTTGCTTTTATTGCAAGAAGTTGGGTTGGGTTGCTTAGGCCCTCAAATGGACCTTTAAGGCTTGGTAGGCTGGACCTGCGGAACTAGACAATGAGTCAGTCTGTCCCCAGTCTGTTAAAGTAACTTCTACAATAGGGAAGCTTTGCTTGCCAAGTTGTCATCGTCGACTTTTTTGTCATGTTAGTTTTAGCTCTAAAAATTCATAGATACTCATATAGCCTATGTTTCGTTCTGAATTCATTACTGTGTGTTTCAGGAGACACTGCGAGTCAAGGATGAGGAACTACAGAACTTAGCCAGGGATCTCCGTGCTCGGGATTCAGCTATAAAAGATATAGCAGAAAAATTAACGGAGACTGCTGAAGCTGCTGAGGCTGCTGCATCTGCAGCTCATACAATGGATGAGCAAAGAAGGATTGCATGTGTGGAGATTGAGCGCTTAACATTAGATTCCGAGAAGAAAGTGGGGTCCTCCATGATAAAGGTACCTATGATCTCATCTTTCTCATTGCATATGCAATTAAGAATCATATCCATTATCTTAAAAAATTACTTAATTCAGAAAGCCAATGCATATATGTGATGTCACTCTATTGTGTCTTTTTTGTTGGATCTCATAGATTAAAGAATACGAAGAAAAGGTTATGGCCCTAACCAAGGAGAGAGAAATGTTAATTAAGCAGAGGGACTCTGCCATTCAGGAGGTACATTTATGGCGTTCAGAGCTCGCAAAAGCTAGAGAGCGTATTGTTATACTAGAAGCAGCCGTCTCAAGATCAGAGGAAAAAGTCCGGGTTACGGAGGCAGATGCTGAGGCCAAAATTAAGGAGGCTGCACAGAAAGAATCAGCTGCATTGAAGGAGAAGCAAGAGCTCCTCTCTTATGTGAATATATTACAAGAACAACTTAAAAGGTTCACCATACGATCCCTCTCAACTCTTTAGATGAAGTATGTAGGAATTATCTTGCATGATGTGAAATCAATACTAGGTTGTAAGTATGGGTTTTGAAAGAAAAAAATTCAAAATATGGCGATGCTATGAATGTATAGTTTTGCACGATTTGAAAAGAATGAAACATAAAGTTGTTATGAATCCATGTCCATGTGACGTGAATGTAATTAATATTTGTTAAGGGATGTTATAGTAGTACATAATATCATAAACCAGTGCCCTATCTGGCCGATTCGGCTAAGTTAGTTGTCTACGTGTCATGCATTAAGGAACAATTTCCGTGGACGTAATATGCATTGGTAATTTCCAGAGATTGTTCTAACGACCCATTTATTTGTATTCTTCTGTCAACAGGGAACAAATAGAGACAAAGCAGGTTTTTGAGGAGAAGGCCGAATCTTGCTCTGATATTGGCAACAGTCTTCCCTTGACAAAACATGTAGAGTCAGAAGAGAATGTAGACAAAGCTTGCCTCACGGTGGATAACATCCAACCAATTGGTGATAACGAATGGAGTGATATTCAGGCAACAGAGTCCAGAATAGCTGATGTTCGTGAAATTGCCCCCGAGATAGAAAGAAACAGCTTGGACATCCCCGTCGTTACCTCGCCAGTTCATAACCACCATGACCAAGGAGGGAGCAGCTTCGATCAGCCATGATGTTTTGTAATGAATGTTATACTTATTTTTACGTGAGAAAATTACAAGTAGCTAGGAATTCACACACAAAAACATCAATGGTCATAGGCTGAGTTGTGTTGAAACATTTCTTCTCCGTGGAGGATCTCGTGCTTATCTTGACGTGAGTTTTTAACATAATGTCAATAAAATTGTTCATGTTATCGGCATGAGCCGCCTGCCCGTTGCAGATGATTGTTGTAGAAAATGTCTGTTCTGATCAGTCTTATTGAACTTGTTTATCACTATGTATACTGCTGAACTGAATGTTAAAGTTTCTGGTATATTCTATGCTTCAGAGACTGCTTCTGAGTTGCTGGTACAATTGGTGGTCAACTTATTGGCAAATCTAGCTGTTTTATTGCTTGTGTTCAACAGAAGCTTGATGGCAAAGTCAAGTCAGCTCAGTTTCTTTGCACATACACTATGCATAAACAGTACATGCATGCTGCTCCATTTACTTTTCTGTTTGAGATTCTTCAAATCACACTCCACTTGTCTTTACCTATTTGTTTATGGGAAACACATGGATTCATCATGAAGCATGTTGGTGTGCATGGCTTTGGGCCAAAAGTGGTATGGTCCCTATCAGAAAAGACAGGTTCACAATAAGGATGATAATGTAGGGTTTAGGCAGTTGTCTAAAACTCCCCGAGTTCTCCGGGAGAATTTGGTAAAATTGAATCACCGAGAAAAATATGCGAAAATTGGTTCAAAACTCGGTTAATTTTTATTTATGTTTATATAGAAGAGAGTTCAGCTACAAACCAATTAAAAATGTGAAAATATCTGAACTGTATAACATGCATTGCAATGTTGTATAACCACGTAACACATGTAGTGCAATGTTATACAACATGTTGGATATGTGCAAAATTGATGTCATATATAACATGTTGGACTCTGCCATGTATCGCAATCTGAGATAATGGGGATTTCAGATCCGACAGTTCTACATGTTTTGGACGTTTGGACGTTTTATATAGGTTTATAATCGAGTGTGCCCATATATATACATTTTAAATTTGTTCTAATTGTTCTTATCTATCTATGTTTGAAATTGTTTATTATTTTATTTTATTTAGAATACGGGTTGTGCTTTTGTTTCAACTTATTAAGTTGTTTGAAACTATTTTATTTTAATAATTTATTATAATTTTGTTAGTAGTATGTACATTATAAATTTAATATAAAATAGATAATTATATGTTACTATCTTTAATTATGTGTGTTTTCATATCTCTATCATTAACTTTAAAATATTATTTTTCAATCGTATAATTACCATTTTTTCTCACGGAACTTAATGATTTAAAAAAATATTTTATTTAGTTAGTTTCTATTTCATTTGTTGCAAAAGATCAAAATACCTTTTATTCATTTTTAATTTTATTTATATTTGAATACCCTTAATTAACCTTTTATTTTCAAAGTTGACGTTGAAATCTTTTGAACCAAACAAGATCCATCATCAAATTGAACTAAGTTCTCTAGTCTCTCTTCAAAAGTTAGTAAATTTCTCAATATCGAGTTTTTTTTATTTTATTTTCACCCCAGATTGAATTACCGGTTTCAGATCTCAAATCATGACCCAGTGGGGTTATGTTTTACAGGAAATTAAATTGATTTGTGATTTTTGCTCGAAATCCTCATTTGGGTTTTTTGGGGACAACTTTCTAGATCAACCGTTCTACTTGAGGATTTTAAGATTGAGTCTTAGTTCTATGGTACTCGTGGAATACTTTAAACACTAGCCTTGTGCGTCTTGAATCTAATGTGAATATAAACTTTTCTCATATCCCGTAATTTTTCGGCACAGCAGGGCTTAACCAATGGCCTCAAGCTTAGGCTACTCATTTGCCATTGCACCAAAGGTTT